>CVRI01000057.1:2283017-2364848 GCA_900005825.1 Clunio marinus
TTGAAGCTTTGCCAGGATCTCTATGACAACTCGTTAGTATTTTCATGATGAAATTTAAACATAAATTGTTTAAAATTTGTATATAATTTAAATGAATTTTAGATTCAATTTAACAACAATCGAACAAAACATCGCACGTACAAACACATTCTATGGTGCGTTGAAGCTTTCATTAACAAATGTTTTCTTCACTCATGGAGGTCTTGACCCTTGGCATCCAACCGGAATTTTAGAAGATTTGAACGAATCAACCCCAGTTGTTGTTTTGCCTTTAAACGCTCATGTTTCCGATTTAGGTCAAATTTCATCGTACGATTCACCTGAATTGAAGGCAACAAAAGAGAAAATTCAAGAATTAGTTCGTCAATGGCTAAATGAATAAACAATGAAAAAGTTGAACTGATTGATTTTTTTATAATAAATCTGACTTTGTAATCCATACAGTTATGATCCCGTCTTTCATGAAAAGAAATTGAAAAATATTTAAATTAAAAAAACTTTAGAAAATCTTTCTTTAGGGCAAATCATCGAATTGGGGATATTTAAGTAATGTTCAAAACACTTTTAACAGATCTGTTAATTGATATTGAAAATTTCCCTCCTTATTAGTTGATTTACCCTATAAATTTGTTCTCTTTTCTTCATTTTCGCTTTTGGCATTGTATGTCATTCCACTATGGGGGTAGAAAGTTTCCTCCCGTATACTTCCTGCCTTCTATTCATTTTTGGCAAATTTGTTGTGACACAAAAGATTATTAAAGAGATATAATTTTTCATTTTTTTTTTAACTTCTGGTGAATCTGCATTCCGCATAGCATGCTTAGGATCCAAGAGCTGTACTTGGATAGATTTTCCTCTCGTTTTTGTATACAATTATGTTCATATAATTTTCAATAATTTCCTGAGAAGGATAACAGCATGATTCGAATGTAGAGAGAAGGAGGCTTTATTTATTTATCAAAGAAAGAAAAAAGGGAAAGAAAGGATAATAAAAGCTTCAGATCCGTGCTGGCGAAACTTTATATTAAAATATTTATTAGCTATATTCCAGAAAACGAAAAAGCGAAAAGAAAAAAAAACGGCGAGAATAAGAAATAATCGAGAATAAGAACAATGACATTAGAAATAATCGTTTGCAATCCATTTTCAGAGCAAGCTTTGTTCGCATCATAAAGCTTTTTAGACGAATATTGCACAGCATTCGTGAGTTTTAAGATCGTAAGCCACATATCCCGAGCGGCACAAGCGGCGATTCCGAAAAAGTCAACCTTATAGGAATTTTCCCATGAAAAATTTGTTGAGAATATTCACATAAATATGCGATGAGAAATAAAAAATTATGAAAAAAAAAATTACAACATGCACATCAGTGCTGTGAAAATTATAAAAATGACATTCAATTTAATGAAAAATATTCACCTATTAATTTCCTGAAAAAGCTAGAAGATTAAACTATTTTTGCGTGTGATGGAACTCAGATGTTCTGTAAGTGAACTTGAAGAGTTTCCGAACAAAAGAAATATTTTTCCTTCGCAGGTTTTAATTTTGATAAATTGAAGGAGAAAAGTCTCATTAAATGGATAATCCGAACGTCGCTGTACATATTCATTACAAAGAGAAAAAAACATCAAAAGCATTAAGATATTTGAACTTTAAAGAAAATAACAAGGATTATCAAAAAATTGAAGATAATATTTCTTGATATGTTTTTCCGTTTTCTTTTTGTCTAACAATTTTTCTTTTCAAATTTCCAACACCAGAGTGATTTTTATGAACATTCTATTCTACTCTAAAGCTGAGCTAAAATAAAATGAAATTAGCAAACATTGACTACGGATTCAATAATAGTAATAATCTAAATATTCCGTATTTTCATTCTGGTTTTCAACATGTCTTGAAACATTTATTTTTATAAAAGAATTTAGAATATAATGTCTTATTTCTATGCTTATGCTTATGTTGATTTGCTCTCCGTATATTTCGAATTGGTTAACTTCCAACCCTCATTTGAGCATTTGTGCTACTCAGCAAATAATTTTATTTGTTCAACGTGACTTTAATCAGCCGATTCTGCCATGAATTTGCAGTTTTGAATTCATGCAAGCTTACAAATCATAAGCTCCTTAATATGTAGATATTTCGAAATTAAACAAAAGCGTATATATGATTGAATGATTAATAAGCAACACTTTTCCTTATAGCTCGCTTAATGTTTCCTTTTATTTCAAAACTTTATTGCCAATTATAATTAATCGTTAATTATAAATATTTCTCTTTATTTGTTTAGTTTCAATAGTTTTACTGCAATGAAAATAAGCAAATAAAGAAACCAAATCATAGCAGCAGCACCGATTACAAACAACACGTAAGCCTTGTTCAAGGATTAAAAACATAAAAATCATTTTAATCTTAAATATAAAATCTATTTAACAAAAGTATTTTAGAAGTTGCAAACTTTTTTCTTAGTATACATAGTATTTATTATGCTAACAAAAGCATAAAATGTTACGGATATTTAACATTTAAAGATTCGTTTTATTTTAAGCTGATTAGAATTCTGTTAACATTCATTACAGCAATAAACTTTAAGCAGAAATAAATTAATCTTGATACATTGCACGAGCAAAGACGCAGCAAGATTCGAAAAGATTTAAAGCTAGAAATGCAATGAAATTCACTTTAAACATCGTGAAGTCAACAACGAAAAGCTTTATGCGTTCAAAATTTATATGAAAGTTACCATGAGGCGGATTTCTTGTAAAGAAGTAAACTTTAATCTTAACCATGTTAATTTTTTTTGCAATCTTGAAACTTCATCATTATAACCAGCAGTTTCGTTTATACTCTAAATAAGTCTGAAGGAATTAAATCTTGGAAATTTAAAATGTCAAGCTCAATTACATTCTGTAAGCTTTTTTCTTGTATTTTCTGCACGAACAACTATCAAATTTTCAAGAAATGTTTCTTTCTCAAATTTTAACATAAATCAAGCTTTTGAAGGACGTAATTATCGATTTGAATTAATATCAACATTTGAAAAATTGTTTGTTTAACCTAAGCAAACTATCAATATAATATTAGATATTTACTTATAATTGATAATTTCCTCAATATTGCTTCTAATGTAAACAATTCTCTTGAAAAGACAATGTCAAAATTAATTCTTTTTAAATTCGAGGCTCAAGTAGAAGTTCTATATGACTTACTATACATATAAGAATGCAAGTTCATTAACTTGAAGTTTAAAGAAGAGTTACAGACATATTAATAAAACATACAGTACCGATAAAAGAAATAATAGTATGACACTTGAAATACTTTTTTCAAATATCCATAACTTTTTTCAATCTTTACACATCGTTATAAAGTTTGAGGAATTTTAAAAAGGTTTCTCCATTATAAAAATGTCTTTTTTAAATGTTGTGATATTGTGAAAAGAAGAAGAACTGAACGTTTATTTAAGCATGGTAAGTGACAGAACAAATTATTTCTAGAAATATTTCTACTTTAATTTAAACTTGATGTTGTCATTGCCAACCTCCATTCAAAAGAATTTTTATTATCATTTTTATTTTCTTGCTTTTTAATCCATCGTGAGAATAAACTAAAATTTCCTTCGAAAATAAGAAGACACGATTTTGAGAAAGAATTAAAATATTTTCAAAATACTGAGATTATTTTAGACAATTTTAAAATTCTTACATTTGAACTATGATTAAATATTAACTATCTACATAATGATTCATAATTTTAATACGAAAATTGATGGAATGAAAATATTCATACCTCTCAAACAATGGCGGATTGTAAAATGAAAGGTTTGTTTAGTGTTACAAAAATTAAGACGTAAATAAATTGTTTTCAAAGTGGTATTAAATTTTCATTAATTCTTTGAATACGAATTAATTTCATAGTGAAAAGCTTTGCGAAACTTCTTGCTAAAAGCGCGAAATAATTTGGGAGTTTACATTTCGAGAGCGTTGAAAATTGAAAACCATAGTAAAGCGACTATATAGTCATTAAAATGTTTAATTTTGCTGAAGGCTCTAAGGGTTTCTCATATAGGTACATTATATACATAACACTCGACTTCATGTTCATAAATTTAATAATATTCACAATGAAAAACGTTGCACCAAACGAAGCTATTAAATATTTACGTAGTTACCACTCTCATTCGTATTCAGATTGCAGCTTTTACACAATAATTGCGTTTTATTAGGTAACAATTGTCGCGAGCCGCGAAACTTTTATTCTCAGAGAAAAATTTTCAATTAAAAATTTCTTGTAAAAAATGTAATGAGATTTTATTTGCTGTCATTTTTGTAGTTAGAGTTTCATTGCAAGTTTAACTGATAGAAATTCACATGAAATAGATGGGATGATATAATTAAGCGAGGTATTTTTATTTATCCACTAAACGAAGAAAGTACCTATTAACATTCATTTTCATCCGTTTGAATTCATGGAAAATTCAAGTATTTTTGTTATCTTGAAATGTTGATTGCTTAAGGATAAGAAATTCTAAGAACTCCAATAAACATATTGACAGTTAGGAAAAAAACGATAGCAATGACATTATTTCGAGCATTTTTGAACTCGTTTATAAAGAGTGGAGTTGAATTAAGGAAGGAAATAATTGAAAAAGCTCAATCCTTATGTTATTTTTTTTTAAAAACGTGTTTTAAAATCAATCTTGACAGAAAGTTGGAAAGACAATTATTTTGATGAAACAATGGAAATACCTTTTCAAAGTTCATTGACAACACTTGCTTTATTGTCATTCTATTGAGGGAAAACTGCATCGTTTTCCATTTTTTTTTAATTTAAGACTCAACAAAAATATCCAATTCAAAGATGAAAGCAAAACCAAGTTTATTTAATGGCGTTCTCTTTCATGGCTTTTTATAAGACAATGAAAGAATTTAACGAGCAAGTTCTTTGTTTCATAAACGTTTAAATTACTTTAGCTCAAACAATAGTTTTACTACATACAAATATCATATTACAGACATTAAATTTAAAATCATTCAAGTCTGAAAAGAATGTTAAAAAATGCAATGGAATTTAATGAAAAAAAGAAAATTGGGTCTTAATTTTTATTCGCAACCAATACAATATGTTTAGAGCTTTTGAACTTTATTGTCGAGAAGCTTAATATAAATTAAAAATTAGTTCTTCCTGGTGATTTATTTATATCACTTGGGGAGCCACAGAAGCTATAAAATTTACTGTTCTACTACATTGAATTGTTGTCTTGTTGCGAATAAAATTAACTCAAAAGTTTTTTTAACTGCTTGATAAAAAAAGAGAAATACAAAAATAAAAGGGCGTCAAAGTTTCCATCCGCCAAAAGCTGCTTCCAACTCTCTAGCGATCGCAAAGCAATTTCGATCTTGATACGGCGCCGCAATAACCTGCAACAAACAGTGAATAAAAAAGCAATTAAACTTGATTATAATCAAATGTTCAGTTGCAGAAAGGAAATGAGCTAAGCTAATGACAAGGGAGATCTGTCATCGTGAAATAGAAATACATTCAGCAAATGTACCTGAAATCCAATTGGAAGACCGTTCGCATCTTTTCCCATCTGAGAATACAAAAAAAGTAAAAATATCGCATAAAAAAAGAGTTGCAGATATTTTTTTGATGATGAAAATTTTACGGCGAATATTTTCAAACTTACTGGTACATGGGTGGATGGAAAGCCCATCAAATTGAAGAACATCGTGTACATGACACCGCTCATTTTTGTAGGACTTTCACAATGCCTCATAGCAGCTTGAGGGAATGTTGGATAAAACAAAACACCGTCTGTACCGAGCTTATCGAGCATTTTTTGCTTTAACTCAATACCGCGATTTATATAGTAATCCTTCTTGGAAGGGCGTATCAAAATGTTTTTAGTTGCATGAAGCGCTCTAAAGAAGAGACCGTAAAACGAGTATTCCGAACGTCCAATTATTGATTTTCCCAACTCGCTTAGCAAGTCTTTCGGTTTCTGTGTAAATTAAAAAGAAAAGTTTACAAAGTTTACTTAGATAAAAAGCAAGCAGTCTTGTTTGTAATCTTCACGACGAACTTTTGTTTGGGTGTTTGAGGAAGAGAAAGCATGGCAAAAGTTTCACACAAGAAAGTTTAAAGTATCCTTGAGAAACTTAACACTTGTATTCGAATGATTTTAAAATTTTCTTGTGAAAAAGACTGAAATAAACTTACACTCATTTTAGTATTCGACAGCAAGTCTGGAATGTCTTCCATGTCGAAGAATGTTGCAATTGAGATTTCTAAAGTCTCGGTTAAGTCACAAAAAAAATCCCCTTGTTCACAATGAAGTCCATTTGATTTGAAATGAGAAACCGCTTCCAGCAATTTAACTTGAATTGAATGCTCAACATTCCACAAGCAAAATGAGAAACCAGCTGATGTTAAATAGTAAATTTTGATGTCTTTTGTGTGAAGGGGTTGGTCGAGTCTTAGCAATGGTTGAAATTCTTCTTCAGCCATCAGATACATCAATGTTGGCAAATCTTTTGCATACCGACACATAGGACCGATTGTTAAATAATTGTTAAAATTTTTATCCGAAGAGCTTGGGAAATGAGAGTCAAGGCTCACCAACCCTGCTGTTGGTTTGTGTCCAAATATGCCATTAAACATTGATGGAACTCTTATTGAACCAGCAACATCAGAACCGATGCCAAACACTGTTGCACCTGCCCCATTCAAAGCACCTTCTCCACCTGACGAACCTCCACTTGTTCTTCCTGAATTGTATGGATTTAATGTTCTACCAAAGACTAAATTATTACACTCCCAACTTGTACAATATTCCGGTGTGTTAGAAACAAGCAAAGGAATTGCTCCAGCTGATTTTAATTTTTGTACAACGACAGCATCTCTCGTGGCTTTTGTTCCAATTCTTGCAATTGATCCTCCCACATATGAACAACCTTTTAAGCCTATACTTTCTTTGACAGTAAATGGCACACCAAGTAATGGGAAGTTTCTAACGACGTAAATTGGAGACGTTTCAGCAATAACTTTATCAGCTCTCTTTGCATCATTAATGGCATCTTCAAAGCGATCCTCAATAACAGCATTAATAAAAGGCTCAATTTTCTTTATTCGGTTGATATATTCATACACAACTTTTTCGGATGATATCTGAAACGGCAAAATTTCAAGATTAAGACACAATTAAAATAGATAAATTGCTTTCTGTTTGTCAGATTTTTGAACCCTAAAAGCATTGTCGACTATCGTATAATTTTCTACATCTCTTGAAAAGACCTCCGCAATTCATTCAGAGAACATTAACGAGACATTCATTCTGTTGAAACTTATACAAACATAACAAACGACTTGAGTCAATAAGCTCTCTTCACTGAGATCCCTCAATTTGATTAAGTAATTTGTGTGATAATATGAAAATTATTGCTCTTTTCCATGCTTTGTCTTTTTGGTTGGAAGGAAGAAGAATCTCAAGTGGCAATTTAGAAGTTTAAAGTGCGATGTCAATATATACTTATTGTTCGTGTTCGAGCAGAATCTTCATGAACGTAAATAAAACCAAAAATATTTAAAAGAAGTCACACACTAATTTTATTATTTAATTATTTTATTTGCATTCTGTGCAAAGACAAAAAAGTTTTGGGAGATATTTGATATTCATGGTGTTAAAATTTTGTTAGCTTCCTTGATTTAAGATTAATAAAAAAGGTAATAATCACATGAGAAAACTTTGTACGATAATAACAAGTTAATATTTACTTCTAATTATGCAAATATATAGAATTTCCTTGATTTTTCATCTTTCAATCATGTTTCTAATTTAAATTCAAGAACTTCAATAGACATTCAATTATAAAAACCAACAACAATTTTCATTTTAAAGTAGAAACTTTTAAATTTTTTTTAACAATTTAGAAGTTTTCATTCAGTTTATAAATAAATTTCTAGATAATGCAAAATTGTTTCAATATTCTTATGAACAAAGGTCACAGAAACTATTTTCAATCTTTCAGACGGGTCAATTAACCTCCTCTCATGACAATTTGTTTCTCTTTTCATTATTTACTTGTATGTAAATGCATTAAGTAGAATACTTGAAAAGAATGAAATAATAAGTCACAATATAAAATTTTAGAGAGGAAGAGAAGTTGAAGTAAAACCTCAGTATCAGCATAATTTCTTTTTCAAGATCACTTAATTTAACCTTTGTTATGTGTGTTTCGTTCAGTCAGACACATAGCATTTGATGTATCTATCATGAAAGTCATATGCTAATAAATTCACAGAGCTACGTTCTGTCTTGATACGGTGTTTGTACACCACGAACAAAACATAAAATTTATATTTTTTTTTCCTGCGAACACGATGAGTAAGAGATTGCTAAACAAGTAAATAACAGTGGTGCTACATATGTTTGTATTGATTTGTTAAGAACTTGTAACATCTTCCGGAATATTGAATAATCATTGTTTCCACACTTACTTCTTTATTCCTGATCTTCTCAGCTAAATCTACTGCGCATATTTCTAATATTGGATTGTCAATATTTGGTAAGCTTTCAGTCTTGCTTTTGTTGAAGTCAAAAATTAAAATTAAAAACGGCGTTAACAGAAAATTTACAAGCTTATTGAGAAGCGTGTATGCTCTCAAAAAAAGTTCCATTTTGTTATCGATTTTAATGTGACCGATTGATGAGAAACAAAAAGGTTTTCAGTCAACCAATAAGTAGTTTTCGTCACCGTAATAACTGAGTTCACTTGTTAATAAAGTATCAGATCAACCTTAATTTTTTAGTTATTATTCCATTTCTTATACATTAAAAATGGCTCGAACTTTCATACTGTTTTAAATTTCACAGCACTAATTATCATAGAATTGAATTTTAAATTATTTATGAGCACTTTAAATTGTTAATTTTTTAAATAATGAAAATGGTGAAGTAAACTCCGTTTGTTCCGTACTCGACGGAAACAAATTATCGACTGGATCAACTAAGTTATATTATCATGTGTGAAACAAGTAACAAGCGTCGTCTTTTCTTTACTGGTGTGACTACGAAGCGAGCATCTTAAGTATTTGAGTTGTGTTACTAAAAGTTAATAAACGACTTCTTATCTCGTATCTTGTACAGTAAAATAATCTTAGATGGTGATTTACTTTAACCTGTTGTACGATGCCACAGTCCGATTGTTATCAGTTTAAATGTATTGTGTTAAATGTTTTAAGTTTAAAGTTCAATTAAAATCATGTTCTTATTAGAAATTTATTTGGGAAACAGAATCACCAATTTACAATAGTTTTGTAAATACTTAGAATTTTTGTGTATTCAAAAATCATTGTCTATAAATATTTTGTTTACATAATTACAACCGGTTTAAAACATCCAATGACGATGAAAATTAAAGTGCTTCATTATTACTTTACTTTGTACAGGAAAACCTTGTGGATTCTTTCTGAAGATTTGAACTTTTAAAGTGTTAACACTCGAGTTGAAAAAAATTATTTCAAACTTAGAGCGTTTGTTAATTATCTATTAGCAAATTTTTCAAGGTTATTTTGGTTTTTTGTAAATGACTTAAATTAAACCGTTCATTAATTATGACTTCATAATCTTGCATCTTCTTCCGTTTTTCTAGTAGATAAGCCTTTAAATGTGTTTGAAATTTTAGAAATCACAAAGTAGATAACAAAAGCAAACTACTACTGAAATAAACGAGAAACGTGTTCGATGATAACATCTTCACATACATATTTATTTGCAACATTGACCAGTTATCAGCTGATTCAAGTAAACTTCATTCATATGTAATTTTGAAAAACATACATAAAGTTTGTGCAGTTTACATGTAGAAAATATTGAAGCATCCATGTCGAAAACTCAAATCGTTCGTTTAAAAATTTTATTATTAAAAATAAGTAGGTATACGTCAAAAAAGAAATCATCTTAAATTTTAGTATTTTATAGAAATCAAGTAGATTGTATATGAGTCAGCGTTAAATGTTCACGTGATGAAAAATAAATTTATATGATTTTAATTTTTAATGGCAATAACCAATGACTTCTTTGGCAATGAGATTGTTCAAGAGTGCAGATTTAAAGTTTACGAAAGGGCAATGAACTTAGGATAACTGAAGGCCTTTTATTTTTTTCAATTGACGAATTTAAATATGTAAATGGAAGAATTAATTATAACTGTGAGTGAAATTTATGAATTATTAAATGAGAAAAAAATTGTTTTTAACCGAACACTTCATTTTTCTTAAGTATTGAACTTCGTATGTTACCGAATAA
This sequence comes from Clunio marinus, assembly GCA_900005825.1. Classification (NCBI taxonomy): domain Eukaryota; kingdom Metazoa; phylum Arthropoda; class Insecta; order Diptera; family Chironomidae; genus Clunio; species Clunio marinus. The sequence continues at coordinate 2,293,324 of CVRI01000057.1, forward strand.
CTGTAATGACAATAAATTCTCTTTTCGCTATAAATATTACAGATTTTCTTGCTTCCATATCGATATATTTATCATTTTACTGTTCGATCGAAATTGTATTCAATCCTTATAAATTTCTCTACACTCCCTAGGTTGTTATCAGGAACAGCAAGCCGTTCAGTTCAAATATTTTTGGAAATCCTGTTGTATGTTGCAAAAGGCAGGTAAAGATTTATTACGTTCGTTCTTTTTCTACATTAGTCTTCAATTTTTTCTGTTTTTTTTTTCTTCTGCGACAAAGTCTTTCAAAGATTGAACGTCTTTATGAGGATACGAGGTGGAAAATCGGATACTTTATTCATTCATGGAAAAAATCACCTAACACGTTTGTCATCAATTTATTTCCCTTTGAACCATTCTCTCCCCTCGCAAACATTGATTGTTGATTGTCCTTGAGACTACTTTAACATTTAATCCGTCGCTAATTGGAGTGGAAAAAGCTTTCGGAAGCATTTTATGGGATAAATATTATTTCAAATTATGACTTTACAACTTTTCAAAACATTCTGCATTAAAGTCTCAATTGCTTCGTTTTGCTTACTTCCTCCGTTGTTGAAACAAATCCTTCAAGATTATAAATTACTTTAAAATTGTTCTTTTCTCCGAATAAAATTTGGGATTTATTTTCCTTCCAGCAACGAAAAAATGAGTAGGCAAAAAAATCGGAAACAACAAAAAATATTATTAACGTTGTCAAAAATGCAGAAGATTGAGTAAATTGAAAAATTGAAAAGATATTTTAACAATGAGACAAATTATACGACGAATGGTGTTGATAGTAGTAATAATAATAATAATAATAATAATAATAGGAAAATCCTTTGTACATAATTTTTCATCATTTTCATCGAGTTATTTGTGTAAAGAAAACGTGATTTCTATAGCGAAAATTTAATTTTCATATTTTCGGAGACACGCTAAAGTTTCGTTGTAAGCTTGACAAATGTTTGGTGTGTCTTAAAGTGAAATAAATCTTCATTCTTCTTCTATGTACAGTGGACTATCAATAAAATATACTTAGTTCTTGAAAACTCTTGGAAAATGTCAAAATATTTAGTTTCACGTGAAAAAAATTCGATTTTGAAGAATGGAATTTGCATTAATCGAGAATTCACTGTACATTCATTTTCTTTCTTTTAGATATTAACTTTAAAACTCCAGTTTTGATGTTCTGAAAACTCGTTGACATTAAATTAAGGAAATCTCTAGTTCGTGGCTTATACTTTAAGCTGAGTCAGAGGTTTCTAAAAAAAAATTGTTTCCCATTTTTCAAAGTTTCGTTGTTAAGATGAAAATAAGCAATTAACGTCGAAGCTGTACAGGATTTTATTTGTGGTTTCTCTATTCAAAGAAAAAGAGTCCGAAAAAGATATTTGGTCAAATTTACAGTCATCTGACTTTATTTTATTGCTTTGCGTTATATATACATATTTATTTGCTTCAGCTCCGAGAAGGACGGCTAAAATTATCGTCTCTTTTGATAAATGTGAAGCTACATAAACAACACTGCTAAGGCAACGGCGGCGTTTATCTTAAGCTTTCTCTAGAATTCATCTATCCATTCTACTCCTTTGAGCATGAACATTGTTTGTGAGTTCGTTTACTGAACTCACAAAACAAAAATATTCCATTAAACTTCCAAACGGGTTATAAACGTTTGAAATGGGTGCAAGGATTGGTCACTGAACTTAAATTTCTCATTGTTTTCGTGTTTAAAATGAATACGCATAAGGTTTATAAACCTTCACATATCGAAAATTTTACTCTTCATTGTTTGTGGCCGTAAATATAAAATGTTTGTTGGAATCTATTGCATGCTATTACTTCAATTTTGATGGTAGTACTTCGACCATTTCCTAATTTACTTTTTGCCTGCTAATAAATTTCTTGTTCTCATTTGTCAAATTAATATTCTATCAAAAGCATAAATAACCTACAGTGAAGTTTCATTAAAATTGAAACAAATTCATAAGAGATTTTATTTGTTGATTTTCTACTGTAGAAAGCTTTCAAAAGGCAAGAAAATTGCATGACAACTTCGTGCTGTTAACCAAGCTTTGAACCATTAAGATATGTGTACTTCTTACTAATTTGTGTATATTTTGAAAGCATCTTTCATCAAATCTTTTCGCTAATTATGTTGTTATTTGCCCTTACTCATTTTTTGAAATTGTGTTCATCGTAGCTGTTTCACATCATTGTTTGTTTTTTGAAAAGACATGTAATTAGAGTCGCAATTAGGCAAAGCCGTTGATATGCCTTTAGGAGAGCTAATATTTAAGAAGAATTCTTATAGCCTTAAGGATAATTATTCAGCAATTGACATGATTTTAGATGTCTTTAGAATATAATATGCTAACAGCTTTCATGAGTTGCATTTAAAATATATTTTATTGTTTCTTTCGACAGTGATAACAATTCGTAAAGGCTAGGAGAATTGTAAAAGACTTTTAACCAGAACAGAAGTTGTGATTAAAAAAGTTTGTTCTACAAGCATTGTGATATATAAGCTTTATAGTGTCGTGTCTTCAAATAACACAGAGTTTTTGTTAGAGCATCTAGAAATGGAGTTATAATTGAAATCATGATGAATTCATTAGAAGCTTTCTATGATGTAGCAGACGATTCATCCCATGAGCTGAACTGATCAACGGACTCGTTATAACTTAAATTTAACTATTTCAGTCTAATAAAGATGAACTGATACTTAATGTAGTTTCTGAAATTAGATTGCTTCAAGTGCAAACTTTCTTTTTGAGTGAACAAAGTTTATTTGTTTGATTTTGTTTTTGCGAAAACAAATTCTGAGTTCTAAGATTTCAGCGAAAAATAACAAATTGAGTTGCTTTTCATGATTCTCAGTTTCTGTACATTTCTGTTTTCACTTATTTCAAGTTAATATAATTTCTAGTGCTGTTTAAAGACGCCTCAGAATTAATTAAAACACTAATTTTCTTATTGTCATAAACCTTAATCGACTTCAATTTAAGAGACGTAGAAAAAAAAATAAAACTTTTTATTCAATTTCTAAATGAGAATGGTTAATTAAAATTAATTTGCCATTAATTGATTTCTACAGAGTGGGAAGTCAAGTGATTTTCTTATATTTATTAATCTCGAGAGTTATTTAATTCAGGAATGATAAAATTTCTTTCGTTGTGAGCTTTGGTTTTGAATTGGTCGAGAAGAGTCTCAATCGAAGTGACTAAAAAGTTTTGTCAAGGTCAAATGATTATAAATAAAATGTAAGGAAAGTTTCTTCAAGAGCATTGCATACTTACATTTATGTACGTAACTTTATCAATGTTTGCTTTTATTTTCATTCATTTTATTGCATTTGTTATTCGATTAAAATATAAAGTTACAATTTTCAGTCATCGTTTTTATTCAAGAAGTTTGAAAGGTTTCTCGAAGGAAGTAGACATTTATTTTTCTCCGCCTCTAGCAAGCACTGTGTCAACGTTTTGCTCGAATTTTCATTACATGAAAAGTTTTTCTTTTCGCTGCCGATTCTCTGTTCTAAAGCTACGGCACCGTGAGGAAAATGTTGAAGACTTTTTTATCAACATCTTGTCGCAGAGAACTTCGTTAAACATTAGTCATATTAACTTAGATTACATGAATTTGTTGAAAAGAGATCAAATTTATGTTCCTTTTATGAATACCAAAATGTGTCCTCTCACTTTATGTCTTCTTTTCTCCAAAAAAATTTTAATTAGAAAATCCACAGAACGAAACTTAATAGCGCGAAAAAAAAATTTTAGTAGATTTTAAGGAATATTTCATAAGTAAAATTTTCAAAATAAACCGGAGTGTGAAATTTACTTTCTTCCGGAATTTCATAATGAACGGAATATTTCTGTCACAAAGTTTAATTTTATTATTTTGATTTTTTCTTCTTCTTGTTATAATCATGTTTTGCGTTGATTTAAGAAAAATTTTACTAAGAATTTTTAAAAATAAGAACTCAAGAATTTCAGCTTTAAGAGAAATAATTCGTGTTAAAGAAGGATTCAAAATTTCTACTTTGAATGATTCAAAGATAACTTCTGAAGGTTCATTGCTTCTTATAAGCTTCTTTTATCTTTAATTTTTTTTTCACAAAAAAGATTCTTCAAAGAAAGGAAAGACAAACGAAAATGAAACATTGCCATAGTAAAAAAAGATGCTAAATGTAGAAAGAGAAACCCTAGGTCAGAGACGACTAAATGATAAATGTTGAAAGTGATGTTATTCTCAGCAGTTAAATAGCTTATGAGAAAATGAAAAATCTAATGCAAAGTGTTCCTTCCTGCTTGCTGGTAAATTTGTCACATATGTTTGTGAATAAAAAAAGGGAAGAACTTAAGAAATGTTAGGAGATATGTAAAAGTATAAGATTTATGGAAGAATATTACAAACTGCTGCTATTACTCATCAGTCTTGGGAATGTAGATGTGGCAACAAGAAGAGAATAAAAGCTAATGTTTACCAAAGGAAATCAAAAAGATTGTGATCGTCATCATTTTAATATGTCACCGTGAGAGACAAAACAAGAAGAGAATTTATCACTGGAAATTGTCGGTTGATTTCATTGTTTTACTAAATTGCTGTCATTGACATTAAAATTACAATAGAAGAACTTAATGGCACATGAATATTGACATAGATTTTTGTTGAGGTATGTATTTAGCGTTTTGATAGATGCCAGAAGATTCTCAGTTATCACATTGGATTATTTCGAAAAGTTTTTCTTTTTCTACTTATTATAAAACATTCGAGGTCATTTATTGAACACAAAGCAACAATTTTTACGCCAAATTTTTTTACTCTGCACAATAAATCTCTTCTGGCTTTTCGTTCTCGTCTTTCGAAAGAAAAAGGAAAACGCATTAACAAAAAAAAAGTAGGAAAGAAAATGTAAATCTTCATTCCAAGGGACGATTGGCGGTGATGTAATGTTACAATGATTTATAATCAGTTGTTTCTATCTTAAAACAGTTTTATTTTTGTTTATTAACATTTATTTCTCAACAATCTGATATTAAGCTCCATCACTGACTCATCAGCCAAAGAGTTTAAAAAAAATGTTATCATATTTTCTCGCATTCTGGTTTCAAAACATAAATTCCACTTGCTTAAATTAAAATCTAAATCCGCAACATGAAAATACTCAAGATGATGTTGGAGACCATCAAGTTCAATGTATTTTTGATGTGCTCTGTGAAGTGGCACGAGTAACCATTTACCTTGTATTCAAGCTTATTTAATGGAGCTGAAAAATTATGCAATTGCTTAGCAATTGAATTAGGATGAATGTTGTTTTTCAATTTTCATTTAAAAAGTCTTGAATAGAAATTACAAATCTTTCATCCGATTGAATTTCAAGGCTTTTTTTGTGTTTTGTATGGTTGAAAATAAAATTCTTTGAAAGAATAAATGGGATAAAATGATTAATTGAAAATGTTTACTTTTCTTCAAGCCCTCATAAAAAGGCGTGAATCAATTTTATTTTATCGCCTAAAAAGATTGAGAACAATAGCATTTCGAAAAATGTATACAATGAAGTGTATGGAATTGAATGATCTTAAAACTTTTCCGCTCGCTTTTTAACGGAAAATTGCGATGTAAAATTCATGTATAAACGGCAATAAAAACAAAAGAAACGAGAAAAATCCACAATATAAACAATTCAAATAATTAGCATAAATCATATTTCCTTGCTAGTAGTCTTTAGGGATTTTTTTTTGTTCATCGTACCTACCACCTCCATAACTTTGAAATGTATTTACGAGTGTGTGGTGTAAAAGTTTTCATTCCAATATTTTCCTTCACGCTCTCGTGCCTACGGGACACCAACAACCATACGAAAAGTTTTACCCTTAATGTATCACGAAGTTGAAGTTCAAGGAAGATTTTCCTTAAATTTATTTTATGTGTCATGTGAAAAACGCGCCCCAAGACGTGAGACATCCTTGAGAGATTTCAACTTTTAGGAGGCTTTGAATTGATCGTTTCAGCATTGTTTGTTTGAATGAATAAGGAGACGACGATACGTGAAGCATCAATAAGACAACAACATTTTGTCGAGTGAGCAGTTTTGTTTTGTATGTAAGAACTGAGATGAAATGGAACGAAGAAGACAAACGAAATGTACACAAGGGAATCGTAATAAACCTTATGCTGATTCATTATTGATATAAAAGACTGCTCAACTAGAAAACACGACATAATCAAGAGACTCGAAGTTTGTCATTGGAAGTAGGACTGATGTGACCTTAACCGGCTTACAAGGCTTTGAAGAAAAAAAAAAAAAAGAAAAGCTTTTTACACATATTATACTTATGTGAGAAAACGTCTCAATCTGAAAGAAAAGAAAGGAAATTTCCGCTTCACACGATTTAAGGCGGTGCAAAAATAAAAGCCAAAAACCAGAATCTCGTGTGAAATTTTCTGTTTTCCTTTTTCCGTTCATCGACATGGAAATAATAACAACAAAATTTTCATTCTCACTTTTCGGATTTATTAAATTTACGCAGCAGATATCTACTTCAATTGAAGCTTCGCCCTTTCGCTTTTAGTTGAATTGATTCAGTTAAACTTCATAACAAACTTTTTCTCTGTTGATGTGGAGGGTGGAAGCGAATCTCAGGAGGGATGTAAAAGTTAGTTCATTAGCTAAATTGAAGTTAATAAAGTAAAGGGTTTCATTACGCTCAAATAGATTGTTGGATGTAAATGTTCTCTTAGTGCTAAAAGAAAAAAAGCAAAAAAAGGCGATGAGCGTTGATGAACTTCCAGAAACAACCATAGAATAATAAAAAGACGAGTGTTTTTGGCAATATGGTAATTAGTATAAGTGCTAATTATAAATACGAACTAAATTTTACTAAACATATGAAAGTTGAAAGAAGAAAAAAAATTCTAATCACTCTTAGCTTTCAACCGCTTAACGCCTCTTATTAGCTGCCATAGAATTTCATTTTATGTTTTCTTCTGACCCTTTTTTCAAAAAAAGAGAGAAAAGTTGATTAAATTGTGATACCGGAAGCTGCTTGTACACTTATACACTTCTTTTTAAACAGACTTTAGGGATATAAAGAGATTATTTCTGCCAAGCGCACTGTTCTTATTTGTTCGATTTGAATGAATTTTCTTCTTTTTCTGTACCCAAAGAAAACTTTCATCCAAAGGGAGCTTTTCTCATACCAGATTTCATCAGAGGAAGCATGTGACGAGGATGAGTGGAAGACGTAAAGGAATTGAATTTAAATGACTATTTATATCAACAAGAAAATGCTAAGAAACACTCATCTCACTTAAAATTTTGAAGAGAAGTTTAGGAAGTGTAGGCGGAGATATGTTTTTTTTATGATCCTTCAATCCACATACTCTGATCAATATTCCATTGGAATTGCGAAAAAATGAAGACGATAAAAATTTAATGTGCTTAGAGGGCATACCACAGTCGTATTAAGACACACGAATGAGATCAGATTGGTACTTTAGTTGGTAAGTTGATTATTTTATTATGCATACAAATATACGAGATTTCGATGATTGATTTCTCTTTGAGTCATGCTGAACATTGATATTTACAAACCAAATTATCCATTTTACTTAGTTTTGAATATAAATGATCGATAAATTCATGCTTACAGAAAAAAGGAAGATTACCAAATGGAGACTGAGTGACTGAAATTCTTTTACATTATGGGAGTGAGTCTCCATAGACACATAAATAAACATACTTTCAGAATGATTTGGGCGGAATGATTCCGTAAATATACACTGAAAGAAATATTCTTTATTTCTTATCATAATAATGAGAATAAAGTCATGTTGAGTGCTGACTCAAAGGGACATGTTATTTAGAGTTCCTTTAAATGAATAATTTATTCATGTGCATAATTTTTACTCAGTGTTTCCTGAATACTTACGGCAATAAACATCATAAATTATAATAGAGAATACAGTAAATATATGTTAGATGAAAGAAGGAGTGAAAAGATATAATGACGAGTTCAAAGAAACTTGTAAGACACGGCAAGAAAATAATTGAAATATGGAATTTGTTTTTGTTGTTTGAAGTTTTAACCAAGTTAACAAAATTATTCAACGTTGACTTTGTCTGTTCTATTTCAGTCTTTCAATATCCGGTAGCGAGCTAATGCGGTGTCCCCTTCAATCACACCGTAAATTCAATTGTGAAGACACACGCTCAAGGCTCTTATAGCTTTATGTTTTAATAAAAAAAAAAACAAAGTCTGAATGACGGAATATAGCTAACGAGTTTGAAAATTCCTTAAAAGATAACCCAGAGGGTTAGCAATTCAACTGATTTCTTGAACTTTTCTTTTCCTTCACCGTTTTTACTTGTCAAATTAATTTTTGCCTGTCGCTCATCTTAGCGGTCACCAACCAACCGACAAGCAAACAAGCAAGAAAGAAACAAAGTACGAGGAAATTTTTTTTTGCTTGAGTGAGAATTTTATGCATTTAAAGTCTTGAGAGGCTTTTAAAGAAAAGATTCAAATATTCATTAATCAATTTTTAATTAAGTTTCCGTAATGATTTTTTGTTCCTTTTAGCTATCGTTCCGCGCATGGAAAATTTCGGTTATGAATTTAAAAATGATAAATTAATTTTTCAAGAAATTTCTAGCGTGAAATAAACTGGGTGGTTATTGTTTTACTTTACTGTGTAGTTGGTTGCGTTCTCCCTTTCTGAATTTTGCTGTGTACATAGTCACGAGTGTCGCTTTTCAACCCTCACAATTTCACAGCGTATTTCTATTCAAGAGAGAATATTTTCACAATTTCTCTCCATTTATGATTGAGAAGTCCAGAAAATAAGGAACACTCAGAGAAAAACGCTCCTTACAGCATCAGAAAAATGTTTTCATGCTGAAAATTTCAGTTCATTGTATTCAACTGGTTTGAGTAAGTGCGTCTGCCATTTCTCCACTCACAAGACGAATATTTCGCGATAAATAAAAATTATTTTGAGTGCATTAAAAGGGAATAATTTTTCTTGTATTTTCAATCGAAAGTTTTGAAAACTTTTCTTATTAAAGCATAAATTTTTTGCAAAGAAGAAGAAGAAGAAACTCTGCTGAAAAAAATATTCCCGAGTGTTGAAGAAATAGAAACAAAAGAAAATCATTTACAAGATTAAAGGAGAATCTGTAACAAGTAAAGGAAAGTTTTAGTTAAAAGTTCCAGAATTAACTACTTACTTTCCCTTCTAATCTTATATTGGATTAATTCATTAATTAAATTTTGGATTATGTGAAGTATGAATGGATAAGAGAAAGAAATTATCTGTTTCGAGATGTTCCAGACATAAAAAATAAAGGTGATCGTCATCTCTGTAAACCTTTTGTAAGTCAATATTCATTCCATTTGATCAAAGAAAAGAACGGAAAAAGAAAGGATTTCTTTGTTTTTGACAAGGCGAAAGCAGAAAATGAGACGATAAAACGGATATTTCGTGTGCTACTTTGTAATTTAATCATTCCGGTAAATAAGGAATTCCGGAGATATTGAAGCAAGTTGAACATTAATGGAAATTGCGTAATGACTTTGAATGAGCATAATACAAACAAAAAAATATGAATTGACGAAATGAATAAAAAAAAGTTCAAAAATATTTCAATGATGACAAGACATCGATTTATTGAGAATCTCATAAAAAATTCAAGTTATTACTAATTCATCAATGATTTTCGGAATAAACAAATTTCCTTAAGACATTATAATCGTAATTGAAGTGACTTGTAAGCATTTGGATTAGTAAAAATCGAAACAATATGCTCTCGTAAAGCTCTGAAGTTTTCTCAAGGAGGATTTTTATTATTATAAGAAGTAAGAACGAGATCTCTTTATCGTCCATTAGGAAATGATTTAGCAAATGTTGATTCTTCAAGAGCCATAAATAAATACCATTCTCTCAACGTCAATTAATATGTGTATTAATGTGTTTGGGGAGATTTGAAATATTTGTTTATTAACCACACGGTTGTAATAATCACTTTTATGTTTGGTGGTAGAAATATGAAATATATGTGAAAAAGATTGATGGAATTTATATGTTGTCAGTGAAATTGAATTGTAATCAACTGAAGCATTATAAAAAGATAACAACAATAGATATGGTTCTTTCAATAAATGATTGTGAAGTGTCAATAAACAAGAAATCGTTTAGAAACATATAAATGATTTTATTGTTAATGTGAACTTGGTGTATACGCCGATGAGAAAAGCATAAAAACGTCTCTGAAGTAAGCAAACAAATATCAAAATATCAAGCAGTTAGTGACATAATGAAATACGAAAGCAGTCAATTGAAATGACAAATCAAGATAAGATTAATGTTCAACGAACGATATAGATCTCTGCTTTTCTTTGAACTTCTCCTAACAGCTTCTGTGAAAACAATAAATATTCAAAAAGTAGCAAAGTGCATGAGTTAAAGTTCACATTGAATCATTGTTATTAAACTTCTTGTGAACGCTGATACGAGATTTCTCCAACTGAAATTTACAACACAAATCCAATAAGCAAACAATAAATAAATTTCTGAAAAAATAACTAAAACTGATGACTGCTCTGAAGTGACCGAAAACCAGCTTTTTGCTTTCCATGATGACCCAACCATGCGTAGGGTTTAAATCACAGGATTATTGATTCATCGATTAAATCAGAATGAATTATTCCCCAAATATTTTTTTGGTGTAAAGTAGAAGCAAAAAACACAAACTGCTATTGATGAAGGTTGCTGAGTTTTTGTTTGTTTCATGAAACAGAAGAGAAATCTTAAAGTGTAAATCCGCAAAGTAAAAGAAAACTGAGAGTGAAAGAGATTCTTGATGATACAATGATGAAGGAAAAAATGTTGAAATCAGCAACATTTGATTGCTCAATAATCGTCTTGATTCTGTTTGGCTTCGTATCGCACATAATTTGTGATGATAACATGGGTGAGTGAATTTTCGTGATTCAAATTGTCTTAGAATTCATTGAGAATGTCCACAAGTTGACCAAAGCAGAATTTTGAATCAATTAATTGAATGCGGTGATGTTCTGGTCACCCAGATTTGATTTTGTCTTCGTCTGTTATACTACCATCAATTTTATGCATGATTTCCTTCATGATTTCGTAAATTTAAGCTGATTGGGTTTCAATGACGGTCGATAAAGATTTTTTTATTTCATATTTATAATATCATATCAAAATCATTATAAATGCGATTAAAACATATTCGAGGTTGTTGTTCCATGCGGTTATAGCAAAATATTTTACTACTCTCGATTTAGATTTATGCCTTTAGTTGACTTTCATAAATACCAAGATCAGGTGAAGTTGATACCGAAACCTAAGTAAAGCACATAATGGTGAGATTAGAGGTTTTACTTAATGCAAGAATCCGAGATTATTTGAAAACACAGACAAGGAGAAAGAAAATTTAATTAATTTTCACTTTGATGACGGCAAAATTAAACTTTCCTTTTTCTAAATGTTAAAAGTAAAGAATGAATATAGCACAAAATGTAGTGTAGGTTCTCATTGAAAAAATAATAATTAGAATTCATAAGTGTTGCAGCTGTGACGAAAAACGTCTAAAAAAATTATTAGTGTTGAAATTTTGAGGAAGCGATTAATAATTTTACAAACCAAGACGTTTTTTTGAGACTTTGAATAAATGTTTAACATAAAAAATTCGCACCCAATAAAATCTTCCCTTCCATCGGGTTTCATTTCTCGAATTGTCAGGAAAGGAAATTTAATTACGCGGAAATGGATCCGGAATCAAATTCTCTCGTGTTTCTGCACCATCTTGCGTCTCGTATAATCTGTCTTAAAAAAACTGAAAATGAATCTTCATTATTCTTAAACAAGGAAAACACTCAAAACAAGCGTCAAAAAGTATCATGAAAATCAAAACAGCGGGAAATGAAGCGAGGCAGAAAATGAAAATTGCCTTAATTAAATAGCGAAGCTGCGCTGCTATGCCAGATGTTTTTACCTTTATGACATAATTTTCAGTCTCTTCTGAAACCTTTTTTCTTACCTTTCTTTGAAGATCGAAGTGTCGCTAAGGGAATGAATCGAGTCAGAATTAATATTATCTTACTTAATGTTCTATCCGATTTATTCTTTTCATTTTTTTTCATACCAAGATTACCTTCCATGAGAAAATCCTACGAAGGAAAAGCAAACTCTTTCCACTTAATGTTTTCTTTTTTATAAGATGAAACATACAGAGTGTCACTGATTATCTTGTTTAGTTTGAAAACAGATTGCTGCTGCAATGTTTTTCTTTTTATATACTATACTTTTTATATACTTTCTGTTTCCATCTGTTTCAAACCTCCCCACCCACATTTCACGACTGGCTTTTTTATTAACTCCCTTACTGACGAATGATGATAAACATAAATGGAAGATGGTGAAAATGTGTTTAATTCACGGTCTCTTCTGACCACACGTGTGCCAAACTGATAATTATTATCGTTTTGTTATAGCAGTTTCTGTTATCTACTCTAGTCTATGGACCGAAACCATCTCAACAGTATAGTAATTAAGCTTGTTGTGTTGTGTCAACCGTTGTTAGTGTTTCTCTCGTCCATTAATGACCCTTAAAATATTTAAGCAGACAAAAAATATGAATTTAATGGTTTTCGTGTTTTTAATGTTCTCTTCCGGTATTAAAAAGAAGATTCATTAAAATAGAAAACTGGCTACAGATACTAGATTTGCTGATGGCTATCACAATTGTACTACTGAGAGAAAATATATAAACATTTTTCTGTTTAATATTTTCCAGACTTTGGATAGAAAGTTTTATTAATGAACAAATTAGACTTTATTTTATAATGTTATATGTTGAAGCTTTACTGCCAAACTAATGATCGTTGGCAACGTTACATGATAGAAGAAAGAAAAAAATCGTTAAACCTTATTGAGATAATCTTTTCTTTTACTCTTTTTCAAACGAAAGAACAATATGTCGGAAATTGAAAAGAGTTTGTCATGGTGAAGAGCACACCATGTGGACATGTCATTAAAATAATAACGATTCCGATGCGTAACAAGCTCAACATCGTCCAAATAAGCCGAATAAAGTATGACAAATTTTTTTATCATTGGTGAATTAAACAATTTTCTCTTCAGGACATTTTTTGCTTGATAAATTCTTCATGTTTATCTCTAAACATTCAATTAAGGCTTTTAATTACAGAGAAGGATGAGTTTGATCAAATATGGCCTTAATGAAAATTCCTAGAAAATTATAAGCCTGGCGGGCTCTCTTTGACTAACAGAATTCTTATAAATACAAACAATTATGTTTTTATATTGTTGGAAGTATCGTTGTTGCATTTTGGAGGATATGACCATGGGAAATCAATGTTGAGTCTCTTCTTTTTATCAATGAACATAAGAAGATTATGTAATCTTTGTACTTACAACATACAAGACTCTCATAAAAATCAATTTATTTATTACAGTCAATCCCAACTCAATAATGTTCAGACAGCCTCTTTTTCAAATAAAGCAAATAAAAAAACGATGATTGAAGTCCTACAGTGATTTTTCTTTTAATCAACCGGATTGTTATGTAATGTTGATATTACTTTTTATTGAACGATTCTTTTCCTTCTATTTGATTTCATCTACAAGTGAAAAGTCTCAAAAAAAATGACAAGCACGACGGCGATTAGGGTCACCAACAAAAGGAAATACTCTCAATGATCACGCTGAGTTATTCAAAAGTTAGAGTCAATGTCTAAGCCGAATAAAAAGAAATGAATTCTTCATCTTACTTTTCTGATGCCATTGGGAAACGTAAGATCAATATTCTTTGTAGGATTTTGAAGTTTATCACGCGTGGCTAGCGATTACGAAGTAAATGAGAAGAAGTGAGTTTTTTTTCTTATTGAAAGATTGATTGACACTCAGTAGTATTGAAAACATGGCTGGTAGAAATTGAAATAACAGTGATGTAGGTTTTAGAAGATGATTCTAAATGATCCATCATTAAATTTTCCATTTCTTTAATGTAATCTTTAACAATATTAAATTGATTTAAATTTTTTTTAATCACTTCAACACACACATGATTCTCTCAGCATTTCACCATCTCCATGCTCCCTGTGAATTCGTTTTCGTTGATAAACATTCCGACATGTTGTCATTGTTTTACGAGAAAAGAACATTTTTTCATTTCTTCGTCTGTGATAAACAGAAATAAATTATATGATGCGAACTGAAAACAGTAAAAGGAGGATTTACTTCTATTCGGATGAAAACCTATCAAGTCTTATTTCCTGAAGACGACTGCTTTCCGCCACATTTTTTCTGAGACTATCATGAAATGTTTATCAACTGTTTGAGCTTTGTCATCTTCAATCACGAGCTTAAATTGAACACGAGAAAAAGTGACAAATCAGTGAGAAAATTTGTCACGTTTTTCTTGCATGTGGCCTATTTACACAGCTTCATTTGTCGTTTTTGTCACGAGTCTCCAAGGAAAAATCAGCTTGCAATTCCATTTCTTTATTTCCACCTTAGTCTTTGAGGTTTAATGTTGAAAATAGTTGATAATGTTTTCGTCAGTACGAAAGACTTCTCCATCAGATTAGCAAAAGACGAATAAAACGAGTTTTAAATCGTACAGGAAATCTTCACAAAAAAAAAACATTGAATGCATAGTCTTTGGTTGAAAAGACTCAAAGATTTTGATTTTCTCTTTTGTCTTCCTTTGTTGATTGTTCTTTTAATAGCATTATTACTTATGATCACTTTTGAAAAGATTTGAGCTTTAAACCCAGAATACCTTTTCAAGCATTTGTTATTTATAATAAATGCTTCATTTCGAAAAATAAATGTTAGCTAAGATGTTACCTCTATCTTCATAATTTAGTAAAGTAACTTTCTCAAAACTTCTCCTTAAATCCTCGTCATTTGAAATCAATTTAAATTTATGCGCATAAAATTTCCATCAGGCATAACTCATAAATCCCAACAAATCTCTTATTTTGAGGGTGAAACAGCACAATACAAAAAAAATAGTGTGGAAAACATTGATTTTTATTTCAGCAATAATAATCTAATTTTCAGACTCAATTTTATTGTTGAATAATTTAATTAAAAGGTAATTTCCGCATTTAAAATTTATCAAAAAGAAGTGTTTTTGTTTCCCATTCTTATTGATCAAATGCTTTTTAAATCACTAATTTTTGTCAAGCTCATTAAAAAGATTCCCATGGAATTGTTAGAAAATATGAAAAAATATAAATCGGAAAGTTTCAAGGATAGGTATGAACAGTAAGATGAGGACAAAGAAGAACATAAAAGAGAATTTGTCAATTGAAAGCTCTCAGAGAAGCATTTATTTTTTTCTGAGAAATGAGAGCAGAAATTCCCTAGGGGCTGTTCTTCGTAGTGCTTCTGCCGGTTGCCTCCAAATGATGCTTCGAAAATCACTAGTGCTTTTCAAGAAAAGTGGCCTTTTTCCGAGAATTTGCTTACTTTTTCTTGAAATTTATCTAGTGCTTCAATGCGCCAATGATGCTTCTGCCGGCCAATTTAATTTGATGAACAGACCCTTGGAAATTCCTTGCTACATTCATCTGAGAGCCTGGAAAGATTTCTCTGATCTGAAGTTCACTTCTCAAATTTCTTTGAATTGAATATTTTCATGTTGAAGTTGTATATACATTCTGCTGACATTCAAATGAATTTCAAGCATGAAATATCTGTCAGAAAGTTAAAACCTTACGTGAAAATGTTTCTCAAGTAGCTAGCTAACTTAAGATAAGAATAAGAACTAAGTTATTGTCAAGAAAATGTAACCTTTCACCAGTTTTTTGCTCGACTAAACAGGCAAGCTTACTCAGGAAAACTTCATAAATAATTTCAATAGCAATTAGTCAAAGATAAAGCTACTGGTGATTAATTCCATGATGGTAATGCTAAAGGTTTTCACTGACTCATTTATGGCGAAAGAAAAGTAAGAAAACTATATTTTTATAACACTTATATCAACAAACTGTGTCATTTGCTTAATATCTTAGATTAAAAATTAATTAGATGATTCTTCATTATTCTACGCTTTATTATACCGCAGATTTAATGTTTTCTTGCTGTTAAAAGCTCATCTCGCATCTTATAATTACTAATGTAAATTCATTTTTAATTGTTTCTGAAGGCTAAATATTCTTGGAAAATTCACTCTTGAGATCTTTATTACATTTATACTTAATCACTTTTTTATGGTGACAAAACACATTACCAACCTGAAAAAGAAGCAAAATTATAAAACCCCGGTTGTAGCTGAAGTTGTTGTCTTTGATATCCCAACCAAGGCCCATGACAAAAGAGCTTTTTGCTGTTTACTTCCAATAATTAATTATTTGAAAGTAGAAAAAAGATAAAATTTTATTACCGTCCCTTTGCTCTCATTGTTTGTTGAGGATTAGACCATTGAATTAATATTTGTTGTTGAGGACAAATTAAACAAGTCTCAGAGGTCTTTTTCCTTGATGGGTTGCGCTATAGAAAAGTGTAGCGACGATTCATCATCATGAGAAAATGGACATCCGTGTTCGAAAAAGATTAAAGATAATTATGGAAATGCTTAATTCCTTGGGCTTAGTGATGTTTTCTATTGAGTTTTAAAAGAATTGTTATCCGTTTTTAAAAATGATCGGTTATGACTTTTTGTTATTTCATGAGAGATTAAATAAAGAGCAGAAATTTTCTTCTCAAATAAAGAAAAATTAATTAATATAACTGGATGTTTCATGTTCAATAATTTTTTATTAATCATGTGAATAATCAGCATAATATTTTTAGAAATGCAAACTAATTTGCTCAACTGCAGTTCACTGATCACATTTCATATTTATTAAGAACTCTGCTAACAAATATTTCTCGAACTATCAGCAAGTGAAAAGTCCAGTTTTTGGAATTTTTATTACTTATTATCATATATTCATGAATTTCAAGCCTGACTTTCAGAGTATGATATGAAAAATAAAATGAAGAGCATAATTTATGCTACATAAATAATATTTTTCTTTTGTAGATAATTCAATGTGGATAATTTGAACACATTTTAATTATTTATTATTTTTCTGGTCTCTAATGTTCAATATTTGAAGATTAATTCTGCCACAAAATGTAAAGCTTTTACCGTAATTTCAACATTAAAAATCAATTAGATCGTAAGCAAGTTTTCAATGCTTATTTTAAAATATATACAAAGGCCAACATCAAATGATGGCAAAAGCATAGGATTAATTTTCACAATTTAATATGAAAATATTCTACAAAATAATCAACGACCATTAACAATGTCATATCTCGCATTAAGTCTTGTGATGTTTTTATTCAATTTACAGAGCATACGTTGACAGCTATCAAAACAAAACGAAACAAAATAAAAAAGGAATCACAAAAGCTCTTTTCGTCTCACCAAATCATAACGCAGATAAATAATTCCTTTTGACGTGTAAATGTGAAGAAAAGCATTAGCGGGTTTTTCTTTCTTTACTTTCCCATCATCCATCTGCTACTTAGAACTTTGTAATTAATTACTCTTCAAAATGTTTGTTTCTATACTGAAAAGTTCTAGTGATTAAGTGGTGAACGAAACTGAAAAGCTGTTTGATAAAAAGATATAAACACGGAAAATTAATTACCGCGAAAACGCATTAACATTCAAAATATGTTTTTGATATAATGATGCTTTTCAAAGTCGTGCCATTTTCAGAAAATATTTCAGAACCAACTCAACAACATTCAAAATATCCCCGAAGGGTAGCAGAGAAAATTTAATGACAGCATCAAGAATGAATTGCATCCCGTTTCGCATTGAAAACTTCACACAAATGAATATTAATGGGCTGAAAATTGTAATTACAGATGAAATAACAACAACATTAATTGCTTATTACCCATGACAAATTGTAAAGTTAATTTGTAAGCTTAAATTTATTCATGCTTTCTTTTACGCGATAAAATATTTATTTAAGCAAATTTAACATAATTTTATATGAGTGCTTAATTGTCAGTCGACGAACATCAAATAATATTCTAACATTTGAATAAATATTTAGTTTGATGATGTGCAAAGTAATATATTGCTGTTGTGAATACTGTTATGAATACATAGTTGCACAATGAAAAAGTGCACTATGCATATTGTATCAATTGTTATTACTAATAATTAATTTCCGATTATTTCCTATAATAAGGTATTTTGATATCATTCAAAAAATATTTTACAATCAATGAAAAAATATTTCACATTTCAACTCTTTTTTGAAGTTAACAGAAGGAAGAAAGGAAACACTTTTGATTAAAAAAATTTGGCTTATTATATTAAAAAAGCCGGCGGCTTATCCATTAAGAAGTTCAAAAGAAGAAATGAAATAAACTTGGAGATAAAGGTTCCGTAAGAAGTGTCCGGAAAGATGTAAATAATAATAAAGAGTAAAACTCTCTTGACGTGGGTCGAGGAAATAATTTTTTCATGCAACGATGAACATTATTTGAAGGAAATGTAGACGCCATTGGAGGAGCAAGTTAAAGAAAACATTTCTAGTTGAAATGATTCTCGAGCCCTAGAGATGCTCATAATTGATGGAATTTTGTTACACTTCTTTATTTTTTGACCATGATTCACCTACAAATGGAATATCATAAATCACAAAGCTCTCTCATAATGTCGTGGATTTAGTAAAGTAAACATATGTGTTTATGTGGTCGTGAAGATATTAAAATGCTAAAATATCTTCTGCCGACAAAAAAGAAGAAAAACATTTCGTGTTCGACTACAAGCAACACACAAAAGTCAGGAAAGAAAAATATTTCTTTTTTTTTAAGATATGTACATACAACAATGATAATTTCTCAGGTCCTTTTTCCTTTCCCATAGCACATAATTAAAGATTCCCCACACGCGACATAAAAAACAATCTTTATGTCTTTTTTTATGGTACGTTGATTTTGGGCTTTGAGCTTAATATTATTTTTGTACGCGAGTCGTAAGAAAAAGAAGATTCCAATTTTTTGTGGTTTCAAATTTCGATTAAATATGAGAAATTTTTCATGAAATAAGAACTGATTGAAGTTCTTCGTTACTTTAACTACCATTCATATACATCAACATTGAACCATTAGAAAATTCCTCTTCTTGGCGATTTCCCAAAGAGTTTTATTTGCTGAGAATTCAACAAATATTCACCTTAGGCTTCGTCCTCAAAAATAAAGTTGTTTGCGGCTGGTAACGTACATAAATCATTTCAAGCGTGGCGAAAGTGAAAGAAGATAACAAAAAAAATAAAGTCAATGATGGAAAATTTGGGAAGAAGCAAACGAGCGTTGTAAAGAGAACGTTTTTATATCTAACTCGCAGTCTTTCCGTCTCCTCATAGTCTTTAACTTCAGAGAACTCTTCAACCATAAAATGCCGACGGTTAATGTGTTCTAGTCAATTGTCTTTAACTCCTGTACAGCCTTAACAAACGTGTATGTAACTTTTCATGTTCTTTCCAGATCATGTGACAGAATTATAAGTTAAAGGCATGACCTTCTGTGGCTTCCTTCGCTTTCCTTTGACATGAGGTATATCATTGAAAGGATCAGCTTTCGCAGGGTTTTGACAATATTTGTTAAACAATGTGAAGAAGAATTCTTCTTGAAATGTGAATGAACATACTTGAGTATCGTATCACATTATTTCATGCTCCGAGACATTGAAAAAGGTGCAGGGTTACAAAGCTAACATTATTCAGTTATAAGTATTGAATCTGAAAAATAACCTGAACTTCTGGGAATTTTCTTCCTTTCCCTTCCTTTTTACAACAACATAAATAAATGTTTTAAACTTTAACTTTTACAGAGTTTTTGAAAATGGCAAATGGAATGAATTTATAAACTCTCACTTGACCATCTTTAGTGTCGTATTTTTTCCTTCTTTTCTCATTCTAATTTTATTATTCTCACAAAATTTGAATGAAAATAATTTTGAGGTAGATTAAGCTGAGCTTTCAGCTCTGGGTAAAACATTTAAAAGATGAAAAAAGACGTGAGTTGGTTTGCCCTTTTTCCTCACTCGTTTAAAGGATAAAAGGGTCTTGATTTAGATAAAACTTGATTGATATCCTAGACGTTACACAACAATGAAGATTCCTTTTCGTCAGGAAAAGAAAAAAGAAATGAAAATTTATTTGGAAATCATGGAAGCGTTTTTTTGTGCGTGCCATGCTTTGCCCTCTATCTGCGAATATTTTTGCCTTACCAGCCAATAAAAAGTTTAATTCTCAATTACTAATGAGATCCTTTTTACAAAGAAACGGCTTCTTATTAAATTGAAATCCAAACCTTTCTTCTTTGAACTGCTGTTTGGACTGAATTCATGTTTTTGTATCTTCGTATCTCACCATTCTTTTTTTGTTAAGGCTAACACTGATTTGTGTGTTGATATGAAGAGTGTGAGAGGAATAATTCATAAACTCGAAATCTGTTGAGATTTACCTGTCGGCTTGTGGTAGTTAGGAAAATTAATCAGTTGAAGGATGTGTTACTGTGGTGAAGGCTTTGTTTCATTTCAAGAACGTTGATTTTGGGTTGAGGCAACACTTTATGAGTGACAAACATCTCACACTGAGGTTGTTATATGTGAAAGCTGACTTCCCGCATTCCTTCATTCTAGTTTAATCAAGTCTTGATGCTTTGTTAGTTGTTAATGTATTCCATTTATTTTAAAAAAGTGTTGCTCAGCAATTAATTTATTCTCGTTATCAACATTTATTTCTGAATTATTTTTTTGGATTTCAGCGACTTTTTCTTCTGAATTTTATTTTTAGAAATAAGCAAAGGAGATCGTTTTACATGATTTTACAAATCATAGCCCGGCAAAATCAGAATTGTGTCGTTGATTCTTTCTAAATATTTTGATATTCGATTTGTTCATCAATCAAAACTGTTTCTCAGCTCTGGAAAAAGCCCCCGAATCTAAATATAAATTTTCACGTACAGTCAACGCGCTATTAGCGGAAGCCTTATGAGAGCAAAAGCTTCAAACATGACCACCCCCTTCAACTTCATTCATATTGAAAAGCCATTCTAAAAGCGGAAAATCTCCTCACACGACCACCCCCTTCAGTTTCCGCTTATAGAGCTTCTACTGTAAATGAAACCGTTCTTCAAAGGTTAATTATGTTTAATAAAAAGAGCTTTCAAAAATCAAATTTAATATTATTCCACTTCATTACGAAATTTTTGAATCTGAATTCAGATAATTAATTGCTAAACAATCATGAAATAGAAATTTTGACAAATTTAAATTTGAAGATCGTAGATAATCGAACTGATTTAAATATTGTTTAGATACAAAAAGTCGATTGAGTGAAAAGTTTTGTTATTTTTCTACTAAATATAGAAGCTTGGCAATTATTTATGCAGATAGCATGACAAAAATTCTCTATTGGTCGCTCTTTCAAGGGCTGTCATAATCTTCTAAATACATACATATGCATATGTATAAATTGGAAAAATTGCTTAGAGAGAACATACATAAATAAGACGGCAACAATGTTAGAATTTATGACCGTCCCAAAAGTTTTTCCAATCAAATTAAAGCACAAGAAATTTTCCAAAAAAGAAAATTTTTATTCGAATGTTTCGACGAAAATTTTTAGAGATTTTAGCATGTGTCCAAATAAGATATCTTTCTACTACTTACTTAAAGACCATCAATTCAAAATGTGTTTGTTTTTCTACAAATATTCATTGGGCTCGTTTCTATGGGTAGAGATTTTTTTTGCCTTTTTTTCTTGTAACCTCGGTAACAGTCAGCACACGGGAGGTAATATTTTTAATAAAAGTGCTATTAATTCGTTCGTTAAAATATTTTATGACGCTTCTGAAAGCATGACTTTGGTTAAAAACCAAAACAATAATTTTTATTATGTTGCAAAATATTTTCGGCGACAAAACCACACAATTGATTTTTGAAGCTTTTGAAATTATCTTTTGTCGACACCAATAGAAATTATGGTAAAAGAAATTCTTCAGAAGTATCATAAATTATAGCAAGTCATGATGCTTTTTAAATAGCAAACATACAAGCTATGAACATACGGATCTATATGCGAGTCCCAAGTTCAAAAAAATGTTTGAATAGCTTTTTGATTTACTTTTCGAAGCTTAAATATTATGATGTTTTGTTTTCTTAGAACAAATAATCATGAAACACACAAATGTAATTAAAAAAGTTTTTTAATTTTTTTTTATCTTTGTTAAAGACTTCATGAAATGTTTAACTTCTTTTCTGTTTCAACATATTGAAAATCTGAACTCGTACAAGCCAGAGTGAAAACGTCAATTTCTTATCATGGAAACACTTGAAATTTATGGTGCGTTTCACATCGTTGGTTTCACTCGACATCAACGATAAATTTCGGACGAGATGAGGTATCCATAAATAATGTTTAGATGTTAAATACGATAAGAAAAAAAGGGCATAGCAGTCATTACAAACGAACATACCTTGTTTGCTTCTGATGAATTTTAATGCAAAAGGTCTAGCAATAAGCTACAAATCATGGAAATAAAAAGAACATATCTCTATACTAATTGAGCTATGAAAAGTATTTTTATTGACTGACAGGGTTAAAGTTAAATGCTTGACAACTATAGATGCGTGATATGTTTCGAGTTTTTGTTCGTTGGTGTCATAAAAACCTAGATTTGGATTCTACTTTTTTCTTATGTTGATTTGTTCTATTTAAGTAAAGTAAATAAAACATCTGGTAAAAAGAAAATAAAAATTAAACAATCACAAAAGGATTCTGTAAATAAAGATATGTTAGAAAAGCTTTATTTGAGATGAAGAGACAGAATGTTTATGAAAGTCGTCATTGTATGACATGTTGATAAAAGCATTACTGTCCTCTAATGGCTCCAGAAAACTGTTCAAAATTCATGTGAAAAAGAAGTTTTTTTCTTTCTATTCAGACAGTATTCAATCTAACTCAACAGCTTTTTCATTATTCCTTTTGTTTGAACCATATCCATGGTGAAAAGTAAATCAGACAAGAAAGAAATAGAAAGGAGACAACATCACTTCTCACATATTTAGTTAAGCGAAATTTGATCAACATTCCAACTGTTATGTAAGGCATCTCGTAAACAATAAACTTTGGTCTGTTTTTCCATGATTATCATTGTTTTCTGATGTTGATTTTTGGTTGGCATTGTAAGCATAAAAAACATGAAAACTTTTCAAAAGAGATTCCTAATGTTACAAACATGAATGGTAAAGTTGTCAAATCATAAGCATATCATGTCTATTCATTCAACTTCCAGTGTTAATTTTTTTTCATCTATTTTTCGAGATGTTTATGCAAATAAGTTTTTGTTCTCTCTTCTGACGACAATCTGCTGTTGGAAAGAGTTTTTAAGCTTTTATTTGCTTTCATAGTTTTTTTCTGTGTGAAGTTTGTTTGTGTTTTAGTGGAATTTGTTGGCATTTATGAAAGTTTTAATTAATTTCAAATTGTGACAAGTTTTTAGTGATTTCTTTCTACTTATGTATTTAACAGTAAATTTCAATATTTCGATGACTGAAAGTTTTCCTAGAAGAAACAAGTTCATTGGAGCAACTGCGTCATTAAACTTTTTCTTTGTAATCTGACCCAATTCATAAACATCTAGAAGGTAATATTGATAAAAACGAAACTTGCTCTCTAAGTGTTTCATCGAATATGAGAAGACATTTTTCAATTTATTCTCATTGATACCATCACTTTGTTCAAAAAGGGTTTTCAATATCAGGTCTAGAGTTTCATTTTCCATAGAAATTTTAATTTTATAAAAGAATTCTAAGCAAATCATGGAAGTTACCAAAAAAACTTTCTTACTTACAACAACACAAAAAGCAAACAAAAAACATTAGTTCTCAATATGCTAATACTTTTCATAAATTCACATTTTGCTCACAGTCTTCATTTCGTTTAACAGAAATATTTATTTTTGCGAAATATACCTATATTCAACCTCGTGAACTCATGTAGGTCAAAAGAAAACAAAAATGATGAAACAAAAACTTCAAATGATAAAGAATGCCGTTGAAATAAGAATGCATTTGAACAGACAGTCGACTGATATGTTAAACAAGAAATGCCTGAAAGCTTTTGCCACATGAAACGTACAAGGAAGATAACTCGTATTTGCTGAAAAGCTGTGAACGGCTTCACATAAATGTTGTGAAATTTCTTTTTCATGTTATTTTTGTTGGTTAAGGAGAATATGTAGAAATTTTTCAGTTAGATAAGTAAATCCCAAGAAAGTTAATATTTCCTATGACTTAAAATAATTTCATATTTGTGAGTCGTCGCTTACTTTCGAGCTCTCTATCCTATTTTGAACTAAAAAACGGAAGGAACCATGTTTTCAGATGAAGGAAAGAATAAGCGCAAATTGAATTATATTGTTGCCTCAACATCTTTCCCTTGCTATCTTCGACACCCGCTATTCTATCTCTTGATTGAATTTTATTATTTGCTTTTGAATAATGTATAGTTGGCATAACAATTTCTTTTTAAACTTGAACCAACACGGAAGGAAGATTTTTATAGGAAACACTTCTGGAAACTCCTCTACTTCTTCTTATATTGTTACCTACCAAGCATGGAATATTCGTTGACTATGTATTTAAATTTTTTTCTCTCTTGATCATATCGTTTTCTTGTTTGGCTACAGTTTTTCTTTTCATGTTGTTAAAATAGGGGGGATTTTGAAGCAGGATGTCAAGAGATAACATTATTCAAGAAGGCGTTTCCATGCACTTATTTGAGAAAATTTCATTGTAGCAAAATCTAATAAAGAAAAATTACAATAATCATATAGTTCTATGTTCTTATTACCTTCGGTTATCGTCAATTCCACTGAACAGCGTGCTTCTAGCATGGTTATTGAGAGTTTGCTATTGTGTTATAGCTTCTTTACATTTTGCTTCTTCTAACTATCAACAAGAGAAATCTGAAGGTAGTAAGAAGAAAATTTGAGATTATTAGCTTTTCATGCCGCAAATTTATGCATGAGTAGGCAGACTTCGAATTGGTATAAATGTAGATGATTTCTATTTATTCATCCAAACAGATTTTCCCATCTTAGATGTATTGAATTAGATGAAATAATGAATTTTAGATAATCTAAAAATAAATAACCACGAGATTAAATGTAGAAGTATCTACTTAATAAAAGTTTCGAGTTTTCAGCACAAAAAAAGAAAGCAATCAATATTTCCTTTCACGTCTTTCTTCTTATTGAACTTTATTTAGGAAAGTTTTTGTAGCTTTCATTATAAAACCTTTCTCCAGCAAACATTAAAAACATCTTAGAAATTCTTTTTAATTCTCTCGAAGATATTGCAGAAAAATCAAATAACAATAATCATGAAATGTAACCATCCTTCTTAAATTCAATTATCGAGAAAAACTCACTATTACTTTTTGCGTATCCCAGAAGTAAGAAACTAAAAGAAAAATAAAAAATTAATAAAGGTAAGTGAAAAGTTTCATCTGGATGTCTTGACAGGTAAGAGTAAAAGTTTGTCGTTTACTATGTGGAAAATGGAGAAAAAAATAGTGCAGCATGCAACATTGGAATGTTATCACTATGAAACGGTTAAATTTTCAAATTATGTTGCAGTGACATGAAGTTTGTGCCATGAAGCTTGTGCCATGTCACATGTATTTAAGGGGAATTTTCTCATAGATGTGCGCAGAAAATTCAATTAGGTATTTCAAATTTCTTAGCAAAGTTACTGTACGAATTGAAAAAACGGGAAAAATTATGGTGGGGTGTGTAAGATACAACATGAAGTTTGCTGCGATTCTTCCATTTTCCATCGGCACTTTAATGGTTAAGGAAGGAAAATAACATCACTGGAAAGTCATGACCAGTATCAATAACTTCTTTATTTATCCCAATTTCCAACATTTTCCATGAAAACTGAAACAACACAACATCTCACTTTCCCAAACATTTCAAATTCAGTTTCCTTTGAGATGTTCGGTGAATCTGTTGAAAAAAAATGGAATCTTCTTGGTATAAATTCAACTCTTCCTCTAATCTCATAAATTTTTAAAAGTTCAATTCAAGAAGACTTGTTTTCCGATGGCGAATTGGTACTCTTTGCATAAATAATAATTAAAAATAAAATCCCGATCAAATAAACTTTGGACGATATCAATTGTGGATATTTTTTCCTTTGTAGGATACTAAAAAATAACAACAAAATTCGATATGTTGTGTCAAAGTGTAGCCGATAAATAAAAAAATAATACAATAATACTTCACTCTAGGCACGATCAGAAGAAGAAAAAGAGATACAGGCTTTTAATTCCACTAAATAAATTTTTGTGGCTTTATCGAGGATTGGAATATAAAACAGTAAAGTGCTTGGATGTAAAGTGAAACAATATCAAAAGCCTCTTTTTATGGATAAAATAATAAAAGTTGAGCCATCTGAAATAAAAAAAGGAAAAAAAATTCAGGATCGTGTATTGTAAAATAACAACGTGAAATGAAATGCAAAATAAATGAAAGAAAAAAAGAAAATATTGCTAAAGAAAGTATAATCACAAGAGAAACAAAAACGTTAAGATAATGTTATGCTTTTGAATGATGCTAAGTAATTTATCAATCAATTGTTGGTGTTTATGGCATGCCTGCGGGGGAGTTTTTCCCTTCATAGCATTGTTTAACTGAATTCAAAGTGTTTTCGTCATGACAGTCCCTCCCAGACCTTACACTTCTTTTTTTGTTTTCCGTGCTCTTTGAATGAACTGTAAAATGTGAAATAATTAGTGTCAAGACTGTTGGAGAGTTCTCAGAGATTTGTTAATTAACTCACTTTCGCGCTCACTGCGGTGCCAAATTAAAAGCTTTGGGCGGTTTTCAAAGCTTTTGTGTATTTTTCACCCGACAGCGTCATAATTTAAAATTAATTTACGTTACCCAAAGTTGGCCTCGCAAACAGAGTGGCGGAAATAAGGAAATGGCTGTTAAAAGGATAAAATTTCAACAGCCCAGGATCCCCTGAGAAGCAAACAAAATGTGTTTGTAAATTATACACATGTCACAATTTAATGATCTTTTTTTTTCTTTTAATTCAAACCCCACGACTAGCTACATGGTAATCTAAAGCATATCAATGCGGATGAAATCTCATTTTCGTGTTATTATGATAATCATTATGTTTCTTTCTACGATGCTCGAAAATGGGCGGACAAATATGACTTTCTTGTTTTTCTTCTTATTTTCTCCATCTTCATACAACACACTACATATGAGAGCATCAATTATGTTTAATATTTTAAGATATGATTTTTCTTGAGAAAAGCCAGAAATACTTTTGTGAGAGATGTGGTAGGGGATGGTTTGAAGTTAATCTTATGAGTAGACTTGCTAGCTTTTCTCTACCTCAATGAAGATTTTCTGTGACATTTTTTTCTGCCTTCACAAAAAAAATTTAAAATTATGAGAATTTTGAGCTTTCATCCTTCTCAGTTTTGTATTTGCTTTTTTCCCTCCTGTAATAATAAATCTTGAAATTTTTTTTAATATTCACTCAAGGTAGTTTATCATCATATATTTAATCATAATAAGATGAAAAGAAAGCATATTTATCTTTATGATTTTTTTTAAAGAAGCGCTACATTGTCTTTTGTTTCTTTTAGGATGACTTTTCTTTTTAACTCTCGACGTTCTTTGGTCTGAAATTTTTGTCAATATATTTTCTAAATGAGTGATTGCCATGACATAAAATATAAAAATTACAAATAAAGAAAAAAAGAAGAAGCTTAGACAACATAAAAAAAGAAGCAAAAAACATGAAAAATGGAAGCTTCTGTCAATATTGCCACAAGTCGCAAAATTTGCTACATCACATAATTCCTTCTTGATGTGAGATTTCTCTCCGTGTTTGCGTCTCTTTTTAAATAAATATGAAAAATAGTCAAGCAATGAAAATGCTTGAGAAATGCGCACTTTAAGTTCAGTGATGTAGAAATTATGTAAAAATTACAAAGTTATCCAAATCCTACTTACATTGCTGTTTATCATTTTAAAATTTTCTTGCCGATGTAAAATATCTCTTTGGAGCATAACATATAAAAGAAATGAATAAGAAATTGTTTTCGCGATACGGAAAAGTGGTAGGGAAACTGTTGAAAGGGAGCAGAATGTAATTCTTATTTATATCGCGTACAATGTGCAAATACAGCTTTCTTTCATTCTTTTTTTCTCTTCCTGCTGCTTTTCATTCATCATCCATTGTTGATGAAAAAAAAAGAAGACGAGGCGAAGAGATTTTTATAGGCATTCATTTTCTCATTCTTTTGCTGCTTCTTTCTGCTTCTCGTGTACATCAAGGCAATAGATTTTTTCTTTCATCAGACATGTAGGCCTGTTGTTGATGCTTAATGTCCTTTCCAACTAAACTGTTATTATTTTACGGCTCAGTTGAGAGGAAAAAAAAATTCTTCTGCTTTTTTCGTCTTAATTGTTTTTATCCTCACTTACAAACAATGAAAGAAAGCGAAGGTCAAGAATATCTCTTCATTTTTTTCTTTAGTTTTCCTACCTTCTATCAGTTAGTAAAAGAAAAAATAAAATGAAACAGAAACATTCTTCACTATCATTCGAGATTATTTGTGTTTATGGTGATAAAAAAAAACGCAATTAAATATGAGTTGAGTTGAGTTGAGCGAAGTAAAAGGCAATGACTTGTTTAAGATTTGACAATGATGACAATGAAGAATGAATAAGAACTTTCCATCCAATTAGTAGACTAAATATTGTCGCAATCTCGTAATTGCTGTTTCACATACGATGCGAAAAGCAATTGTAACTTTTGAAAAAGTTTTACGAAAAAGAAGACAAAAACAAACAATTCTATTGTGACATACTTTTTGAAGTCATAAACTCTCCCGTTTGACACAAATAAAGCAAGCAAAAATATTACAACATGAGAGTATTATCATCGAAACGGCAACAGAAAAATGTGAATTGAAAAAAAGTTAATTAAAGTTTCACCAAATAAAATTTAATTAAACTTTTTGCTGACCCTTAATAACATAATTTTGAGAATAACATAAAAAGAGAGAGATGAAGACTGAAGGTGAACACCAGCGGGCAGGATAATGAAAATTAGAGAAAATTTGAACCTTGTTGCTTTCAATGTCATTTGCTTGCTTTACATAAATTCTTTGAATGCGCGATTCCTCTTATTTTATTCATTGAATTCTTTTCCTTTCCTCGCTTTTACGCCTCGAAAATTTCAATTAACGTACGAATTTTCATGTTTCATTTTTTATTTCGTCCAACGAACAAATTCCAACAGCAAATGTTGTTGTAGATGTCGATAACAGACAGGAGAGTTTCATAGGTGAAGCAGGACAAGATAAAATTGCTGCGAAAACTGTCTGCTAATGAATGCTTAAAGCTTCGTAGTCTCCTTCATCTGCCCGACAGAAAGTCAACATAGAAACAATGATTTCTTCTTTCTTTTCTGTTTTATTCGCTCTTCGAGGCGTAACTTTGTTATTTTTCAAGCGAATAAATTTTTATCTCCTTGTGACTGCTCGCTTAATATTTCTCTAACATTTTACGAATGATAAACAATTTAAGTTAGAATGAAAGAATATTTTTCTTCGCAAAAGACATATCGCTTATAAGATATGGAAGAAAGTCTTCTTTAATCCACGATGTAGATGACATAAAACTTCTCTAACGTTCTTTCTGAAATGCTCGACTTAATATTATGGTGTTGTATGATATTCTGAAAAGCTAGTTGATTTAAGGCTGCTTCAAACAATGTAATATCGTTTCCTTTTACCACAGCCACAAATCCTGGTCATCCCAAAAGAAAGAAATTTCTCATAATATTTGTGATAACGTCGTTCCTTTTTCGAATCAACTAACTCATGCGGTATTGATTCAGTATAAATTATTGAGCGTAAATATTTGCTTGCATGAAAAAGAAGAAGTTAGGGAAAAACGGGAAACGGAATGTCGCCTCACAATTGGATTATTGCGAGTATCTCCGAAGCTGAATCTAAGAAATTGATAAAAAAGATATGAACGACATCATGAATGAGTAAAAATAACAAAGAATTATTATGTTCTTTAAGTAAAATAATTTCAATAAGTGTATTGTTGACGAAGCCCTTACTGTCGTAGTTATTTTTCCCAAATTTATAGCATGAAAGTCAAAAGAAGAAAATAAAAATATTTATAAAAGTCTTCTCATTTTTATGTTAAATGCCATTATAAGTAACTGCAGCAATCATTACTACGACTTAGATATAATTTCAAATGAAAGTTTGAATTTTTTCATCTGACAAGTCTCAAATGAGAATTGAAAATTTTCTTTTCCCGATACATGAAAGAAAAAAAACAAAAACTTACATGCCGGCTTAAACAATGAAAAGAATTTTTATATTCACCCTTTTCCCATCTAGACTTTGTGTCTTCCACAGTCTGTTAAACTTTATACAGGTTTTTAGAGAATTCTCCAGCAAACTTGATGAAACTCAAAGTTTACAAAATAAACAGAAAATTTATAACAAAGACCCATCGTAACATCTTGTTATGCAACGTTTGAGGCTTATTTAATCAATGTTTCTTTCCTTCTTTTTGTTCTCCGTCGTTATTTTTCTGTGAAACTCTTAGAAACAAAAGTTAGAATACAAAATGTAAATGAAGAAAACACATAATTCTTTGGTGTTGAGTGAGAAAGTATGAGAAATTTAGCATGGAAATTATTCAAATAACATTATTTTACTCTCGTTATTCGTTGTGAGAGAAAGCATTGAGTGTGAGGCCGTAGGCGTACAGCATAAATAAGTGATACGCAAATCCCCCCATTCTTAATAGGAGGCCGGCTTTGACTTAAATTATTACGAGTGAAATTTGCATAAACACGAATAAAATTAAAATAATGTTGAAGTGAAGAATATTGTAGACCAAAGAGTGTAAAAGTCTTTGCAAGCGAAACAATATGGAATTGACCTTTGTGACAGCCCATCAAGTGATACATAACTCAAGTGGATTACTCTACAGATATGGAAATAAAAGTCGAAGAAAAAGCTTCCACTTCTTATTTGCATTTATTTTAATTCTGTTACCAACATGTTGTTACAGTGAGGAAAAAATTGTTCGAGTGGATCCATTAGGTAGTTAATTAGATATTAAAATTGATTGCATTTGTGTTCTAATTAATTTAAATTATCTACAAACTTCTAATGGCAAACAAAATTCACAATTTTAAAATTATATATGTGACCGTAAAGTTTACTCATGGTTTTCAGTGATCATAAAACAACAACCGTAAAACAATATTTATGTGATGAATGATATTAATTGATTCTTTTATCAAAAAACCACACAAATATTTACAATTTTTAATTTATTGCCTAAAGTAATGAAATATTTATAATATTTCAAATTCAAAAATTTTATATCATTTCATTTTACATTTCTACCATGAACTTTATTAAACCACAAACATTCTGAGAAATGCAATCCATTTAGTAAATTACAACTGTTAAAAATATTTCAATTATTAAAATTAAATATCTTTGAAAATAAACCGATGCATCGTTCTCCTCTCAGATTTAAAAATGTATACAACAAACATAATAAAATAGAAAGCAATTTGCTTTGATAACACTCATTTCCGTTTTCTCTTTTGTTCTGGTTTTTAAATTATATATTGCTACTAGAGGCAACCTTATTGTAATAAAAATCTGCATTTCACTTTATTATAATCTTTTTATGATCAACTACGCTTTATATAGAATAATAAAGTCAGCCTAGGGTATGAATAATTATTATTACATCATACTTGAACTGTCTGCTGTTTATCCTTCATTTGATCCCTTTTTAATCCCATGGATTTCTCGGAAACTGTAAAAGTGAAAGGAGATAAAGGTTGAGAGCATAGAAAAGCCTTTCTCAAGGCTTTTCTTATATATATCTACATACATTTTACCATTTTGAAAAGTGAATTATTAGGACGTGCACAAAACGAGAAATTTATGTGACACAAGGCTACCCTAATTTAGGAACCATGTGGGTGTAGAGAAACAGAAAGAGATATAGAGGAAAACTCTTTGAAGCCAAAACCAAAATTTAAAACATATTTGCATCTCATAATGCTGGAGAAAAATGTGAATACTTCTCATTGTTTTATATCCTTCATGAGATTTATTGAACGATCCTTTTCCATTCGTTGCTGTCTCTGCGGTTCGGGTTTTTGAAAAATCTTCTCTCCATGGACAGTTTCCGTATATCTACAATTTTCTTCATCTTCCCGAAAACAAATTGGAAAAAATTTCCCAGTGCTCGTCTGCTTTTAAATCTACCACAAGACTCCCAATAAAATAAAGATTTCAATGCAATTTGTTCAACACTAAACCTTCTTCTACTCTAGAATTGTATTAAAGTATTTCATATTATGAATTTTATTATAATTTTAGTAAAAACGAAATGTTTCCTTTTCTTGCACTTTTCATATAAAAATTGTAGGGGAAGTGAAGAATTTTAACCATGATGCACTTAACGAGATTTAAATAAATTCTTCTTGAAAATTCAAAGCTTTTTTGCTTTAAGCTTCGAGGTTTCTAGGTTGAGGTAAGCCTTAGCTAGAAGGAAAGCTGAAATGCGGTGAAATTTAGAAGTTTTCATGAGTTCAAATAAGCTAAGAGTCACGAAGTGAACTAAATTTTATTTTACATTCCTCTTGAATAAAAGAAGAAAATTCATGAGATGGCTTCGAGTTGATATCGAAGGTAAACTTTAAGGAAAGATTAGAACTAGAAGATCTTCTATATTTGATGAAAAATTATGGTTTTTATGTAACTTGAACAAAGAAATTCATTTTTCCGTGAAATTTAAAACTTGATTTTTACGAAATTATAATAAGGAAAATGATCCTCTTTTTATTTTCTTCTTCGTTAATGCTGTAATTCGCATTTTTCAAAACAATGAACATGATGATAATGATGATGAGGGTGATTGCTTAAGTCGTTGTGTTAATTTCAGTTTATGATTCGAAAAACTTAGAGCTATTACTTTCTTAAAATACTTGTGTGAATCGTTTAACTTTCATCTGGCCTTATTCATCTGTGACATTGAAATTGTTATGGGGATTCAAACTTTTTAAATTTTCACTCCTAAGCGAAAACATGCAATCTAATGATTTCTATTATTAGCTTCGATTTTTCATGTCCACCTTCAACTGAATACCAATGATAGATTTTATTTCAACAGCTTTCGTTAGAAGAATTCATTGTTGAATAATATAAATTAATGCAAACACATGTTCTCCAACCTTTCTCCATCCACTATCAGGGTTTTGGACATGAAAATATTTTGTGTAGGCAAAAAGATAAAGTTTTACGATAATTGGAATTAGAAAGAATTGCAATTTTATTAGCTGGTCATGCTTAACTTTTACTAGAAATAACTTAAATTGTATAACAACCTTAAATCAGTGTTTGGGTTAAAGTAAGCTTAAATACGTAGGTGTAAATATAACATGACTGAACAAGATTCTTGTCGCTTTTGCATGTGTTACTTTAAATTGTATTTTAATAAGCAAAAAACATTCACTTTCGGCGATTTTGGTACCTGGAAAAACAAAATTTAAAATTCTTTTCGAAGAATTTCCATCTAAATTTTTTTCTTGTAATCTTCGAAATAAATGAAAAACTGTTAAATCATGCTCTATGAAAATGATAAATTGA
Source organism: Clunio marinus (assembly GCA_900005825.1). Lineage (NCBI taxonomy): Eukaryota > Metazoa > Arthropoda > Insecta > Diptera > Chironomidae > Clunio > Clunio marinus. The sequence continues at coordinate 2,327,175 of CVRI01000057.1, forward strand.
AGGGTTTAAGAAGGTTTAAGAAGTGATTTAAGAGTTTTTCTATCCCCTTTTCATTGCTCAGCATTGTTGCATTTCTAGTTAGTTATACTGGAGTTTTCTGCATTGTCATTTCATATTTGTTTATTGTTCAGTGAATGCGAATAGTATTTCTAACTGAATAGAATGAAAATTGCTTGTTGAATACAACAACAGTTTGATATGTGCGTGAGAGATTGTGAGCTAGAGAGATTAAGGAATTGAAAAATTACTTGCAATGATTGAGTGATAATAAACAGCTCAAGTTTCTCTTATACACGCTCTAGAAACGTGATTTCAATTTAAATAATTAAGCTTGTTTTCCGGCAGTTCTTAATATCAAATGACTTCTTAATTGTAATTAGTCAACGTTTCTAAGACGGCTTCAAGACATTACATTACCCGTTTGTTCGTTTCATATCAATTAACTCTGTTTATGTCAAAACTTTCTTTTAAAATTTAATTTTCTTTTTGCGATAATCTCCGAAATGACAAGAGAATTAGCGAAGAAACATCACAAGTATAATTCAATTAAACATTCAGAAATTCATAATCTTGTTTCAAGATGAATAGAAGAGAATGAATCATATTCACTAAAATATCAACTTATGCAAAGTCTGTGTTTTTGTTAATTTAATATCTGAAGTTTTATAACATTCCCAAACTTTCATTACCAAATTACGACAAATTCCGATCTTTGTTAGTATGATACTCAAGCCTTGACACATTTGAATTATTAAGAGGAAAGAGAAATTATTGGAAGTAATGTCAACAAGACCCTTTTGCCCTTCACATTCATGATCCAACAGCTACTGTATGAAATGTTATCTCATTTATCATAACGTTCCATAATATCATCGTTATCTTTATTTTTATTTCAATCCCCCATCTCTTTTTCTTCTTCTCTTAACCATGAAACATCATAGATGAAAGGAAGAGGCAAACATAATTTTTATTGCTTTTTTCGATGAAAATCTTTTCCTCTTACCGAAAATTTTTCCACAAATGAAATTTATGACACGGTTAAGGAAAATGAAAAAGAGAACAGAACCACGAAAAAAGGATTTCATGACTATCATTAAATTCAATTAATTACAGTTTTTGGTTCTGAACAGACGGATCTACGGCCACAAAACGAATTTTTCTTCTCGTTTACGGCTTAATTAATCAAACCCCGTGGAACAGTGAGAGTTAATATAATTACTCTTTTACTTTTTATGAGTATGGAAAGTGGATTTTGAAAGCTTTTGAGATATTTTATCGTGTTACAAGCTTTTAATAAAACTCTCACGCTTCACTCCTACCAGTTTTGTTTTTTTTAGATTACAAGATTGTGGAAATTTAATTTTCTCAAAAAGTTTCCTTCTTTCTTGAAGCTTCAGATAAAGTCATTAGCAGTGAAAGTTTTTTGAGATTTTCTTGTAATTGGAAAAAGTTTAATATTTTCGTTTTTAAATTTGTTTACGTATGTGATTTAAATAGATTTATTTTTGTTTTCGTATATCATTGCAGCTCTTTTATCAGAAACTTTACGTACCTACACAAGAACAGGTTGTGACCATGAACCAATAACACTCAGTTGCCCACGAGGGACATCAATATCAATAGATGTCGCACAATATATGCCAACATCAATGGAAAACGAATGCGTGTCAACTGTGACGGAAAATATTATTCAAGATGGTGTTGTGAATGCTGGAACTGAAATAGAAATCAAAGCTCCAGAAAAGTGTTCTTGGCCAAACGTATTGAGTGTAAGTTGATAAATATTTATGATGATTTTATATTTTTGAAGACTTTTCCAATATCGAACTATTCGCTAAATTTTATTCGAGAATTAAGACGACTTGCATGAACCATAAGAATATCCATCATACAGGAATATTTATTGCAAGCAACAAAGAATTTTATTAATTTATACTGTTAAACTCATGAGCATGTGGTTTGTTCTCATCCATAACTCCTTTTATCGAGACGTAAAACGTGTTTCGAGGCTTATATTTGATTCAATTGACTTTTCTCGTCTACAAGTTGATGTTAACAATAATTGCATTGACTTTCGCGAAACGTGATTTTTAGGTAACTGTTCAAGAAATTGTGTTCTCAAAATTTATAAACAGCAACTTAGCTTTAAATATGATGTCAGGGCGATAAAATGAAAAATTCATTTTTTACTCTCTCTCTCTCTGGCTTTTAAAAAGTTTAATGGAAATTTTGTTCCTTTCCACCGTTCCGGTTGGTACTCATTTTCAATGAATTTTCTGAAAAAATAAATTACCTATGTAAAAGAGTTAGGTAGCCTTTTTTTTCTTCTTTTGTATAGGGTTTTTCTTTCTACCGTTTAGATTCCAACCATTTTTCAACGTATGTTGGAATTGTTGTAAGCAGATGCCGAGAACACGACGCTTTGTCTTCAACAAAAATTTTCTTTTCATTTTATTTTCATTTTTAGAAGTTTTTTTGTTTCCTTTTGCACATTGCTTTTTATTCCTTCAAGTTTATATTTTTCTTGCCTCAAATGGAAGTATTTTTTTACAATTACTCATTTTCGTATGACGCAATTTGCGAATCTTCAGTTTTTGAATATCTTTTTGTTTTCTTCAATTTATGCGGCATATTATGAAATGTAAAAAAATGAAAATTTATTTTTGGTGGCGTTTCAGAACTGTTTTGAATGAGCTGAATCAGAGAAGACAATAAAGAACATGAACAATCTTGAGGAACCATCACGTACATTAAACTTCTTGTTAGATTTTAATGAATTCAAAGGAATCGAAGCAACTAAGCGAAAAATTAGCATTTAAAGTAAAAAATAAATTTTCTTTCATGCTTTTCTGGCAATTCTGCAAAATATTCTAATCATAACTTATAGAAAATAGATTGTGCAAGGGAGATAAAAAAAAGCAATTAAAGCTGATATAACTTGCACAAAGAAAAGTGATTTATTTCCCAGCCCCACCTCATCATCATCTTAAGTTGTGGGCAGTAAATTTCGATCTTTTATGTTGTGAAATCTTCCTTTTTATATTATTTACATTTCGCTGATATCACTTGCTGAGTGATTTCACAAACAACCATACAAAAATATGTATAAGAATTAAAACGATGGAAACATCATGAAAAAGGAACGGATAGAAAGGAAAACAAAATACTGAAAAAGAAAATTGGGACGAAACGAAGAAGAAATAAATTCATATATTTCCGCTTGAATGGTTTACAGAAGAATCTTTAGAAAAAAAAAAATGATTGAGTGCTTTCCAATGAATTCTTTTAACGTTTGGGTGTTTGAAAAAAATGTTTTTTTTTTTCACAAGAAAATGAACGCACTGTGAATATTAATGAAACGTGGTCCACTTTTCTTTTCAATAACCTTGTTTTGATTGGTTTGAGCTTCCTTTTACATGGCTTCGATATAAGAAATCAATAAAGATGAAGAGAAAAGCGTAGGATCACCTTTGAAGGGAGTTCAGGAATCAAGGAAACATTTATGAACATAAAGCAAGCATTCTGACTTTTATCGTTTGATATGATCTAGTATGAGATAAAATTTCCGGTTTCTTCACAAATATATGTCGGGTTATAATCTTTGTGATAGTCAGAAAGAAAGTTCTCTATCGTTTTCCCAACAGCTTTGAATATCCAAAGGATTGAAGAAGCGTTTTGAATGTTCTTGTAACACTTATTTTTCTTTCTTCTCGCACATTTCCCAACTGATATTTTACATACGTGTGTGATAACAAATGAAAATTATCCCTTTTTCTCGATTCAATTCATCCCAAGAGTTGAGAATGTTTGTCATGGATGGAAAGATAAACAAGAAGTTCGTAAATATGTCAATTCATATGTAGTAAGGAAAAAGCAAGGAAGAAACTTAGCGATGAAATGAAAGAAAGAAGAAAAAAAACTCCTCTCAAGTTGAGACAATAAAGCATGAATTTTTCTCTTTGTTCTTGAAGTTGATGTTGATGCTGATGCTTTTTCTACTTGAGATAATTTTACTTTAATTTTTAAGATACAACCAACAGTGTCGCATACTTATCTTAAAAATTCATAAACTTCTTCCGTACACTTTCATCTTTTTCCATGAAAAATACATAAATATATTTTCTTACCATCCTCCTTATGATTCGAAAACTTTTTCTTCCATCGTTATGAATATTTCATGTTTTGCTAGCGCTTTTTAAAAATAGTGAACAAGAAAAGGAATAAAATTTGTCACCATAAATAACATTTGATAAAAATGCACTTCAGCAGTTTTTCTTTGGTTTCTTGTACACCTGAGTGAATGTTTTCACGAGAAGCATGAACATTAAATCAATTTCCTTGAATTAATATTCTGTATTGAAACTGATAGACTAGAACGAGTTAACAATGAAAGAAAAATATTTCTAAACCTTCAGTCAACGCCATAAACTTACGCTTCCTTAATCTTTATGGATCTTGGAAGAACGAAGAAAGGAAGAAAGAAGAAAAAAGCATTCAAAATAAGAAACAATGAAGCTAAACACAACATCCACAGTGTTGTTTGAGAAACCTACAAGAGCCAGTCGAGCCAAGAAAATACAAATAAAAAAAAACCTATTTTCCACCTTTCTTGCCTCCTGTCCGGGTGAATAATGACGCCCGGACTGAAAGTAAAGTAAAGGAGCTCGTAAGTTATTATTTTCTTTTAACCTACATGGAAGAATTTTTTTTTTGTTTTTAAATCTCCAAAAGTGAGAAGAAGGAAGAACGAAGTGAGTTTTACTCATCTATAAATTATGTTGCAAACAACTCCAGCGAGAAGAGTGAATTATTAGTCATCGTATTCGCTGTTTAACCAAAAAAAATTTACCCATTTTTTATCCCTTTTATGGAGATGAGAGAAATACTTCTTGCCATGATTACGCGAAAAGAATTGAAAAATTGCGCCGCGGCGAAAGGCTATAAAAACATATTTAATTCTTTTTATTACCTTCTTACATATCTTCGTTCGCTGAAGCATTTTTATTTTCATTTGTATTTATTCTCATATTATTTCGTATTTATCGACAACATACCGAAACTTGAATAGAGCTTTTCAATTTCGTCTTGTCAATGATCTCGATTTGGTTTCAAGTATTGCCAATTGATAGTATTGAAATGAAAGTTTTTTAAGAATTAGATAAATTCAATTGAAAATAACTTTCATCTACCACAGACATTTCATTCAAGATATCTACTTTTAAATAAATCGCTATCGAAAGAAAAGGCTTAATTGAAGCTTTTTGCGGCACTCAATGGAAGCGAAGAGTTTATTGAATATCGACAAAATGAAACAGCTAAGGAAAGAAAAGAAGTTTAATGTTTATTACTTATTTAATTATTTTAAGAATGTTCTTCGTATCTGATGAGATCAATGGCTTAATTTTTTTCTGTTTGAATGAAAGATAATAACGGAGCTTTCAGAAAGCTTAAAAACAAATCAAACTAAAAGGAAAGGAAGGAAAAGAGAAGCTGATTGAGTCGTTAACCCTTTTATCTTATTTTCTTTCACTTGAAATTTTCCCTTACGCTTGACATGTAATAGCATTTTAATTTTTATTGAATCTTTCTACTTAACTCTTGTTCTTCCTTCTTTACTCCTTCTTATCGGCAACAAAAGTTTTTACGAGCAATTTGAATGATAAAAGAGGAATTTATGAGGTTCTTAGTGAAGCCTCAAGCCTTGAAGGGTTAAAATTAGAAAGATTAAATGTTGACTCGTTTTGGAGTGAATAAATATTTGTGCGGGAGAATCAAGTATTTTAATTACTCTTCAAATATGGTTTATTTTGTTTAAGACACTCAAAGTTTCTTCGAAAAAAAATGAAGTACTTTTCAAGGAAAATGCTTTTTTTATTTCAAATTTATATTGAATATTAAATTGCATTCATCAACATTTCACATTGATTTATTACCCAAGCTTTTGCCTTTTTGTTAATAATCCTATTGGTTGAAAAACAAAAGAATGAAAATGCTAACTTTATTTGGTTAAATCGATGGAATTCTCTGAAAAATATAAAATGAAAATGACACTGATTCCCCATACCAAGTTGCGTTCAAATTTTTTGCTTTTGAAAATAAAATGAAGAAAGTTTTTCCCTTTAGATACTTTCAATTTCCGCTTCATTCTATATGTCAGGCGATAATTGAATTTATATTTAATCTCTCGCCTCTTTCGATTTTTGTAATGATATCACGTTGGTAAATTGGAAAATTTTAGAGCATTGACAAAAAATTTCTAGCTCATTTAATTTAAGCTTTTTGGCGTAGAGTCGTGTAGGGGAGAAAAGCGGAGAAAATCAAGCGAAATATTTAACGTGAAATGTAACTTTTACCTTCTAGAAACGATCAAATCAGGTATTTATGCAGATAAATAGTTTCAGATAATAAAAAGCAACTTTCACAGTTTCGTATTTAAGTAACGAAGCCAAATACATGCAATTTAAACCACATTTGAAGCTCCTGAAAATCTTGCACCTTTCTATAATTTTTGAATTGCAAGTTGAAATTTTTTATAAAATGCAAATTGTTACTGAACATTACATTTTGAATAAAAAATCTTAAACTCTTTTCGAAAAACATAAAAATGCTTTAAAATGTTTCACTCTCGATTACTTTTTAAGAATAAATTTAATTTTGATATGAATGGGACAGCGCATTCATAGTATTTCAAAGAAAAAATGAAAACCAATGATTTGCAGAAATTTAATTTACATAAAAATGTAGTTCAATGCAGACGAGGCAAAACGATAAAGTTGGAATAGCTTTTAGAGAGCTCTCAGTTGTATAACAGGAGCTTTTCCAATGACAAGCTTAGTATCTAAAAATCCACAAACTACTGTGAAACTAACTACCTATATAAAATGAATTTTATATTTATGTAAAGCGTCTAAAATTAGAGAGGAAAAGTCCGAACCAATAAAACTTACACGTTTGTTATGATAACTATTTTTACAATTCAATTATAAAATAACTGCTGAGTTTAATTTCAGAAAAACAAAAAGTTCTTAGCATAACAAATTTTAAGAATAAAATAGGTTTTTGATTGTCTGCCTCAACATGAATTTTTAAACATGTCATACATAAAATTTTTTAAAGCTCGTGGGTGTTATGTAAACCTGACAGCGAGAATTCTATCTATAAATGAATTGATTGCATGAATATGTAAAGCGACTTTGAAATTATTTAAGATATATGCACACAGATATGTATGTATGTTCTTGTGAAATGATAAAAAAATAATTTAATTCAACTCATCCTTATCCAAACGAAGAAGATTCTGGGAATTGAAATAGACTTCTGAATATAGCAAAAAGTTTCAGCACACAACAACGTATTTCGTGTTTTGTTTTAATTAAAAGTCGGAATAATCATGAACGTTTTATGTTTTATACTCGCAAACGGTCGAAATTGTGTCGAATTGAGAGAACTTCATCAAAACTTTAATTAAGCTTTTAATTTGTGGTCCTGGTTTTTAATTTAGGTGCCTACTTCTGTTTGAACATTAAAAAAAGAAAAAGAATTTCAACATCTTTCTGGGAAAAGTTTCAACATTTTTGTTTAGCTTTAAAATCGAAGTACAAAAAGAAATAATTAGATCTATTTGAATTCAGACTTGATTATTTCCTGAATAATTTTATTACATCAAAGCACCAAATTTTATATTAATTAAAAATTAATAAAAATCTCAATATTTTCTAATTACAAAAATTTTTGAATTTAAAATTTTCATAACAATTTCAATTTAAAAATAGAATAGAAATTTTTGATAAATGTAAATTATATTTGACTTTTCACGTTATTTATACGGCAATTAACTCTTAACTAATGCAAATCAGAAGTTTAATTGCATTTTGCCTCTGAGGTAAAAATTGTTCTTACATATAGGTAGGTACGTACTATTGAATAGAACTTCTAATGGATACAAGTCTAGAAGTTTAAGCAAATTAAATCTTCACAAAGTTTAATGAACTCAACGATTTTGTTATTTTTCCATCTTCTAGAATTATTGAATTATGTTCATCATGATGCATTGAATGCAAACAAGCTAACTTAATTTTCTTTTTTTTGCAGTACTCTTTACTCCAGACTGTTGTCGAAGCATGTCAAAAGAAGCGACATTGTAAATTTCTGTCATCACCAAAGACACTTCAAGGAGATCCTTGCCCAGCAGTGAGAAAATTTGTGGAAATTTCTTATAAATGCAGACCTTGTAAGTATTTAAAAAGCTGAATAATTTTCTTTTATTCAAATTAAGTGAAATGGAAACCGCTCGGTAAGAAGCTTATGGCGTTCAATAAATAATGTTTTCGGTTGAGAGAAAATAAGCTTAAATTTCATTGTTGATTGAGTGCAGTAAAGCTTATTGAATTTTAAATGATCATAACAAAATTATCATCGTACTTTTCAGACGAATTTCGTAGCAAAGTCGCATGTGAGAACGATGTTATTCAGCTTATGTGCAATCCATACTCAAGAATTGCAATTTATGGTGCCAGTTATGGTCGAACAGAATATGAAAGCTTAACATGTGCACAACCAACTGGTGGTGTCAAAGAAGATTTCGAACGTGAGCAGAAAATTATCTTTGCCTTTACTTTGTGTCCCAGAACTATTATTTAAATATTTATTCTCTCTCTAGCATGTCCACCAGCTCCAGGAACCACTGAGACCGTTATGAAGATTTGTCATGGCCAAAGAAAATGTTCTCTGACGGCCGACAGTGGCACGTTTGGAAAACCATGTAAACCGGAGATGAGAATGTATCTTAAAGTTGTTTACACATGTGGTAAGTTTAAGAAAGCTTTTAAGACTTTTCCTTCTTCTTCTTTGTTTAAAGTCTTTTCGCGTCATGGATTTCGATTTCTCGTCATCGTCATCTTTTTTTTCTTCCTCTCTCTAAAAGTGCCCAAAAAAGTACTTAAGGATCGTTTCGATACACCGCCTGAACCCGATGAACCGCATCAGAATGATGTCGACCACGACCATGATGAATTATATGATGACGATCAATTCTACAAGGAACCGGAAGCGATACCGCCTGAACCAAAGCTTCAAGGTGATTTGGCCAAAGAAAGAGGCACCGACATTATCCCGTCCATCATAACTGTCCAATCATCTTCGGTACGACCACCGTTGAGAAATCGAGACGATTCATCGCTTGAAGGTGAGTTGTTCTCAAACTAGAAAACTTTAGGAGAAAATATTTTCTTCCTATATAATGATGAAATTGTAAATCATGCAAATCTTTTGATAAGGGTTTTTTAAAGGAAAAAAGGTTTCGGATGTATGGAAGGGTTTCTTTAAGTGTATATACGACAATAAGCCCAGTCAGAAGAAGAAGAAACAAAAGAGTTTTTATTGAGACATAAATAGAAAAATCAAAGGATATCCTTGTGAAACTTTCCGAATCACACACACTCGAATAACTTTTCAGATTTTCTTGGGAAATTTATTCAAATCTTATCATTTTTCGTCAAGAATGCTTTAATGTTTAAGGAAGGGATGAAATGTGTTTTAAGAAAACGAAAGAGAGGGAGTGAGACAGAGAGACGGAAACAATGCAATGATATTGTGGTTCCATTTTTATGTTTTAAGATACAAAGATCTGAATGGGAATTTTAGAAGAAAAATCTTCTCATTTTCACTTGACACTTAATTTCCTTCCGAGAAATTCTTTCCAGATAATGACGGTTGCTTCTAACTTATTTCCCAGGACAACAGAAGGTTTATTTAAACGCAATCGAAAAGAAATGAATAAAGACAAGATATTAATGAGAACGAAGGAGAAAAAATTATCTGAAATGACATTGAAAGTTCTGTGAAAAAAAAATAAAAAATTAAATTAAAATATTTGTTCTTTCAATTTCATGGGTAGCAAAAATACCTTTTCAGTCTACCAACGAAAAGTTCAAAAAAGAAAAAAAAATTAAACAAATTATTTCTGTCAGAATCAGAGCTTGTCCTTTTCCCATTTTACTCTGTTTCTAGCAAATGAAAAAGAAAATGAAAAATCACGGTCAATTTCACATTCGCCATTTGACGAAGGGAAGTGTAGGAAGCAAAGAAAAAAATTGAATCATGCTGACAATTACTCTTGCACAACCCTCTTTCGCCCTTGAGTGCTATCGGTTCCGATGTCAAAAACGAAACTGCTTATCAATTAAAAAGATTGATTGAAAATAAAAAATCATGCATCTGGAAAAAGGAAAAAGCGAGACAAAGGTAAAAGCGATTGATAATGAAAGGAAATTAAATTGTTCCGAATGTAGTTGTTGGCGTGAAAAATTATTCATCAAAATTAATAGAAAATTATGAAAAAAATTCTTCTTAATTTTTAATTTAGAAAGGAAAGCGAAGAGGATTATGAAGAAAAACCTTTAAAATTAGCAAAAAGCACATCAGGTTGTGACATCCACTTTGTCATTTTGGAATGAGTAGGTAACCTGACATTGCTCGCCAATCTTTCATCGTCAACGATAAAAATGACACTAATTAAAATCACTCAACGCATATTCATTTTGTTTCATAATTTCGCTTATTTTATCCTACAATAAATGAGTAAAGTCTAAAGATGTCTGCAGACGAAATGAAAAATGAATTTAATTTCTCAACGTTTGGTTCCTTGCTGATAAATCTCTTTCTAGGCAACACCGTTTAAATGAAAGGAACTGAAACATAAATTAATAACTAAAAATTTTTAATTACATTTAATTGGAAATGGTTTTTTATCCTTAACTGTGCTGACGTGTTCACCAACGTAGACGACATTTAATGCATAATGAAAGTTTACAGAATCACTACCTGCAAAGATAAGACAAACATTTTAGAATATTCTTCTCTTTTCATTAAATTCTTTTTGATTACATACTTAGGTGACTAATTAATATGGTTCACTATCTATAATGAAACGACATGTATGAATTCATAACTAGTTAGAAAGTGCATGAATGAGGGCAATCACATACGAGATCAATGCAAAAGTTTCAGGTCACAGATGTCAAATGAATTTATATTTAGAACTTTTAATTTATTTTATGTTGGTTACGAGTAAAATAACAATGGAAAATGGCACAGAGCTTTAACGATGCTATGTGGGGTACTGACAACGATTGTTGAAAAGCACGTATTGATCTAAGTATGTTATGCAGCGAGAAATCAAAAGAACCAAAAGAATAGAAAATGGCATGACGTCTGGTATGACAGAAACTCAATTTTAATTATTGAACTTCCAAACTTATCAAAGATTCGTCATCGATTATGCATTTTCCATGTTAATCAAATTTTACATAAAATTAAATCTTCTTATGACAATTGTAATTAGGTATTCGTTTATGAATCATTAAACTTTATGACATGAAGCCACAAATTAATTTGATTAAATCAGTCATTTAAGAGAATACAACAAGTCTTTGTTTATGTAAGCAAATTGTTAAGTCAAATATAATGCTTGAGGTTTCTGTTTAGGATGACATTGAAGCTTATTAAAATAACAAGAAATTCGAGTAGAAAACGAAATTTTAGATAAAAATTCATTAATTTCATTTAATTTTATTTACGTCACATCTTATCAAATTCCAAGAAAATTATTTTGTCAAGCTTAATTAAACTCAGATGCGATGTTTGTAACGCGTAAATAAAACTTGGTGTGACGACGAAAAAAATATTTTTTATGAAATGAAAAGCAAACACGACGGAGAATGGAAAATAGATGATTGAAATGTAAATAAAGTTTATGAGGCAGGGGATGTGTTTAAGTCAGTAGGTGAAATCATTAACATATGAAAATGCTGAGATTATGCTACCTGGAACGTAATAAATATGTTTTGTGAATAAATAGATCTATAAAAAAAATTCTCATCTTGTTATCATAATTAACGCTTGCATGGTTCGTCAAGTATTTTTGTCACGATACAAACTTAAACTGTTTTTTTCTTTACTTTATCCATTAATTCACATAAATTTTTATTCCACTCAGCAAAACATAAAAGTTTGGAGGCTTGAAGGAAGAAAGAATTTTCCTTCGTCGTTTATGTCATTAAAGCTTCTTCAAAGTTTCAAAAAAGAAAAGTTTGAATGTTTGTAAGTTCAAAAAATCCGTCGCTCTGCAGCTTTGTTTTCACTTTTCATTCAGATTGACTTCCTTACTTGCTTTCACCCTTCACTAACAAGCTCTCTCGTTAAAAATCTCGTTCACCAGAAAAATCATCATGAAAAATTTTATAGAAAGTCGAAAACCTGTTTAAATGGCAGTAAACATTTTTATGAATTTTCTACCTTATCTTTCACGACGTTGGATGTCTATCGAGCCTTATTTTTATTTATTTATTTTTAAACCCCTGCAAACCTCTCGAATTCAGTTGACAGTTGTGATGATGTGCTGAGACATTTTCGCTACAATCTCATTGTAAGAAAAACTTCAAATTGATATCCCGTACGCTTTGGATTTCATATCCTAAATACATATTTGTATCTTCTTCCAAACAAACTTTTTTATTGCTACCCAACCTATGTAGATTCATCCACTAAAATAAAAGAAGAATCAGATGAACACGTGATATTATTTATTTTATTAGCCCAAAAGCTTTTCGTTTGCCTAAGGATGGAATAACGTACAATTTTATCGTTTTTAAAGCTCTCAGTATGCACAAGAAGATGAAAAAAATAGAAATTATGCGAAAGCGGAATAAAAAAAGAGAAGTTTTGTTTAAAATAAAAGTAAAGATACTGTCAGAGTTAGGCATGGATTTAAGATCAGCAAGCTCTGAGGGTGAAATTATCTAAAAAATTTAAATTTCAAGATCGATTGAATAGCCAACCACTGGATACCTCTTTAAAACTATCTACTGTAAGAAAAATAATTTAATAACCTGACAAATAAAAGCTTGTTAATCGGAAAAACCCACAAGTCATCGAGTTCGCACCTTTTCAACTCATAAAACATCTCTGATCGTGGCATAAACGGGAGAAATAAGATAATAAAAGCAAATATAATTTACTAGTTTTTTATGACACCTTGGGGATATGAAATTTTGTAGGAGGGATGAAAGTGGCGCACTTCGTCAAGTCTAAAGAAAGTATGAAAGCAATGAAGACAAACCAAGAAGGCGTAAGCATCACGTAAGAAGAAAATGAGTCTTGTCAAGAATTATAAGTTGGTGTTATGGCATCCATAATAAGTGCCAAGAAGCGAGATGAGAAATATTTAGAAAGAAGAAAGAAACAGATTATATTTCGATAAGAAAATTATGGTGGGAAAAAATGCACAGTGTGGTTGTCAAGTTGTCTCATCTCAAACTCTTGTCTCTTTCGTTTTCTGAAGCGAGCAAATGAAACTTCTTTTTCTTTTACGAGGCACGTAGGAAATTTCCTAAGGAAAGTTTCTCATCTCGTTGAAAAGGTGATTATGAGAATGCATAAGACACGTGAAATGATAAAGTTAGAGTTAGTCAATGCTTAGTTTTGGTGGGTAACTTCATCTTATAAGTTTATTTCAACTTATTTATTATTTCAACTTAGAATTTTATTTTCTTACATTTCTAACTCATTAATGTCTCTTGAAATTGCGTCCTTAACTTTGAGCGAAAAAACTTCAATTTTAAGTGTTGATTTTTGAAATGGAAAAGTTTTAAAAAGTTTTTCTTTTCTAGTGTCTTAATAATCATGTAGACAAACTTTTCATTCGTCGTTTTATTTAAAACAATAAAAAATCCTTTCATATGGTGCTTAAGTTCGTCGAAAACTAAAACCAGACGTGAAATATTGCGAACAATTATCATAAACTTTTCCAATTTATTTATGATTGCAGAACATCATGAGCGCTACTATCTTTATCTCATCATTTCTGTAACAATCGGTGTCTTGCTTTGTCTTATTATTATTACTGGTCGAATAATAATTCAGAAGCAACACGATGATGCTGATGAATCATCAAAAGATGAACCGAAATTCCACAAATCAAACACGGGTGAAACGACAATCACGAAAGGCTTTTCGGGTGATAACATTTGCGACATGGAAGGTGGTGATATCGATCTTACTCAACCCATGGGAATGAGTAATCTTCCGGTGAAGAATGAGGTAATTGAGATGACTTTGCTAAATTGTAATTGTGATGTGTTTTCATAAAGTGCTTGATGGTTCTCTCTTGATGACTCTGGGCAAGACTCTGGCAGATGAAAGCTGAGGCAGAAAGAGAGGAAAAAAAATTCTAATGATAAATGCCCATGTTTTATCATGCTTTTAGAGTGTTGACGCTTGTTGTCGTATTCATGCCATTGTGATTATGAGTTTCATACATTCTTTTCTCTTCATCAGAAATCATCATTTAACACGTACGCGCCATCACTCGCACCCTACGTTAGCATTGTACCAACGAGTTCATCCGCATTACTAATTCGACCGCCATCGGCAATTCAACATCAACAACAACAACAAGCATCATCAATTTTAATAGGATCGGGTGGATTAAATAACAATCCATCAATATTAACACAATCACCATCCAATTTAGGTAAGATTTGATTGAAGGAAACGGACGTTGATAGACGCTAAAATTTTTCGACATTTAAGAATTGGAAAGTCTTCAAGCACAAGCTTATTAATAATGAAATTAATTTCCATTATAACATGGAGGTTTCCTTCCTTTTTACTGTTTTGATTGCTGATTCTTTTCAATAAATTTTCAGAGCGCGATGAAAAATCAAGATTTATTTTCATAATGTTACCACCTACTTTTATTAGAAACGTGAAAGTTCAAGTTAATTTTTTTTATCGCTTGTGCAATCAGTAGACAGAGTTGACTCAATGTAATCATTTTGATGATGACTCGCAGTCAAGAAAGTTACAATTTGGAAAGAATCTAAACCTCTTTACACTAGCAACATCTTACATCATCATATTTTGATTTGAATTTAAAACTTAAAGAGATTCCTTCGTCATCGTCTGTATTTTTTCGTTAGGAACGAAAACTGAAAATATGCTTTAACATCTTTTACGATTCTTGTTTTTCAAAACAAAGACTTTTTTTTCTTCTGCTTCTACTTGAAGCGATTCAAGGAGAAAACATACCAATAAATATAAGAATTAATGATTGAAGATGATTTGTGATCATAGCGTCTTCTTTTTTTAATATTCATTCTTCCCTTTCATGCTTAAAACTGCTGAAAAGTTTATTTTTTGCTTTCTTTATCAAATTTTCCAACTTCTTATAGCGTCAAATGTTAGGGCTTTAATTAATTTAACATTCGTGCAATTAACGACTTTGAAGGGGAGAGAGCTTATCGCGATATTTAATTACGCTTTTCATTGACGCGAAATTTTTAATGGCAATCGATAGTTCTCCAAGGACTATGAATTTCAGCTTCTCAGTGTTTATTTACTTTTTCTCTATCTTGCCAGGTTTCGAGATGGTCTTTCATAAGTTTAAGTGTGCTTGATAACGCCTATTCGCTTATTCTTTTAATCTGATTAGACGATCTTCCTGCATATATATTTCTTTCCTTGTTTTTTTTTTTCAGCAAATTTACAATTCCGAACGTTGCCACGACAACATTTAGGTGTACAAAGGAGCGTTACATCTGACAGTGGCACGCTTGTTAGCGTAATTCCATCGCCATCTTCTTACATGAGCGGTTCAATTATGGGACATCATACGATTCGTCGCCCAACACAATCTGGTCTCGTGGAATCAATTCCAACAAGCATGTCAGTGAATTTTTATCCTCGTAATCCTCAACTTGCTATTAACACATCACAACATCAACAGTTCTTCTATGGATGACAACAAATGAGTCCAATTCCTGCCGCACTATCACCAGCCGTCACGATGCCCCAATCGATTCTGAAACCGTCTGTGAATTATCAGAAACCCTCGTATGATGAGAAGGAAGAAGCAAATAACAAGAATGATGCGACATGAGTTTCATTTAATGTTTAGGAAATAAATAAAAAAGAAGAAATGATAAAGATAAGAGAGACGGAAAAGAAAACCATTGCCTTTAAGCCTTATAAATAAAACAAATTGAAATTTTTGGAATCCACTTAAGAAGCACAGATAAAAGAAGCGATTTCTCATTTATTTCTCCGCAAACATCGCATGGTCTTTCCTAGACACGCTGATTCTATCATACAACAGACAAAGAGTCATCAAAAAACTGCCAAATGACGCCACGTCGGTTGCGCGTAAAAAACTCATTAATGAGATTTTTGGGCTCGACGTTCGACGCTCGTTCATTCGTTCGTCCTCACAATCATTCATAGAATCAAAAGAAAATCTTTTCGGATGCTAAATGTAATTAATTTTGAAACATTCATAAAAAAACGGAAGAGAAGAAAGTATGAAACAGATTGTGCGGAAGGGAATTTGACAAATGACGTCGCTATCATTTATTACCTTTGAAGTTTCATGAAATTTTTCGT
Source organism: Clunio marinus (assembly GCA_900005825.1). NCBI lineage: Eukaryota > Metazoa > Arthropoda > Insecta > Diptera > Chironomidae > Clunio > Clunio marinus. The sequence continues at coordinate 2,343,612 of CVRI01000057.1, forward strand.
TATTTGAAGCTTTTACTACTGAAACTTTGACGTTACTACAGTTCAACCCTTTTTTTTCTATCGACAACCATAAATCTCATCAGCTTCATCTTCTCATTTTTTTCTTCGTCTCATAACTTTTATTGATGATCGTTTGTTTTTCCTTCCATCTTTCGTTTCTCTAATCGATAATTTTGTATTCTTTCACAAGAAACGACGGAGCTTCTCACATTCATAATTTCTTTGTTTTTTATTTGTGTAAGAGGTGGAAGCTTCAAGTAATTAATTTTTGTTTCTTTGCCTTTTTTAAGAGTCTTAATCTTTTAATTACAAATATGTATAGAATTTGTTGAACAAATATTTAGATTAATGTTTTTGTGTTAATTTACATCAAATATGAGAGAAAGAGAGAAGCTTTCCTATATACGATATGTAAACTAATCAGAAATGTTCTCAAAATTATTAAGTTGATTGTATTTATGTAGATAAATATGTTTTATGTAATTTCGCGAGCTTAACATTTCATTCGAAAAGTTTTGGATTCAAACATTTTTACAATAAACTTTTAAACACACAAATAAAGCCCACAATAGCAAATAACATCAACAACAATAACAATATGAGAAAACCCAAAATTGTGAGAGTTTGTTGGTTTCAAATTATCTACAGTTTCGTAAACAATTAAAGTGAATTTATAAATGTTAAACTGAGAATATAAAAAAAAAGTTTAAAGCAGAAGTCAGATTATTCCTTAGAGAGGAGGAAATTAAACTTTTCACGTCACATCATAATTCGGAAAAATGCTTGATGAGGTAAAATGCTCAAATATATTAGGAGGGAAAATTTGTTGTCAAGTTAAGGAAAACCCAAAAGAAAAATCAAAATGAAAAAGACAGAGGAAGTTTGTAAAGTAATCAAATTTTTCATATTGTAAATATAAGGAATAAAATTATATAAAATAGTTAATGAAATATTCATTGATCACCGTTCTATGGAGAAGATCTTAATTAGATAAATTGAAAATTTTAAATAAAACCAACTGAGGAAAATTTCTTTAAAAAAAATTATCAAATTGTGTATTATTCTCTTAATTATTTAGTAACTCACTTACAATTTATTAATAATTTTGTGTAAATTCAAGCCAGCAGAACAAAATCCGGATGTCCTAGAAACCATCTGACATTGGCATGATATATTGACTTCGATTTTCGACTGCTTTACTGAACTCAATATGATTTATGTCTTGAGAATAAGTTATGTAACAATGGAGTTTTACTTCTGAAATCAACTTTCATGCTTCTCAATGATCGCACAATTAACTGAGCATGTTCTGTGCAAATGAGAAAGTTTGAAGGAGTTTTTATTCTTTTGTTTCACATCCTTTTTAAAAGAAAGTATTGAAATGGAAAGAAAAAGTTTATTTCTTCAACAATCATTCACTTTGTTCTCAATTCAATCTCGCGAACATTACCTAGGGGAGTTTAAATCTCAATTTAAGATGTTAGACGAAAGAAAATTACATACTTAACAACATTTTCGTTTAGCCATTTTGATCGGAAAATATACGGAAAAGCCCTTGTCACTCTTTATATAGCGATTAACAATATTCCACTATCGAGAATCTAATAAAAACGAATATCAAGTGAAAATGAAAACGAGTTAATTAATTTTCCTCTACCCAAAAACTCTTACCCTTTAATCATTTCCGCTCCACACGAATTGATTGATGGGATGATTTTTGTTTCGCTTCTTAATCGAGCATCGAATAAGAAAGTTTCGATGTTTTTAGAAAGAAAACAGAAATGGAACTAGAAAAGAGTTTTTCTTTTATATTTTCTTTTATTTTCATCAGCAGATTTGAGTAGAGTTTTCTTCATTGAAAATGAGATCAAAACAAACAGAAAATATATTCTGTCGAAAAGTAAATTGAAAGATACATTTTTTCCATTTTCTTTCTATTTAACTATCTACAAGGAAATCGAAGTAAAAACATTTGATTGAAGTTTAGGAAGATGATATTGCAGAATTGATAATTTTCCTTACAGATCTCATGACGTAACGAGATCAAGCTCTAATACAACGAATTTTTCAAACGTTTATAATTAGCTTGGTATTAATTAATCATTCCAAGCCTACACATTTCTCCAGCAGTTCAATTCCAAAGATTAATTTTTATTCCTACAATTGCTGTAAATAAAACCTCAAATGAAAATGATGAAGAAAAAGAAGGTTTTATGAAAGTGCTTTTAACATTATTCCTTTGTTTAAAAAATTGTCTTACCTTTCTCTTATGATGTTCGTTTCATTCTCATTGAAGCCTCTTCAACAAAAGTCAACATTGACTCTTATTAAATGAATGAGAATTCTCGAGTGACATTCATAAACTTTCTCAAGGTCTCGACATTCACCTCAACACTTCTGTCAATCTTCATTGTCATTAAATACCTGGTAACAAATGATGAGATGTTGTAACTTCTTATTTTATGTTTATGATGCCACTTGGTTTAGCTCTCGTAATGTTTAGTGAAAGAAAAAAAGGTAAGAAAAATGTGGAAAAGCTCATAAAAGCTTCCTACATTACATCATTTGCTTGATGTGAAGAGCAGAGTAAAAACGCAATTGAAATTACGAGATGGGTCATTTGTTTAGTGGGCTTGTTAATGGTTTATGTCGTTTTGAAGTTACACGATCAAAATAAGAAGGGAGAATTTTTTTATAGCTTTGCTTCAGAGATGATGACATGTTAGCTCCATTAAAACTTTTTCGATATAGAAAAAACAATAGGATTAATAGAGATTAAGAAAAATAAATCTTCAAAAACAGGAAATAAAATAAAATTTCAGGAAAAGCTTGTTAAAGAGAAAACAACATGGCGAGGACAGAGGATGGAAAGGTATATGGCATGAATGAACGAGAACTTCGAAGATTTTATCTTATCGAAAGTTTTTCTCTCTCTTTATGAACATTTTGAGTTTGGAAGAATAATCTGCGCTTAAGTAAGACTCAGATTGAAATGGGTCAGCGACGTTTTAGAATTGAATTAAATGAAAGAAAAGAGAAATGAAATTGAGAGGATTTCAGTTGATGGTTTAAATCCGAATTTAAATATAAAATAGTGAAAGTTTAGTTAGAGCTTAATTTGAAATCGAAATATTTTTGTTTGCATGGATAGAGCCAATTCTGTTCAAGCAATTGCTAATCCTTGATTATAAATGATTATGGTCTCTCATTTCATTTTTATTATACTGAAAGGAAAGAAAAATTGTTGACTGTTTGGAGTTTGACCTCCCTTTGGGAGTCTCGCTTGAAGTTCACTCTAGAGATTTTCTTTTTTATAGGTGACTTTAATCTAGAATTACGATAATAAATTGAGGTTTGATGATTGGAATATCAATCGACGTTGCAAAAGGAAAAAAAATCAAAGAACAAAAAACAATTTTCAGACAACCCTTTTAATAGATTTCTCGGATATTTCTTCTTTTATCATCGACATTCGTTCTGTTGATGACTTCAACATTTTTCTTTATTATTTTTTTTCTTGTAGTTGGGTTTGTTTAAAGCTTACCTTTCCCCATTTCTATGAAATGTAGAAAAAAGAAAACTTTCCTCTTATACAGGAGTCGGAAGCCGAAGCGGAAGCTTGGAAGCTTTTTCAGAATTTTTGGAAGCCGCTTCGGAAGCTTGGAAGCTTTTTGCGAAAAATCGTTAAGCTTTCGACCCCTGCTCTTATATGAATCCTATCAATGTCAACACGTTTTTTATCGTCCAACTTCACCATGCGGTGTCGCTTTAAGAAAAATTTCACGAAGTGTGTATGTGTGGGATGGCTTGAGAGATCGAATATTTCATTGTCTCTTAACACATTCACATAATTTGGAATGTAATATCTACTTTTTCATTCGACACTTCTTACAGTTCTTAGTCATACTTATCTGCCTTTCAATATGAAATCAAAATCTTCTGTTTAAAATGTTTGTAACAAGTTAAGCCTATCAAAAGTTAAAGTTTTTTTTTTTTTAATAGGCTCAAGGTATAGTAAAAAGGATTTCCTTTTGATTCATCCGGGAAATTTTAAAAACTTTTCATTGAATATTTTATTTTATGTTTTCACTAAATTATTTATGAATAAAGTGTTAATTTATTGACATAATATAAATAATCATACAAACCTGATATCAGACAAATAATAGAAACCAGACTTAAAGTGTGTTGGGGCTTTTGAAGAAACAGTTTCGAGATATAAATTATCATTTTGTATTTATTAATGAATAAATAGCACACAATAATAATAACAAGAGAAGGGACACACTCTGCGTTGACGATTTTCAGTAAAAAGGAATGTTGAGATGCATTACATAAAAAATTGTATTAATTTTTTCTTATAAAAGTGCTAAGAATGACAATGACATGAATTATGATGTTGCGGATTGAAACAGAAAACGTTTTCGTTCTTCCATTTATGAATTCCAGTTACTGGCTTATTTCAATAAAAATATGGCTTGAAAATACAATTTCACCATCAAATATCGCATGTGTTTAGTATCTCATCAGAAAAAGTTACATTAATATTGATTTGTTCACAACTCAGGGGATTTTTGACATCAAAAGCATTTTACTTAAGCTTAAGTTACATATTTTTTGTAATTTTTTCACCAGATTTATGAAAATATTTCAAGTATAATTCTAATCTAATTTCTACGGAAATTCAAGGAATTTCAAACTTTAGTGTTTACTTCTTTTCTTTCAACATTAAAACTTTTTAGATTCATAATCATAAATACACAATAATAAATAATTTGAGTGTAAATATTAAAGTTACTTTCTTATTTGTTTTCAAAACTTTGAATTGCTCTTCGCTTTGAATACATATAAAATTCGCCTCCGGGAGTCGTATTTGACTGCAGGAAATGAATGAACTTTCCATTGCATTTTACATAAGTTTTGTGTTATTATGTAAACAAAAGGAAGACACAACGTGAACGAGTAAATTTACTTGTCGATGTGAAAGTTAATAGACAAAAAACGAGAAAAATCTGCATGCAGCATTCTTGAATTCAGACATTGTATAAAACAGCAGAGATAAACTTTCCCTAACACAAGTCCAGCATTCATTCGAGATTATCTAACAGTTTTATTTGTCTTCGGCGAAGACTCTTCGCAAATCAAACATTAGAAAGCTCGAGTGAACTTTAACCATAAATATTTACTTTTTATTGAAACTTTTTATTAATTTTTTTATTATTAAATTTTTATATATACTTTTTATTGCATTAATGTTTTTGCTCATGTAATAGAACAAGAATACATTTAATTGAGTGTGTTTATTTTTCTGGAAGCTTTCAACTTATCTAATTATTTTTATGAAAAAGGAAATGTAACGTCATTGTGTATAAATTCCATTTAAACTTTCCTTTTTATCGCTTTTAAAAATAAAGTTCTGATCTTCTTCAATTTTGAATTATATGATACATCATACTTAATGTTGTAACTAACCCGAGCGGCACACACGGCAATGTCTCTCACAAATCTAGCATAGGTCTGCCATAAAGCTAAAAAAAATTGAAAGTTGCCGATAGATCATCCCAACGGTGCCACATGGTGCGTTTGTGCCGCTCGGGTAACCTGTTCAATAAAATATCCAATAAAATTGTATTTCTCTATAGCTTTCAAATACTGTCATCGAACTTTAAGCTTGCCTGCTTAAAAGTTTTCGAAGGTCTTGTGTAAACTAACATTTTCATTTTTCAAGAGATTAAAATTTTATTTTTGTGTGGCCGTTGAATGGTGGTTTTTGAATTTTAATCTGTTCATTTTTTTTTAATAACCTTTTCTGTTTTTATATAAGTTGGCATGACAAAAACTGCTAGAGGAAATAATCAGATGTATTCTAATAAATGTGAGACGCAAATGATACTGTTGATGTCTATTAATCACAAGCGTTTGTATGAATTTTTAGCGAATTTTATTGAGTGATGGTATGGTAAAAGCAGAACCGCGTCATCATAAAAATTAATCAATAAAGCTTAAAGACGATGAAGACAAATCATGACTTGTTTTTGCTTCAAATGGGAACTTTCCTTGGGGACAACTTCAGTGAATGAGCTGTCATATTTTACCACTAGCAATCATAGCAAGTGACATAATATTGTGAAACAGTCTTTAGAGAACGGAGCTCAAGTAAAAAATCTTGAAAATTATTCTCTTCCGCAAACCTTTCGAAACTGATTCCTTTGCAAAGTCACCTTTTGTGTTGTTTAATTAAATATTCCGAGATATTTTCCTATCTACATTTTAAATTTCCATGACTTTTCATTTTTTGTGTCATTCAAATTATATTTTATTCTGTTATTTAAATTCATACAAGAGTGCATGTTTTCTGACTTAAGACTTTCGCTTTTCATCTACAATATTTTAGAAACTCGTTTTATTAGAAAATTATTTTTCATAAATATTTATAACATTGAATTTTACTAACCAAAAAATCTCTGTATGGATTAATCAAATTTTCTTTGATTCCAGGTGCTTTAGCTTCTATAACTTTGTAAATAACCCTTGGCTTCAGTCGATGACTTCAAAATTGGTTTTATCGCAACGTATTTATTATTTCACTTGTGTAAATGTTGTTCGATATGATGGAATGCTCCCCAAGACAGAAGCAAATCGTCATCAATTCTCATAGTGTGAAAACAAAAAAATTCATTTAAAAACAACAACATTATGTCATTAAATTCCTTGGAATATCTGGTCTTAGAGCTGAAGGTATATAAAATTAATACTGAAATTATATTTCTCAGTAATTTATAGTTTATCAAATGATGAAATCGATTTTATTTGTGGGAATTTTATCAATTCTTATGGTGGAAATATCCAGTCATAGACTTGGATGGGGTCGTAATAAACCACATGCCAAGCGAAAGCAAAGATTTCAAAGTGCTGAATGTGAAGATTTCAAGAATTATAGGAGAACATTCCACAAAGATTACGAAATTTCTGAAGATTGTAATGGTGAAGATGATATGAGAGCTGAATTCTTTAAAGAAAACAAAATAACAGTGGAAAATCACAATCAACGATTCACGAGAGGCGAAGAAACTTTCTACATGTCAATATCGGACAATGCTGATTTAAGTTTTGAAGAAGCTATCGAATTGAGAATGGGATTGAAACTTCCACCAAGTGCTCGAAGCCTTCCAGTTGAACCAGCAGTTCCTTATGTTCCAAATAATGTTCCGGCATCAGTTGATTGGCGTGATGGAACTGGATTTCAACCAATTAAAGATCAGGGAGATTGTGGTTCATGTTGGGCATTTGCTGTTGTTTCATGCTTGGAATTTCTCGTTCTGAGACAAGGTGTAAGCATTTCTTTGTCGGAACAGAACTTGGTTGATTGTAGCACTGCTGATCATGGATGTTCAGGTTTGTAACTAAAATTCATTTATAAGTTAAATTTAATTACTAAAATTTCATTTCAAAGGTGGTTGGCCAACAAATTCATTCAAATATGTAAAGCAGAATGGAATAGCAACTTCAAGTTACGTTTATGCAGAAGCTGAACGAACATGTCGTAAAGAAAGTTTTCCTCCAAAAGTAAGAATTGGAAATTATTGCGAAGAAAGACTTGGAGGAAATGAAGCTCGATTGATGGAGCTTACCGCTAAATATGGTCCGATTGTTGTAGCTGTAGAGGCAACAAAAAACTTCATTTTATATGGTGGTGGAGTTTTCAGTGACAGTACTTGCGGTACGGGGATTGATCATGCAGTTGTTGTTGTTGGGTATGGAACTGATGATAAATATGGCAATTATTGGTTAATTCGTAACTCGTGGGGCGAGTAGTAAAATTGATTTTCATAGTTTTTTTGACATTATTAATGACTAAATGTGTTATTTAGGTACTTCATGGGGTATTGATGGTTACATGAAGTTGGCCAGAGGTAAAAATTTGTGTGGTGTTGCTTTATATGCCATGTATGTATGCTAAAATTTCGAAATAAATCATGTTTCTAAATATAAAAAAATTATTTCACTTTATGCTTTGATGATTGAGAAAGAAAGTTTTTCAGGACTTGAAAGGATAATATCGTGATGTGAATGTTTTTTGCAACAGCAAATTGTTTAATTGAACTTCAATGAGTTTTTAACTTGAAAGTTTTTCTTCCAATTTTATTATTCAGGACGACAAAGTTCTAAACTTATAGCTAGTTAACGTATATATATAAACGTATAGATATATAAATATATATAGAATGAAACTAGAAAGGGCTTTTATTGTTGTTTTTAATACATTTATTCATTCGTCAAATTTTTACGTCTTTTAAAAGTTCTGGGAAAGTTGTGCCAGGTGAATTGAAAAAACATTTGAAAGCGCGTGTTACAGTTTCATTAGTATGCGATAAAGAAGTTTCATAAAATTCAAGTAGACGTCATCTATAAGTGGGAGAACTTATTCGCCGAGTAAGGAAACAGAACAAAATATGACGTAGAAAAATTTCTTTCGCGTTTTATCTTGTTTTATCATCAACGAGATAAATCAAGATTTCATTATGTATTTAATTTCATTCTGAGATAATTACTGGTCGCTAGTTAATTAGATTTGTATTTACAGTTAGATAGATTGTTTTCTATGCTAAGTTTTCTCATATTGAGAAGGAAAAACTGCCATTAAGTTTAAAATTATAAAATTCTGTTGCTCGTTTACAAGGAAACTAATTAGGTTAATAACGAATTAAAAAATAATTTAACAAATCTATATTTAAATCTGCTTTTGAAAACGAAAAAGTTAACAGAAAAAAATATTTATAAATGAACAATTCATTGAAAATCATCACTAACTCCATCTGGTGCCAACCTATCGAAATTTGATGTACTAAAAAAAGTTGCAGCATACATAAGGGAACAACTTTTCCTAATACACCATGTAGCTAAATCTTATGGTTTGAGCTATAATTAAGTTTTTCTGATTTTTTTTCGCTTCTTGCAACTCTAGCGCCATCCTGTGGCAGGAGACTGAAGTAAAGTATGAAAAGAAAAGTTGCAACGTGTTGTAAGGAACAACTTTTCCATACATGCTTTTTACCTAAACCTTATAGTTTAAGTTTTTTCGCTCTTTTTCATATTTGGTTTATATAAACAATATTTGGATCCCTGCCATATACGAAATTAGGAACTTTTTTCCTTCCACAAATGTGTTCATAGCTCGTTACATTCACGGACTTTTGCAAAAAACTTTTCAGAATATGAAAATTCATTAAATTTACCGTAACTTTGCATCATTTGATTTCAAATGAATGCTTTAGCAAAGTTTAAAATTGATCCTTAAAAACCTAGTTTTAATGTAAAATTGGCCAAAATTTACACAAAATTGACAATCATTCATTTAAATAAAAATAAGGAAAATTAATTAAAAATTTTTGCTGCAATCTGGAAGTTAATCATCAGATTGATACAAAAAAAATTTAAAATAAAAATATTTTAAATGCAGTCAGCCACAAATAGCTGATGAAAATTGTAAACGGAATTAAATCCGTTCAGAATTAGGGACGTTTACTCTAGTTGGTTCATAAATATTAATCTTTTTTTGGTTTATGAAAAAATTGAAAACAGTAAAAAAAATCAAAAGATACAAACAGAAATTATGAAATATGTGAAAATGTGACTCAAGCAATGGAAATATTCATCATCACGATTTTAGGGAAGAATGTGAAATATCAAGAAGACAAATATGAGTTTACTGAACATGAGATGGGCTGTGCTGGTGACAACTATGAATGTGTCAATATTTAGCAAAGAGAACAAACTTTTCTTACTTTTGGTATTTTCAACAACATTGAAACAAAATTTATTGAACATCCCGAAAAAGTACAAAATAAAAATTCATGGACAACCTAAAAGCGATTTAAACTTGTTAAAATGTCACAACTTTGATACGTTGCATGGCAGGCAATTCTGTATGCACTTGAAACCATTTTAATGCAGCGATATTAATAAAAATTTCCGAGTTCATGAAAAGTATATTGAAATTCTTTGAATATTTTATTTTATGATAAAAGTTCGAAGAATGAGATTTGAAGAAGTCATCGTTATTGACAAACACTTTCGATATGAAGCAAAAACCTTTCATTCTCGTTATCACTACAGTATTTTCACACAGAGTACCTCCCAATTCACATTTTTATCATTCAACGGTAACGGCATTTTTCCATTCTTCTTTCTTCAATTCATGTCACCGGAAGACATCAATTACACTTTGTTTCTCCGGTTATGTATCTATAGATGTGTGACATGAATATCGCTATATTATGAAGAGCAAAATGGAATACTCTGAAAAGAAGAGAAATCAAGAAATTTTACGAAACGAAATCAATTTCAGAAATGAAAAGTTGATTCGAGGCAATGTGCGAGATGCTTGGTTCATTTAAGATTTGTGGTTGTTAGTTTTAGGAGCGAGTTCGGCAAATATTTGCACGCACCTTTCTTCTCCCCTTTGCTAAATTCGCAGACGTTAGAAACAATAAATTTAATTTATTAGATAATAGAAAACACGAATGTTTCGTGTTAAGTTCGGAAAATATTTTGACGAATTTCATGGGAAAACGGAAAGTTTTTCACTTACTTCAACAACCTTCTTCTTAACAAATAAATATATATTGACATTCTCATTAATGCCTACTTAATGAGTAAACATTTATTCCATTTTGATAGCGACGAATATTTGTTATTATCACAAGATAATTTCCGAAATTCATCCAGTTTATACACTTCTTTATTTCTTTTCATTCGATTAAATATGAAAATTTCCTTCAATTATCGGAAATAAGACAATCCGACAAGAAGACAAGGTAATTCAGTTGTTTGAAAGCTCAATCAGTTGTGGAAAGTTTTAACTGTGATTGACTGATTTTCTTTCGTCTCTACCATTTCGTGAAATGCGTCCTTGAAATCGTTTTTTCCCTTTACGACATTCCGTTACTCACAGTCACGGCTGACATCTGCTTCAGCATAATGGAAATCGATTCGTTAAGAAGACGATGATAACCGGATAGAAATACTGAATAATTTATGAAGTTATCAACGATGAATTGACAAATAACAGAAACGAGAAAAGAATTTTCAAATTAAGTATTTCAATCTCATTAACCGTGGGACTAGGTTAGGCTAAAGGCAAATAATGAAGGAAGAGTTACATAATGATTTGGGAATTTTAATTTTCTATTCTAGGACTTTCAATAGGCAAATCAACTTTCAAATGAAAACTCAACTCGTTTGCTTTTCTCTAAGAAGTTCCAGAAATTAAAAAACTTCATAAAACGTTTATTGGATAAGATCATGCACATATGAATTAAGTGGTGAAACGATGTACCTGACATGAAAAAGTATTTCAAGTCATTGCGACATTTGTGAAAAGTTTTGTAAAACCTTTTTTTCTTTTTCAACGACATTCATTTATGAAAAGTTCAAGTAGATAGTTGACAACTCTTTTCTTTAGTTTAAGTTTTTAATTATATTGTGCTAGATATCGTGTAATTTATGTGCAAACAAAAAAGGTAAAGGTTGGTTCGGAGTTAAAAGTTGTTAGATATATTTCGAAAAACAAATTCTAAAATCTACAATAATATCAAGTTTCCAGGTTTAGAAGAATTCTTTTGTTGCAAGAGAAGAGAGTAAGCCATTCGGATGTGTGTAATAAAGAATTTGAAAGTAAAAAGATTTATTAGTCTTTTATTCATAGCCTCAGGCTTCATTATCTTTCTACTCGGCTTAACTTCCTTCTCACATTGTTTAAACTTAAAGGGTTACGAGTTGATACTAGAAGTTTTCCTTTTTTGCCTTGTGATTTTTTTGCCATCAAACTCACCCTTTGGAACATTCTTACCTTCTGTTGAAATGTATTTATCATGAAACAATGGAACAAGGAAGGGGACTAACAACTTCGAAAAGGTTTTCAAATTAAAATGAGCAGTGTTTACATGCTTCTTTGACTTACTTTCGTTCAACAAAAAGGCAAACTATTCCAGAAACTTATTCAATTTTCCGAATTCAAAAACTTTTCTTGTTTTTTTTCCAACTGCGGTGAACAAATTTTCTGGAAGATTATCAGTCGGTTCTCATTTTGGAAAAAAGAAGAAGAAGCTTTACTTATTTTCCTTTTTTCTTGTTCTTCTATGTAAATAGATTGCTGAAGTGAGCGTGTGAAATGTTCCTTTTAAGGTTCTTGTTGTATTTTAAAGTTTGTAGTCAGAAAGAAAGGTAAAGCTTTCTGAGAATTTACGACTGAACTTCAAAGAGTCGATTGTTTATAGAAAATACAAAACATCTATCATTTATTTTTAACAAGAAATTTGCTCGATTTAGATACTTGATTTCTTTTAAGTAGTTAATTTTCCAGGGGAACCCGATTTTCCTTTCTCATCTATCACTAAATTCCAAAGAAATTTCGTTTTTTGTCTTGTCACAAGTAGAAAGCTTTAGATCGTACTCGTGTGTGCTTTTCTCATTTTTTCCTTCTTACTTAACAGGTTTACGTCTTTTATTCATATTCAGCAGACGGCACGAGAAGAAAGTAACTCACAAAGTTGTTATTCGTTGATATTTATTTAGAAGTAGAAAAGTTGAGGAAAAAGGGAAAAATTTAAAAACAGCCGTGTAATACATTATTAAGTTGGTGTAAGTGAGAATCTTAAAATAAAATCTTCCAACTCACGACACATATATTCGAGTTGTTCTTAACACCGAAGTTTCATTTGTGATTTAATTTTCCTCCTCCTTTTAAGTGTCTTTTGTTCCAAAATTCTGTTTTCTGATCCAAATAAAAAATAAAAGTAAGTGAAACCTTGACCGATGTTTCTACTGTTTACATTCTTTCGCTGTTTATTTATTTCCTGTTTAAATAAATAAATAAATAAATTCAGGTCAAGTCATGATGTTGTTAATGGGTGGTAGGGGATGAGAAATAGGGCGGAATACGGGAAATAATTTAAATACGTTGTAATTTGTCACCCGACGATATTATTTATACATACATATAAAGTTTCATTTAGAACGATTGAAGTGAATGCATAATATAATTCGATCCAAACATCAATGATCTCAATATTTCTTCACAAACACAAAGTATCTATGAAAGTAGATTGATAGTGAAATCAATCACATTCACAGTGACAACGGTAGGATTATTTATTTATAAACAGAGTACCAAAAAGGAGAAATTTTCGAGAATTAATTTAAATTGCAGATTGTAAAAGTAAAAGGGCTGAAATTTTGTCAAATGAAAAATAAATCTCATGAAAAATGGGAGAAGAAATTACAACCAAAATTACAACGAATAATTCACGTAAGCAAACTTACAATAAAAGAAGGTTCTGTCATGAGTCAAGAGTAAGCACGTGAAGAAGGTTGTACAGTTTCAAACTTCCTTCCGCCAATTTTCCAACAAATTTCAAAACATTTATCCCAACAATGGACTTAAGTTTTTTTTTCTTTCTGTTTCCTTCTCCCGACCCGCGCCTCAAGCTTCACATAAACATCAAGGAAGTTTTAATAGCTTTAAAGACCTCTACAGCCACCATCGTCTTCTTCCAAACCGTTTAATTTTTTTCTCATTCTTTCTTTTATAAATGGATGCTAGTAAAAGTGAATTTGATGTGGATGGAAAAATGTTGGGAACTGTAACGTTTCTTATGCTTTTGCCTCTGTTGCTAGTCAAAGAATTCATTGCATGATACTCTTATGACTTCTGTAAATTGAGATGAAAAAGTTAACTGTCTCTACCTTCACCACTGTTTTTTCGTGATTCGATGGCATGAAAAAAAGGGAGAATCAAGAAATGAATTGTAATTCCCAGTTTTTCCCTTTATCTTCACACGAAATACTTTTTTTCTCAGTTTTATTTTATTATGTTTGGGAGTTTGAATTTATCTCTCATGGGAAAATATTTATGTGAGAAAATAAAAGGAATGATCGTAAAATAGTCTCTAAATGGTAGAACATCTGAATTAGCTTCAGAAAAAGGACGAAAGTATTTTTTTTAATATGTTGTCGGAAATAAAAAAAAAGAATGAACAAAATGAGAAGAAGTTCATATCTTTCCATATGTGAATATAAATCTTCAATAAGCGAATTAATTTCTCCAGTCCAAGCAGCATCATGCTGTCATGTAAGTCTTCATAAAAGTTCCCTCGTCTTTCAAGTGGGAAAGCAGAAAAAATAAAAATATATCAATAAATAATAAATTGATGTGTCGATTAATTTTCCTTCCTTCTTTCTTCATTTTCCTTTCTCATCATTTGGGTTTTGACTTTATTGGACTAAGTCAGAGGTTTCTTATAACCATTCACTTTTTTTTTCTTGTCTACATTCCATTTAAATCCTTAATCCATCGCCATGTGTATTGTACAGAGGAATGAAATACGAAAATAAGGAAGAAAACATCTTTAAACCAGAGACTGGAACTAATTGAATTTTCCAACTATTTCCATTTTCTTTACTTCTTGCAATTCAAAAATTGAACGTTCCACCTTGGATTCGAGTTTCAGTTCCTGCTTTAAATGAATTTCTGATCGGGATTATAAATTTTTCATTTCACCATTCATCCGTGAAATTTTTTTATGTTGTCATAAAAGCAAAGAAGTTCACTTTAGTGATGAATTTGAAAAGCTTCTTCTTGATATCGCTTTTCACATTCAGCACACGTTTTATCTATGACGTAAGCAACATTCTTCTCTCAATTGTTTCTTTGTTGTTCACAATTTCTCGCAATGTCGACAAAAAAAGGAAGTACAAGTAACAATAAGAAGGCTTATGCGATCAAAAGCGATAAATTCGTTTTGTTTTGTTGTTTCTTTTATTCTTCTTCTTCTTCTTTTTCTGCACCTTCTTCATCTTTACTTTTCTCAATTTTCCTCTCGAGTATTTCTGTTTAACCAACAATAAGGAAAATCATCTTCACGAAAGCGTGAAGAGAGAAACAGAAAAGAAACGGAAATTGCTAAACACATGAAAAACAGATTTTCACAGGTGAATTGTTTCCATCCTTTTAAGCTTTTTTTCTCCCAGTTATTTAGATACTAAAGATTAAAGAAAACAAAGAAAATTATTTGAATTTTAAAGAAGATATTAGACTTTACCCTAAAGCTGTAGATGACGAGTATGATGTTAATATGTCTTGTTATTTACCACATATTTACGAATGATTTCTTTTGTAAAATCATGACAAAAACGTCGCTTGTCAATCCCTCAGGATAGAAAATGTTAGTATGTATTTTGTTGAACTGGCATTTGTCTTGTGACTTCGATTTTCTTATAAAATCAATCGGAATGGGGCAAAGAACCTTTCTTCAAATATATATCAATAAATACTTGAAAAATTGACATTCCTGTGTATCCGGATAATAAGAATAATTTCACGAAATCGCTTAGGAAGCTTTTAAGACGTCCACAATTGATTCTTGCATCAACATTTTATCCCTTCACCTATTATGTAGATATGTGGGTGGGATACTTAATGGAGAAAAACTGTTTCCATTACTCGCAGCTTTCAAAGAAATATTTCAAAGTAGTTCACTTAAGAATACTTTAATAATAATTTAAGGAAAGAATGCTAATTTCTCATCTCAATTATTAAGTCAAACAAACCTACATGTTAATTAATCTAACTTCCATATTTCATGTTTATCTACAAAGAATTTCAATTTTTTCAATAAATTATGATGAGCAAAATGTTTTATGTGTTTACGCGTTTTCCGTCAATCGGCATATTTGATTTACTTTTGATGTTCGTCTAGATTGATAAATTAATGATTTCCTTGTGACGTTAAATGACAAAAAGGCTCAAACAACATTCCATAAGCGAGAAGAATTCCTCATTAATTTTTGATGTAATATCGAGACGAAGTGGAGTTTATCCATCTTCGCTTACAAATTGGGCTGAAGAAACCGTAAAAACAGCAAATTTTGTTCTTAACTTACAAACCATTCTTTCGGCAAAGATTCTGGATAATAAATAAATTGTGGAATAATTTTATGGTTCTTCCTCTTGCAGTATCGAGGGAAAAAAGTATAAAAATAAAGAACTTGGCCTTCGTGTTTTATAGCTTCTCTGATTAATAAATGAAAAGCAGTCGTTAGCATTGATTTCATAGCAACTTTTCTGCTTGAGAATTTTTCTATGGGTCGCAAAAAAATTCTTTCGCTCCTACCAATCAATCGGCAATTACGATATCACGACTTGAGATAAATTTACTGACACGAGAAAATTTAAAGACTTCCAAATCACTTTAACGCGTGTGCTACTTCTCGAGAAAACACGAATTATCAATAATTCTGTTCACTGTTCAATGAATTTTTCCATAGCCATCCGCTTTCCACACTTTTCTTGTTTTTGAAACATCCTCCAGGAATTTGTTCGAAATAATTCTCTTTTTATTGAATCCGCTCGGATAACACCAGCCACATTGCTTTTCAATTAATCAATTTTCCCCGTTCCACTATACTTCGAACCAAAAAAAAAATTGAGGGATGTGAATGGATAGCGGAAACATAGAAAGATACAAGTTCTGGCAATAAATATTAATACACAATAAAAGACTGCAGCAATATGTTCATATGTATAAAAACTTTGGAAATTTTCATTACAGATTTTATATGAAAATCTTCATTGTCTTATCAGTTTTTCATTATTCAAGTCATTATTAATTGTTGATAATTCAGACGCTGTTTTTAGATTACTCACTTAGTCAAGTCACTTCTCCTATGTTTAAATTTCAAAATTTATTATTTTGTTAAAAAAATGATCAGCATGAAAATTAAAGAATGAAACTTCTAAGTTCAAGTTATCAATGAAAATCGGCTTCTATATTAATTGTGTTAATTCTCATGATGGAAAGGTAACACTTGTTCTAGCCACAATTCATTTATAAAAAGAAGAAAATAAGGGAATCCCTTCCTGGTCTCACCTCCCACGCTCTACTTTCTGACCCGAAAATTAATTTACACGATTATGAAGGCAGGCAAGTTAAACGAACCCATTTTTCGCTTCCAACTGAAAGAAATTAATTCTGCACAAATGAGTTTTCCATTTCTCTGGACTATCAAAAGTGCTTCAAGTCCATCATGAAGTAATGTCACGTTGTTGCATTATTTTAAGAGTTAAGATTTTTTTACGATCTTTTTAAATTAAATTTCGATTACACTTTTACATTAAAACACAGTGACATAAAAATATTAACGACTTTTTTGCGTCTCATGAAACCAAAAGCGATTAAACTCGGCTCACCAAACTTTTCAGTGATTTTATGTCTCCATCTCTCAGCTTTTACCCATATTATCATTGGAAACGAATTAATTCCAATCAGATGGGTAACATGCCTAGCTGTTGATTAAATGTTTGAAGCTATTTTTTTTGTTTTTATGACTATGTATGTATGTATGTCATGTAACATCTATCCATGCATGCAAGGGGCTGATGCCCCGAAGGAAAATTGTCAACTGCAACAACTTTCACTGGTTTATCAATCATTATTATAAGCAACTCGGAAGAAAAAAGCAAACGACAAATTTTAAGCAAACGATAGCAAAATATAGCAACAATCAACAACTTTTAGCAACAGTTAACAATCTTAAAATTGTTACCAAATTTAAAATTTTTCAGCTACATATTTTTAACAGCAGCTAACAATTGTCAGAACTTCCACGGTCGACTCAAGCAACCGTCCGTCAATACCCCTAGCATACATATACATACGTTGAAGGCTATCTACATATGTCCTATGTTGGATTGGTTTGTTGTTTATTTGTGTAGATATTCATTTTCATATCGGATGAACGTTTATCAACGGATGAACGGGTATCACTTTTTACGATCTTCAATTTTTTTATCTAGTAGATATTTTGATTACAAATATGATTCTTTTTGTTTGGGATTGCGATTGAACAAAAAAGCTATAATAATAAAAAAAAAAACAAAAACGTTGAGAGATATTGAGAGGATGGAATTCTATCAACATCATTAAATTTGTTTGTTGAATGAGTGAAGGGTCTATCGATAATGAATGATTAGAGACTACAGCAACACCTTGAAAAGATGGCTTAGAAAAATGTTTAAACATTTGTGGGATGATAATCTTAACCTTTCTTGACCTTCTGTCATCCTCAAATGATTTTCATTTTTGTTTATTTTAATGGTAAACACCATGAGGATTTTAAGAGAAAGTGCAATAAAACTTAATGGCATGAACGTGAAAATGAATGGTGAAGATAACAAAAAATAAAAGAGAAAAAGACTTTTTTGGGCGAAGTCGTGACTCGTACTTGCGAGAAAAATTCTGAATAAAAAGAAAAAAAGCCATTGAAACATTAAAGTGTGAAGCACGAAGTCTGAAAAAAGTCGTTGATGTGGATGATTTTTCATTACTATGTTTGGGATGATGATTACATCCAAAGCAGACTGTTTACATTCGAATGTAGACTGTAACGTTACCCGGAAAATGCTGTGGAAATAATCCTTGTGCAGAAATGTAAGCAATTTTATTATGTAGACTAATTCATAAAAATTCTTCTTAATTGTAACTTAAAGAGTCGCATATCTTCTTACTTGGTTGTACACATTATGAAAGGGAATCATTCATAAATAATGTAAATTCAAGGAATCCAATCCCTTTCATAATACTAGAAGATCTTTATTATAAAACGATATGAAATTTAAGATAGATTTGGGCTAAGCGTGCTTCTATTAAACTTTCAAATGAGCTTCTGAATAATGTAAAAAGATTTTTAAGTGGAAGAATCTGTTGAAAAGATTTTGATTTCTCACAAATAAAATCAGATTTTGAATTGAAAAAACATTTTGAGATTTAAAAAGAAGTGCGGAAAAGAGAGACGGAACCGTAACCTTTATTGCCACATATCCCATCATGTCTTTAAGTTTGTAATATATTTTTCCTCTGGGAATTGCTAACATCAATATCACAACACAACATCCTCATTACCTTTATGTATGTTTTAGAAGTCTTCATCTTGCTTAACTTGTTCGCTGAAGAGAAAACTTTTAATGATATGAGAGGAACATTTTGAATTTCTCTTGACCTCAAAATAATAATTTCATTGTTCTCCTTTTAATAATATTAAACTTTTCTTCATAATCTCATCATCATGGTGACGGACGCTTTACATGTAAGTCTAACAAATGGCCAAAGTAAGTGGATGTTCAAGATGAAATAATTAATTTTCAATCAAGTGGTTTATCTCTCACCCTATTCACTCTCACTCATTAAATTTATTTGTGTTGTCAAATTTCTTTCGCATTAATTTCTCATTCCATTCCTAGAAAACTTCCTCTTATTTCTCACTTCAACACACGCCAACTCAGACTTTGCTTTCATTAGTTGATTGATCGCTTCTACTTTTCTTCTCACCCTTGTTGTTAGTAGATGAAAAGTGCATGGTCTCAACGAGAAATTGATGAAACCGAAAGGAATCTAAAAAGATTTTTCTTTCTTCCATTTTTAATTTCTCACACTTTATTATCTTGTTTTTTCTATAGAATGAGCACGAATAAGACTCAAAGAAAATAAATAGAAATTCTTAGATATATGAAGCGACATATAATCATGTGCTAATATCAAAAAGGAGAGAAAAACGGAACAAATAAATTTGAGTGAAACTGAAATAAAAAATGTCACATTACAAAAGCTTCGTCGTTTTAATCGAAGAACTTTGTTTCCCCCTTAAGAGTTTTCTTTTTATCTAAAAGACGAAAAGTTTTTTCAATAAATTCATGTGATAAGATGATATCTTCACATTCTTCTTTTACTCTTCTTCCATTCTTTTGAACATATAAGTATAATCAAAATTAAATTAGGCGTAATTTGACACCGTTCACTTTAATATTTTGTCTTACTTGTGTTGCTGTCAACATCGCCTACTTAACTTATCTTTTCTATATCTACGTACATATTACATCAAAGAGATCTTCACAGATAATTGCGATACTCAACAAACGTCTTGTGGAATTTGGGCATAACAAGAAAAACATCTTCAAAAATAAAAGATGCTTTAAAGCTTCAATATTATAACAAATATTGATTCAATCTGTAGAAGAATTTTTTTCTTGCTGATTGATTTCATTATCTCCTTACTCTCGCTTCAGGAATCATCGTCCTAAAATAAACAATGACGAGAAGAAAATAATATTGAAAGGGAAAAAAAGAATTTACAGGAAAAAAGCAACGAAATTGCAGAAATTGATTAAGGTCATCAAAACTCTCCTTTCTTTACGTTCTTGTCTTTTTATTTTCCACGATTTTCCTAACGACTAACTATTGGGTCAGAAAATAAATAAAAATAAATTCATCAGAAATATTTTCCTGATCAGATAAGAGCGTATGAAGAGGGCATAAAAATATTGTGATCCGAGTAATAAAAGTAAGCGCAAAGAAAGTATGTATGTAATAAGAATTTCAAGAACCATCGAGTTGTATATATATCAGGAAAGTAAAAAATATAAAGCCATGCAACAGCAAATATTGATATCTCAAACATAGACACAACCCGCTTGCTTGCTTGCTTGTGTCTCATCATCATCATCAGAAATGGGTAGAACGAACTGTTCTCGGCAAGTGTGTCTGTAGAACAAACATTGCCCGTGATGAGTCTTTATTCGTCTCAGTTAAGGACTAGACTCGTACCACACCCTACTGATGTTTCCATGATGATGGCCAAAACAAGCCGACAAATATTCAGGATCACCAGCTAAGCAAGCAAGCTAACGGAAAAAAATCACAAGCTAAACAAGCTAAACAAGCAAGCTAACAGAAGAAAATGCAAGCCTAAGCAAGCAAGCGGGTTCAACATAAGCGGGTTGTTTCTATGATCTCAAAACATTTGTTCTGTTCTTTATTTTTAAAGCATGAAAACCAATAATACGCAGATGGCGTGCTTTTCGAAACTGTGACAGTCATTTTCATAGAAAATAATATGAAAAAACAAAGTTACTTATGTAGAAAACTTGAAAAATTAGAATTTTTGTATTATTTTCACTCAAAATGTGATAATATGAAAAACAAAGTCACCAATGTAGAAAACTCGAAAAATAAGAATTTTTGTATTATTTTTACTAAAATTATGATATTATGAAAAAACAAAATTACTAATGTAGAAAACTCGAAAAATAAGAATTTTTGTATTATTTTCACTAAATATGTGATATTATGAAAAACAAAGTTACTAATGTAGAAAACTCGAAAAATAAGAAATTCTGTAATATTT
>CVRI01000058.1:0-315207 GCA_900005825.1 Clunio marinus
TCATCATCATCAGATTAGGAGTGAGTCGTAATAACAACTCAAAAGCGACTGAGACACTATGGTCCCGTTTCGCCTCCTTTAATCATCATTTGACGATTAATTTTGGATTTTGAATTTTTACGATTCATGTGCTGATGAGAAGATATCAATGAGTAACGGCTGATGGGAGAACATCTAGTGACAACGCTATGAATAAAAACTATTTAAATTTTGCGTATGTTGATCTGAAATTGAATTTGGAGTTGTAATCACCGTTTGGAGAAAGTTTTCATCTTAACTAATGTTTGCAAGGCAAACACAGCAAGAATTCGTCAACAGTGATTAAAAAGAGAATGTTATGTCAAATGTATGTAAAGATTTTCTCCAATTTGGTGTGTCTTTTTCCAAAGTCACTAAATCAGAGGAAATTGTCATATGATTGATTTGAATGAAATTTATGTTGTTGATATTAACCATTTTTGCGGGATATTTTAGTACATTTACGTTTGCTCCAATTATGCGAGTTATGATGACAAGAATGATTATAATAATTTTTTGTATTGATAGTCCCATCAGAACCGTTATTCGTAGCACATAAATTATTTGTTTTACATAGAATTAAATTATTTTTGTCCAAGATATGATGATGATGATTTTGTTGATTTAAAAATAAAGGTAAGTACGAGGTGACAAATCGAGTTAATTGTAAATAAAGAAGAAAAAATGTTTTTAAGAGTTCAGATTTTATTTCTATTACGTGATTTAAGTTTTTAATTACATTGGAGTTACCTTCCATGCTACAAAAATTATTGTTTATTCCCTTCATACGTCGAAATGAAAAAGTTTCTCTTCTTGACTGATAAGAACTCAATACTTTGTATCTTTCCTTTTGTGCTGAAATGTAGGACAATAGAAAAGGTAAATTCGTGGTTGTAAAGTGTAAGAAATTGAGAAGTGTGTGAGAGAATTTCGATTTGTCACATAAAATGGTGTCTGTGTACAGTGCAGATGCAATAAACTGGTTGCTTTCGAACTTACGTTCGAACATGCAAAAATGTATGAAAGCGATAATTGTATGTTGTAATTGTGAGTTTAGAGTTAATATACTTCCAGCATGCGAATTTGAATTATATTTATTTAGGAGAACACCAGAAGAGTTTGAAGCAAATGCCTCTGTGCGATTGGTTTTAAAACCTTGCGTCAAATTATTAAAAATATTAATACATATTAAAAATATGTCGGCAAGAACATGCATGACATTTAGTTCCAGAACAGGAGAAAAAATAATATTTTGGAGAACACCATAATATTTGTTAGCTAATGCTATTGAGGAATCTTTATCATTGCATACTAAATGGTTAAATCTAATCCATTGCGTCAATTTGTTCAAAGTAATGTCCACGGTATCTGAAATTTGGAGGAAAAATATTTACTTACCAAAATGATTATTGGCAAGATGCCTTGAGCCCCAATTTCAGTATTTCCTAACTTAATGGGTATTATTGAAGAGTGGAATCTATTTGAAGCTAATAAAAGTGTCTCGATTGTAATTAAATTTGAAATATTTAAGCGAGTTTGAAAATTTGTTTACTATTGCTTGCAGAGTTGCAAACCGACCCTTCATGTGCATTAATGATTTAATTGAAAAGTTATTAGGTATCTACCTAATTTTTAAAATGAATTGCACAAATGATTGTACTCTAAGATAAAAAATCTTATCACAAAATATAAATTTTCAGTTTCAAAATAAAAATTTCATTTAGAACTTTTAAGTGATTCCCAGAATTAAATAGTAAAGTATTATAAGCTTACACTATACAATTTCAACTAGTTCAATTGATCCCAAGTTTGTAAAATTATTGCAACTAAATGAAAATCAAATGATGATTAATGGAGGCGAAACGGGACCATAGTGTCTCAGTCGCTTTTGAGCTGTTATTACGGCTCACTCCTAATGATGATGATGATGAACATTAGGTTTTTATTTTTTAGCTCTCTTTTGAAATGTTTTTGCACCTCAATAAATGTTCTCGACAAATTGAAATATATCTCATATTTATCGTTCCAGTAAAAAAAAATATTTACGTTCCATGTTTAACGAACAAGTGAAAGATTATTACAAAAAAGAAGAAATAATCAGAATATTTATCTCATCCAATTAGAGGTGGCCACAATTGAACATGGCCATTTATTGGTAATTCACTATATCTACTTATAAGAAATTTAAGAGAGGGAGAGAATATTATTTCATTTTAACTAAAAATTATTCTCTCTCAAGTCATTTACAGAATCCATAGCACATGCGTAAAGAACAAAAAATATCATTTCATACACAGCTGCCATCAGTTTGAGATTCACTTCTACTACGTAAATTCTCATTTCATTCCGTGATTTCAATGAGTTCAGTTTTATCCTAGACATTCTAAGAAATAAATACATAAATGAATTTCAGTTCTAATGAAAAGTGTATGGAAAAAAATTAAAATCTTTTTATTACCATATTGATATAAAAATATTATAATGTCATTAAGTTTTGATAATATGACATTAGATTGAAGTGAAAAAATATGTAAAAAAAGTGATATAAAAGAAAGTAAGTCAAAAAAATAAAATATGGCGAATACTGAATAAAACTTATCAAGAAAATGAAGTGAGTAACAAAATTTTAACTGATAAAGAACAGTGTGGGAGAAAACATGTGTCATAATGTCAGTTTGGGGAGAAATTTACTATAATCGAACTACATAACTTCAATGTCTATTCCAAAAAAATCATCTTAAAATTGCATTTAAGTATCTAGATGATAAATTCATGCGACGTAAAGACGTAAAAATAGCAGGAAAAAGAAATAATAGTGAAACAGGAAAACGAAGCTCAAAGACTCAGAAAAAAGAGAAAAATTCGAGAATAAAAATAGAAAATTTAATGTAATGTGATGTGAATGATGTTTTGTTCTTTTATCTGGTGATGGGTTCCCCCAAGTTAGTCAATCCTTTGAGTTTGTTTAAACATTTTTTTATTAAGCGACAAATTTTATTAGTTTGCAAAATTGCTTTGAAGAGTCTAGCGCTTAGTGGAAAATTACATTCAATATGCTTCTAAATTATGCAAGCTTTAGATTCTCTTAAGTAATAATAGAAACTTTCATTACTATGAATGAGTCGTAAATAATTTTCATTTATTTTGAGAGAAATATTTAGAGAAACACTTTTCTATCTTCTAAGCGTATGACATATATACATTTGATCTTAATTAATGCTTGAAATTTCATGGTGATTTCTTTGAATATGGAAAGAAAAAGTTAGTTGCACTTTAATTTATGGCAAATTTCCGCTTCACATTGCTGCTAGACTTTATAAACAGGTCATTAATTATTTCATTAGTTAAGTTTCATACAGATCACCACAGGTAGAATTTCAATCGTATACTTATTAGATGACAATAATTTTATTAAGTATTATATACACAACAGCTGCTAAGATATAAGAAAGATACAAAAGAAAGAAACTTCTTATTAAGAAAATATTGAAATTTGAGTCGGATTTTTATTACTCTGACTATCTTTCTTAGTTAAGGATTACCTGATGAGCGTGGAATCAATTACGAATTTCTATAATTTACCTGAGTACAGATCACGGTAAAAAAATTTGTGAGGGCGCTTTAAAAGTCAAATATAATGTATTAAATGACATTCAACCCTATCTGTCAGCTTCTAAATATTGAAATGCGTTGAAATAATCAAACTATATGTTTACATTATTTATATTTATTTAAAGCCTACAGTTGTGATTTTGTTTGTTTCATGAAAAAATTAGAGGAAGGTGTTGTAGTTTGAAGTACAAATCCCTCAATTAAATTAAATCTAGTTAATTTTGCTTGTATATCTGTCACTTTTATTTTTCAACAAAAAAAAAGTTCGCATCACGAGAATACAATGAAAAATCTTTTTAACTCGTGTTCGTTTTGAAATTTCATATTTAAAACAATGATAAAAAATAATTAATTTTCAATGTAAGCGTGGGTGTTAATACACAAATCACTAAAACAACAAAACGTTTTCTCTGGTTTTTCGAAAATTTGTTTTAAAAGAATAAAAACTGAAAGCACTGATTGATTTAAAAACTTCAAATTGACTGTCGGTGTTGTGAGGAAACCGAAAACTTCTCTTTAAAAATACTCGAATAGACGCATATTTTCCTTGTAGAACATAATTAATTAAATTCAAATAGAACATTAATTTTTCCTGAAAAAGTTGTCGCGTAACTTGAGATTTCAGCTGTTTATGTTGCTTAATCACAAATAAATTAAAAAGTTTTAGACGATCGTCAAAAAACCAAAGTAAAAAATTGCTACTTTTCCGCTAAAACCGTTGACAATCTAGAAATAGTTCTGTGAAGAACCGATGATTGCATAATACGCATTTCAAAGCTTCTCCACATAAAAAATTATGTTAGAGAGAAAAATTAACTCTTCCCTTGGGAAGAACTGAATTATGGTCACTGATTTTGTATACATGTATCAATTTTCAAAGTAGAAACAATGTCACCGACTGTTTTATTATTTATTTTCACTTTCAGATTCAGTTAAATCATGTAAAACTGCAATACAGAACAGAAAGAAATGAAAGAATTTATAAATTTATGTTGTGAATAAAATAAAGTTTAAAAACTGTTCATATAACTGAAGCAGTGAATTGTTTTTATGAAAAAGAATTTTAAAAACTCAGATTGAGTCAGAATGTCTGGAATATTTGGAAGATTCGGAGATAAAATATCAACGAGAGCTTCTCACTCAGGCCCACCATCTCTATCAACACCATCAAGGCGAAGTCTCGGACTGTTATCTGGGTAAGTTTAATAACAAATAAATTTTCCATCAAACAAATTGTCGAGCTAAATTGAAATCAACAATCTTTAATTGCATTATAAACAAAGAATATTGTGTAACGTATTTTGATAAGAATTCAACGACTTTTTCTCACTGATAAGAGGACTCAAAACATTTTGATTCATTCATATTCATTCGACTTTCACACTGATGAAATATCATCAATGTATTTGATATGTGGAACACTGCTGGCCAGATCATAACCATTTTTGAAATTATTAAATAAGCATTAGTAAGATCTCGTCTAACTTTTCACATCTTCTTCAAGCGAAATTCGTTTCTAAGTTCATGCATCATAACAAATATTGAAATGGAGAAATTGTAAACATAAGACATGTTACTTGATAACATGACGATAAACATATGTAAAAAGATTACGTATGCTGTCACTTGATGGAATTTTACAGAAATCATTAAATTTTCTTTTTCTTATTTCTTTCCAGTCAACAACACGATGGAGACAATTCACTTAGTGAGTAAATTTAGATTTTATTTACATCACAAACACATAAATTAAAATATCACAAAATTTTCTAAATTTATCTAAATTAGAAGAATGGAAATGAAGGAACAACTTAGATTTTTAAATAAATCAATTCACTAGAATTTCTTTGATTTAAACTGTTTAGATGTGGTTGAATATTGTTGGGTTTGAATATTTGTAGGAATGTAAATGGTTTCAATTTCTTTTACAGATACCAAGAAATTGTTCTAAGAAAAATTTCCTTATTACAAAGACTACAAATCTCATGACAGTAATTTCAATAAAATTTCATTCTTCCGTCCTTTGCATCATCATCACAATTTTTTTCATTGGTTTGAAATTGTGACGCATGATTGATGCCAAACACAATCATCGTGTTTTCATTTACTCCGATTACCGAATAAAATTGAATATAATCAAGAGAGTATCGTGTAGTAAATAATATGAGAAGCAAAAACTTCACATTAAATTAGCTCGCAAGAAAAACTAGATTATTTGAAGACATTAATACACGGCACATTCTACTTCTTTTACTCATGGAAAATTATCAAATTGCAGACGGAAACTCAACACCAAATCGATCATTCACTAGTTATCCATCATCGCCCGGACAAGGAAGATCTTTGCGTGAATTTGAAGAACAAATGACGGCGTTGCGTAAGGAAAATTTCAATTTGAAATTGAGAATTTATTTTCTTGAAGAGAAGACTGCATCAGATTGTAATGATGCGTTCCATCGACAGAACATTGATTTGAAGGTAACTAAATTAGTTCATGCTCTAAAAAAGCTGTGCCCAGATTTTTCTAAATAATTTTATTATTCATACACATCCAACACAAACAAACAAAGGTGGAGAATGAAACGCTGCGTAAAGAACTTCTGGAAAAGCAAGACCTTCTTTGTCAAGCATCAAAAGCGATGGAATTAATAGAAAACCAGAGCAAAAAACAAAGCAGTGAATCTCAAATGGTGATTGATGATTTGAATCATAGGATTGAAGCGATGACGGTGAGTTAATTAATTTCTGATTCATTCATAAATTTATTTCTCATCATTTAATGTGAAGCATGAAATGAAAAGCTTAGAAAAAGCTTTGATTGAAGGTAGTGGGAATGACGACAACGGTTACTCAAATTTTCTTGGTGCCATCAGTTTAAAAGATGTTGAAACACAACAAAAGGTAAAACATAAGTTAACTACGATAATTTTCAAATCCATATTTTTATTTTCATTTAGATTGCTGACCTTGAACTTTTAATCAAAAACTTCAGCGATCAAAATGAGCAGTTGTGTCAAAAAATTGAATCAATGGAATCTGATCGTGTTGAAATGACGAGAAAAAATAACTCGCTTTGTTATGAAAATGCAGAATTACAAGAAAAACTTGAAGAGAATGCAAAATATATTGACAACAATACATTAAAGAAAGTAGAAGATGAAAATTACGATATCAAACGAAAGCTCGCTGATTTATATGCACAACTTGAAAATGTTGAACAAAAGCTTCAGGAAAAAACAGATGCACATGAGAAGTCATTACAAGTTATTAAAAAAGCTTGTGAACATATTGAAGACTTAGAATTTCATGTTGAACAATTAAAGTCAAGTCAACCAAACTCATTGTCATCAACAGAAAGTGCTAAAAATGTAACAAATATTCAATGTAATTTATTTATCAAATCATTAATTTTCTTTTAATTTAATTATTCAGGATGATACATTCGCTCACACCAACAATGTCATTGTTAAACTTCGTGAAGAAATCGAACAAATCACAAATGATAAGAACGAAGAAATTCGACGAATCAAGGAAGAACTTCATAGGAAATCATTACCGATGTTAACTAACAATTCCATCATGAATCAATCACTTTTCTTTTCACAGAAAGTTACTTTGCCTATTAATGAATCATCTTTCGAAAAAGAGAAAGAAAAAATGAAAAACGCAATCAAAAAAATTTGTTTGCTTAAACAAAAGTTGAGGTGAGAAAAATCTAACAAAGTTTGCTAAAGTTTTCTTAATAATCTTGTGTTTTTCTTTGTCTAGTTCAAGTACTGATCACAACAACATAGAAAAAGAATTCCTTCAACTTCAACTAAATCAAGAACAAAATGATCTCGAAGAAAGTGAAGCGACTTTACGTCAATCATCAGTTTTCTGTGGAGTTTTGATTGATCGTTTGGAAGAACTTGCAAGCTTTTTAAATTCTTTGTTAGAAAAGAAACAAGTTGTAGGCCAATTAGGATATGAGCTTCGTCGTGCGATAACCAAAGCTATCGATAGAAGTTTGAATCTGTCAAGAAATAGTACTGTGCATCAAAAGCCAATTGATCAGAGTGCACATTTAAGCGACTGTTCGATGATTGATCTTGTCGATAGTCTGCAATCATCAACAGTGACTGATGATGCATCTTTGTTAATCGACAGTCTTCGATCAGAGAATGTCAAACTCAAAAATGAACTTGACACGTTTAAGATGTTCAAATCAGGAAATGCAACCACTAATCTCAATTCAAGTCGAACTTCTCACAAATCTCAAAAGAGTTCCAGAAAATCAAATACGCCGTTACTTTTTATGCATCAATCTGAGTCTGAAGAATGGTCCGAACCTGATCGTGATGTTTCACAAAAACGTATTGGATTAAAAACTGATGATGTAAGTGGAGTAGCTAAAACTGCAACAACTTCAGACGAAAACGACAATGATGATGACAATTATTTCGGAAATGAATACAAATTGGTGAAGAAATCAGATTGGAAACTGATTCAAAGCAAAATAAAGAGTCTCGAGACATTATTACAAGAAAAGAATAATAAAATTCTTGAGGTGTCGAGTATGCTGTTAGAATCTGAAAACGAGACGAAAGATAAAATTCTTCAATTTAGAAAGAAACTCGAAGAGAGCGAAAATGATTTACAAAAATCTGAAAAACTTTATAATCAAAAAATAGCAGACATGACTGAAATGAAAAAGAAATTCGAGGACACTGTCGATCATCTTAAACGAGAGAAAGATGAGATGAATGTAGAGTTGCGTGTGCTTGGATCAAAGCATGAGTCGCAATTAGAGAATAACCGTGACCTGAAGATGAAACTTCAGAGTGAAGAAGAAAAAGTTCACAAATTACAAATTGAATATGAATCAAAATGCCAGATGTTTGATGAACTTTTAAATACATCTGAGAAAAGAGAACAAGAAATAAAAGACGAAGTGCAAATAAATTGGATTCGAAAAATCGATTATAATCAATTGCTTCTTGAACTCGAAAAGAAACAAGAAAGACTTGATACTTACAAACAAAAGTTTGCATCAATGGAAGAAGATATGAATTTAATGAAAAATCATATGATGGAAAGTGAAAATCGATTAGAACAAATCAATCGGAATCTTGACAATGCAACACTTAATTTGTCATCTGCTTCAGTTGAACGTTCAAAAGCTTTAAATGAAAAGCGACTAATGGAATCGAAATTTAAGAAATTAAGTGAAGAACATCAAACACTTAGCGTTGAGAAACAAGAATTGAATTTAAAAATCGCTGATCTCGAAGTATTTAATGCGAAGTTACAAAACATGCTTCTGACGGGTGACAAAGTGAATGTGCCGCTAACTCATCCAAGTTCAGATGCCAGCGGATATGCAAGCGAAGAAGCAAATCATGCAAACATTCATTCACCTCCTTTCAACTCCAATAAACCATCAGAACATCAACAAGCTTCATCGTCATCATCTACTTGTGAATCATGCAAAAATCTTGAAAGTGAAATCATCGAGATTAAAAAGAAAATGTCACATTCTAAAAAGTCTTTAGAACAAGCATACGCCAGACTAAGAAATCAAAACCTCCGAAAAGCACAAATCGAAATGGACATCAAACAACAAATCGTGAAAACCCAAAACGTCCTTCAAAATGTTCGAGCAAATATGGAAAGTGAGCTGAATCGATCAGTTTCTAAATAAGGAGATTAATTAAGATAGCACAATGAACATAAGTTCAAATAACTTAAGTCGATTGCAGTTGTTGAGATTAGTATTTTAGTGTTTTTTTTTGTTTTCATTCGAAAGTGATATTCTAGTTTAGAGCTTTTAATTGACGACATTAAATGGCACATAACGATACAGTCGTACAATTAAGTAAACTAGGAAATGACGAAATGATAATAAACGAAATATGTTTTGTTAACTTCTACTTTACTAAGTACAAACTAACCAGCCACACACTTCACCCATCCTATCAAACAGAAAAGAGAAACTTGATGAGTTTCTCTCGATATTCTAGTAACTCAACTTCCAAAGAATACGCCATTACTTTTTTAGAAAGTAAGAAATCGAATGCCAAATAATAACCGAAAACTGACTGAAATATTTTCTCTTCTTAGATTTGTAAGTTTAATTAATCAATCAACCGGATTGATTTTATGTTTACTTTTTTTTTGCTGTTGTGAGTTTTAACTTATAAAATTTTAAGTGTAACAGTTTCGAAAAGAAAACGACGATAATTATATTTAGATAATAAAACAAATTTTTAAAGTAAACAACATATTTATTTTTCAACCAAATACATTTTGTACAACTTCTCCTGCTCGATATCTTTGAACTTTGGAATGAAATTGACTTTTAAAATATCCGCAAATCCTTCTTTAATGTTTGGTTCAACGTATTTTTTCTTGTAGATGTTGAAAACCATTTCGTTAATTTTCTGATGATCAGAACCAGTAAGTGCTCTAAAGATATTGTTGTGCTTAGCTTGATCGTAAGTGACGTTGAGAATGAAGCAGCGAATAGGAATTCCATGTTTTCTAGCTTCGTCAATGAATCGTTTGCGACTTATGGGATCAGGATTTGTGTTATCAATAACGCAACTCTTTTTCAATTTGATAGAACTTTCAATTGCAGCAATACATTTCTGAGCAGTATTCAACGTGTCACGGTTGATGATCTCATAACCGGCTTTTTTTAAATATTCCCGACAGAAGAAACTTTTACCACTGCCTGGAAAGCCTACCAACAGAATAATTTCAAGTTCATCTGAGGTATGTTTTGTATTAGCCGGTTCGATCAAATTTCCATTTTCATTCGTCACTAATGTTGGATTAAACTGTGGACGATTCCAATGCTTTGGCGTATCTTTTGCATTCAAAAAATGTTCTTCAGGTGTGTAAAAAGAAAGTCCGATATTAATAGCGAAAAGTCGATCAGCACATGAATGGTCTTTTTTTCTTTTTGTTATTTTCACTTCTGGTCTTCCGGCAGCATCACCAACATAAAAAGATTGACTTCTATCAATCTTTATTCCATCATTAAAAGATGTTTCTAACGCTTCCCACATTCCGATTCGAGGCTTACGAAATATCGTCGAACCTGTAGCCATGAAGAACTGACATGGAACTTCTAATCGCTGTTGAATCAAAGCAAGCTTTCTTTTCATGTCATCTACAGTTGTTTGTCCTGTCTCAATGCCACGTTGATTTGTAAAAATAACAATCTTAAAGCCATTATCATGAAGTGACTTGAGCTTCTTTGTAATATTGTTGTAATTCAGCTGCCAGTCATCAATGTTTTTGGGAAATACATTTCCACTAATTGTTTTGATTATTGTGTTATCCATATCGTAAGCTGCTATTTTAGATC
Organism: Clunio marinus; assembly: GCA_900005825.1. Lineage (NCBI taxonomy): Eukaryota > Metazoa > Arthropoda > Insecta > Diptera > Chironomidae > Clunio > Clunio marinus. Next base: position 10,985 of record CVRI01000058.1, read on the forward strand.
TTCCATCAGCAAGTTTGGAAGTGAAAATTATGCATTTTCCATTCTCAATCGAATCCCACGAATCTTTTTCTGACTTAACTTGTTTGTTGTTTGATTTGAGTAATTCCTCTTGGCTTGGTCTCTTTGTACTTCCATTTGATGTTGAGGATGGGAAAGTTACTTCATATTGAAAGTCGGAGTTAAACACGAGATTTATCATGTCACCCTCCACAGCCTCATAAGCTTCATCAGGATTCATAACAAATCCATTGAGTGCTTAAAATTCAAATAAAATTTTTAAAATTTAATATGAAACAAAAAAATTAAAATTAATACTTGCAGGACTTTTTCCAACGAAGCGAATTAAAACTATACTGTCGTCAAATTTAGGTTTTATGACAACTAAAATTAAATTAATAAAAATAAAATTAATGAATATAGGATAAATAGAAAGCCTTACGGTGCTCTCGAGAAACAAAACTTGATTCAATCATCGTTTCCATGCTTCTTCCGATAGTTTTCTTCTCTGATCCAGCAATAATAATATCCGGCAGATTTCTTGCTTCTCCTATTTTGAGATTTCTTAAAATACATTTTTGATTCATTCTTATCTCGAATGACAGCAAACGAATTGGTTTTAAAATAATTAAACTTTTGAAAAGGTGAATTTTATTAATTTAACGTCAGAATTTATGATAAACACTGAGTTATTTTTCTAATTTGTTGCAATGTTTACAGTCGAATAAATATTTAAGGTGAGGAGCATTCAACCGCGTTTTTAGCGTTTTCAATGACGAAAGAAATTTAAATTTTCATTTGTCGTTGAAATTTTTACATGCAAGAGCAACAAGAAGATGATAGTTATGTTGCATTAATCTACATATTTCATAACATGGGAAATAATTAAAATATTTTTCAATATATTTGCAATTTTTTTTCAATACTTCAATTGCTTCGTTTAAAAACTCGAATATTTCTTTAGGTTCTACAAAGTTCTCGTCAAATCTTTTTAAGTCACCAATCATAGGAAAGCTTCTCGTACACGCAATGCATGAACAACGAAATCCGAATTGTTTCAGAAGTGAATTTTGTCGTTCATCAACAGGAGTTTGATGAAAAAGTTCACTGTAATTATTTATAAAATTAATTTTATATTTTAAAAATGTTAAACCAACTTACTGATAGCAAATGAATAATTGTTCGTTCACTTCAATTGGTTTTCGTACAATAAAAATAATCTCATCATCAATACAAATCCAATGAAGGTTTGGTGAACATGAATGATTTATAAACGATGCTGATGGTAAGACCGCACATCCCGTTGCATCACCATCAGATATCCAAGAAGAATTCCAATGCATAGTGAAGGAATTTCGATTCAAAATGCCTATAACTCTAATAACAAACTCGATGAGAATGTTTTTCTGGCTTTGAGTCTGCCAAATTTGACGGATATATGGGTGATAATTGACAAAACTCTTCGCAAAAGATTTTTCTTGATCAGTTGGTGTTGAAAATTCCAATGAGAAACAAACGTCGACAAATTTCTTTTCATGTTGTTTACGTGAACCTTTACTAACATCGAGATCAAAGATTGTTTCTGATTTTAAATCATTTTTTAATAGTTTTCCTAAATTATCCACGCTTTCATATATTTTCATAATCTTGAATAAAGTTCTTTGAATCATCATTAGAAAGCCATCGTCTTGTGTGTATTTCTTTATTGTTGAACATTCAAACTTATGAAATTCCTCCCACGCATTATCCTCACAAACTTTTGAACAAAACATAACTGAAGCACATGATTTACAAGGATCAAGATCAAACAAGTTGCATTTCAGGCAATTCACACACCGACTACAAGAAAAATTCTTGTCAAGTGATTTATAAAATGGTTTATCAATAAGAACAAAGTCGCCTGGCGTCAATCTTTTCGTGGTTACAATATGTCTTCCATATTTATCATTCACACAAAGTTTCAGACATTCTGCCAATGAAGGATTTCTTTTGTTACGCGAGTGCGAAAGTTCAAAGAAATCTAATTTCTTTGGATGAATTTCATAATCAGTTTTAATTAATTCAAGACATTCTTTCTTCATGTTTAAAATGTTCGTACTTGTTCCATTTTCTCTTGCAGCATTAATATTTCTCATGCATTTACTATATTGCTTCATTCGTAAATAAATTTCTGATCTTCGTTCATAGCATGAAAATATTTTTTCTGAGCTTTTTGCTGACATTAATTCACTGTTCACGTCAAATAATTCTTTTAAAAATCTTGATTCTTTGTCATTTGCTTTTGAATGGCTTCGTTGATGATAAGCTTTTGAAATTTTATCTGTTTCCATTTTTTTAAATTTAATTCAAGCACAATGTATGATCAACTTTGTAAGACTAAAGACAACAAACTAAAGAGAAACATAAATAAATTTCCACAAATTTCAATGAAAACTCTTTTTTTTTTTTCGTTTCTCTTGTCGCATTTCTTTATTTATAATGAAAATCACAATTTTCTTTTCTATAAACATTTCAAAAATACGTATAAATATTTTAGTACGAATCAAGAGATATTTATGTATTTATCTATGAGAAAGCATTTGCTTGGTAGTGAGAAGAAAAAATTATGTTAATGAAACAGAAATTTCTTTAAGAGGATTTGTGACGTCAATTTTATCGACGATTGTTTTCGATGTACCCTTGATCGATGACGGAACCTTAGTTTTGTTGTTTTTTTTCTTTTTGTTTAAATTTACTTCCACCCACTCATTTTTCTCATCCGCCTCCGGCGTTTTCGGACTTTCTTCTTTTGTTTTTTCCTTCAATTCTTCAACTTTTTGCCAAGCATAATCGAATGGAAATTCTTTCAAACGAAACTTTTCTGGCACTTTTTCTTTTGTGACATCATCGAGATGATCTGGTCGAGTAATAACATGTGATGGTTCGCCTTTCATGTGAATTCTCTCCAACATTGTCACATTTGTGGTTAGAGGATCAAGTTGTGTAATTTCGAAAAACAAATCCTCTTTACTCGTCACAGCAACGCCTCGTTTCTCAAAGAATTTCGTGATGTTATCACAATCACGCATAAGAAATTCCATTGCTGCTGGATGAAGTGGTTCCACAGCTTGTGCTAAATCAATAACTACACATTGTCCATTATGCCAAAGAATATTAAATTCAGAGAAATCAGCATGCACAAGCCGAGCGTTTTGATACATTGATTTCATGATTTCAACAACTTCATGGTATGCACAAATAAGTTCACCTTTGGATAAAATTGCATCCTTGAGCTTCTTAGCTGGGTTTGCATAACTATCTCCAATGTATGACATCACTAGAACATGTTTCTTCATTATGATAACTTGTGGACATGCGATGCCAGCTTTTTTTAATCGACTCAAGTTGTGCATTTCTTTTTCGCACCACATTTGAATGATATTTCTGTTATTTTGCTTTAAACTTCCCTTGAATCGATAATCGTCTTTGATGTATCGATCACGCTGTTTAAACTCATTAAGGGTGGTGGAGAAAATTTTTATTGCCACTTCTTTAGGAAGATTAGGATAGTCAGGATTGTGTTGATTACTTTCACCATGTAAGATGACAGCTTCTTTACCCGTTGAAATGATTCCGTCGATGCTATCGAGAATACAAACTGTATTGATAAGCTTATAAAGAATCATGCGTGTTTTCACATCAACACCCATTTCATTTGTTTTCACGTCAAGTTTTCGATCTAATCGAGCTTGATTTGTTTTCTTTGCCATTGAATTTGAATGAGCTCGAAGTTGATTGAAAACTTTATTTGATACTTTCATATCGAAATTTCCACAATCTCCTGATGGCAAATCAGTATCAAGCTCCATTATTCTTCCTGCATTTTTCCGACCACTCAAATGCTCATCATGTTTCGTCAAAATTTTTCCATTTGAATCAACATATCCACTTTTTCCTATCTTTGACATTTCTTTTTGATTCAAATCGAAACGATCCCAATTTTTTGTTCTACGTTCTTCAACTAAATCCTCATCTTCCTTATCCGAATCATTGTCAAGTAATTCATCTGGATAAATTCGATATTTAGCCAGTGAGATTGAAATTTTTGAATCTATAATTGAATTGAAATTTAATATTAGGTACTTTTAAAAAGTTTTTTTGATTTAATCTTTACTTTTGTTTCGACTTTGTTCAAATCTTTTGAGATCTTCGTCAAATTCAAGGTCGTACTCGGCTTGAAGCAATTGTGCTATTGCAAGATCATCATTTTCTTTTGATTTTTCTAATGAGCTACTGCTTTCATTGGGAAGTGTGATTGAATCGATGATATTTTTACTACAACAAGCTTCATATTCATCTGTTTCAGTTTCTTTTCCTTTCTTAGCAGTGAATGGCTTCCATGACTCATTGACTGAAAGCTTCTCTGATAAATCCTTCGCTAAATTAAAGTCATCTTTGATTTGTTTACTTGTTTTCTCCCTGTCAATATATAAATAAATAAATCAATCAATGCAATGTGAAATTATAATGAAGTTAATAAATTTTCTTACTTTTGTATTTTCTCAGATTTCATGATTTTTGACAAGTTGACAGTTTCAGTATCAATTTTGGGCAAAGCCCAAGGCGATGAAAGAGCCATATTTCCTCAGCAAAATAACCTGGGTGAATGAAATAAATAAAAAATAAGCACGATGAATTTCACAATCTTTGTAAAAGTAAAAACAAAATGAAATATCATTGATAATATTATTGATGATGATGATGATGATTATTGAATTGACAGTAGCGCCCTCTTTAAGTATTTTAAATTTGTGATTATTAATGTTTTCTTCAGTTTTTTAATTTTTATTAGTGTACTATAACTAATCATTATGATTTATTTTCTGTGAATTCTTAATTGAATTCCAAGACGACTTAGTTCTAAAGAAATTGTGTCTCACAGTTTTAAGTCGTACACAATTTTACACAAAAAAATCTGACATTCTCTAGCAAAACTTAATCCCATCCAGGTTTCTTAACAATGTCCTTATTTCTTTCCATCATATCATCCATTTTATCCTTTCTTGCTTTCTTTAACATTTCTTCCATGTCATTTAAATCTGGTCTTCCAACACTATCTTCAGCCCAACGATCTTCTCTTTCCTTTCGTCTATCATCATCACGACGGTTTTCCATTGACGATTGTCTTTTTGGGGAACGTTCGGGACTACGTGAGAAGCTTCTTTGGAATCTCCCTCCAAATCTTCCACCGCCACGTCCCATTGGACGATCTCGATTGAATCTTTCCATACGACCGCCACGGGACCAATCTCTTGTATCTCTAAAGTTATTCATACGACGACCTCGTGATCTCATCGGTGGGCTGTAGCGTGATCTTTGATGATTTCCTCCACGTCCTCTGAATTTTCTATCACGTGATCTGGATCGACTGCGTGAATATGATCTCGAATCAGAACGTGAATATCTTCGACGATAACTTCCTGATCTACGTCGACGTCTTGGTGATCTAAAAAAATATAAATATTTATCATTGTCTCTTTAAAATGATATGAAATTCCATGACCCACCTTGAGTTTGTTCGACTTTGAGAACGTCTCGTAGAACTTGTTGGTTCTAAAGTGGTTTTTGGGGGTGCAACTTGAACAGGATCGGCCAATCTAAAATTACCGAACTTATCTAAAACTACCGGACCTTTCGGTATAATTGGAACTTGTGCAGGAGTTAAAATTTCAATTTTAGCTTTTGTTGGTGGAACTTCTTGCTTCTTCTGTTTGTCAATAATTGCTCCACTTGTACTTGCAGTTAAATAATTTCCTGTTTGTTGTGTTTGAAAATTTTTCAATTGATCTTCCTCATCTGAATCATAATTAAAATCAAATTGTTGCTTTGTCGTTGTTTTCTGTCTGTTATCTGTTTGTCGTTCGTCTTTGGCAAATTTCATCTTCCATTTTTCAGGCGCACCTTCATCATTTTCTGCACGTTTTAATTTCATTTCTTCTTCTTTTATTTTGTCATTATAAATTTTCTGAAATTTTGAGAATTCTGGAAGATTCTCGAACATTCTAAAAATAATTTAAAACGGAAATTTCTAATTTCATTGTTGAAAAAAATTTAATTCATTAACTCACTTCAAAGCTTCACGGAGATTTTCAATCTCATTTCCTTTCGACTTCTTTTTATCCTCTTTTTTCTTCTTCTTTTTTCTGATAAATAAAAATTAATTAATTTAACATACTCAACGAATTGTTTTATTTAAACTTACGCTTTTTGCTTTTTTTCAGATTTTTTCTTTTTCCTTGCACTTTTGGCTTCTTCTGCCTGTTTGCTTTTTTGATACTTTGAGGTTTCTGCCATTAATTGACGTACTTTATCTTCATAATCATCTTCGTCGCGACCCATCTCCAAAAACTTTCTTACTTTCATTTCATGATCATCTAAAACATTGAAGCTTTGATTAAATTGATAGCTCGAATCTGCTAAATCCATTCGCTTGCTTAGAGGTGACAATGATTTTTCGCGTTTTTTCTTTTCCTTTTTTTCATGCGAGAATTTGAATCCGAATCACCTGAAGGAAAGAAAAAAAATTTGAAATAAATTCTAAGCAATCATTTAAAGGAAATATTTAATTTACCAGTTGATGAAGATGAATTATCAGACGATTCAGAAGATGATTCGCTACTATCTGATGAGCTAGTTGATTCGCTTGATGAGCTGTTGTGTCTCTTCTTCCCTTTTCGCTTTTTATCTTTCTTCGATTTCTTTCTATTTCCATCCTTTAGTTTTGATGTATCTAAAAATTCTTTTGAACCTTTTGATGGATCATTTAACAATGGAATCGATCCAATGTTAAGTGCTGAAAATTTTCATTGAATTATTTTTCACAATTTCTTTCTACTTAAAATTAAAAACTCACGAGGAAGTTCCAATTCAGCTGGCTCAACAATTTTCTTCGCACTTAACTTCGTTTTGAGATATTCTAATGAAGAATGAGCTTCCTGATGATTTGGATTTATTTTGAGACAATCAATGTAAGCTTTTCTTGCTTCTTCAAATTTATTCGCCTCCTCAAAATTTCGTCCAAGAGCAAGTAAGGTTTCTCCCAAATACTTTTTAGCATTTGCATGATTTCCATTCAATTTCAATGCAGCTTCAAAATCAACAATAGCTTTAGTAAATGATCCGCTATTTGCATATAATGCTCCACGGGCTACAAGTCCTTCAACGTTACGAGGGTCAATTGAAAGTGCTTTGTTGAGACACTGAAAAGCTTCAGTGTGACGTCCCTCCTTGAAATGCTCAATCCCTTCAGCGACAGATCTGTGATGAATTGAATAAAAAATAAAGAAATTATCGCGGAAAATATTTATAATTCTCACCTAAAAGCTAATTTGCTTGCTTGTAGTTGCCGCAAGTCTTTGGCGTATTCATCTTGTGTAAACTTCTTTTTCGAAGACATTAGTGAGTAATGTTGTTGCGGAAATAATCCACTTTCAATATATAAATTCTCAACAATCGCTGGATTATTAATTGATTTGGTTTCCTTAAGGATTTCGTTGACACTCTTGCTTTGATTTCGATGATCAACTGCAATCCTAGAAAATAATTTTTTTAAAGAACGTTTATGTTATTTGAATCAATTCAACATCAAAACTTTTCCTCATATCATAGTTCAAAATAATTTAAAGTCTTCGGATTATTTTATTAGATTTTCCTTCATCTTTTCAATCTACAAATTTCCGTTCACATCTTGCACCTGAAATTCTTATCACTTACTTATAGAATGTTGGAAGTTGATGTGAGGAAATTAATCCAAGTGATGGTCCATTATCGTAACGTTCATTTATGCCAAGCATACTAAGATTTAATTGCGCGTTCTCCAATATGTCAACAACTTCACAACATACTAGATCATTTGGAACAAATTGTCTTTTCACATTCTTCGAGTCAACTGCTGAAATAAGATTTTGTGGAGCGATGATTCCCTAAAAAATATAAGCATCTAATAGTTAGAAAGAGAAAAAATAGTAAAATTAACATTTGCTAGAACTACTTTAATATCAAGATCCATTAGAAGTCGCGACACAAACCCCGTTGTGCATAAAACCTTCACAATTAATCCGAATTTTGTTACTTGCTTTACTGAGCAATATGCGATATCGCCAGCCTTGATTGCCTAAAATTATAATTTGTACTTATAAATAGCAAAAAAGTGATTTATTTATTATAAATTAATTATCGACTCACCGAAAAAAATCTTTTGATTCTCTCCTCTTTCTCAACAGTTGCAAAAAACTCAAATGGAGGTATTTCATCATTTCCTGATGCTACAATTTTCTTTATTCTTCGATCACTTGGACTTTCCCTAAAATGCTTAAATAATTGTTGAGATTTGCTGCAAATAAAACGATGCAATCGAAGACGTTTCGTTCGATCGGTGAAGTTTAAGATTTTTAATCGACTTTGATAAACGCTTGTATCAATATTGTTTGCATGCATTCCCAAATTTTCTAAACTGTTTGATCCATTTTCTTCATTCCATGTCTTAATTAATGGCAGTCCATGAAATCCGAATGATTGCTCTAATAATTCTGCGTTTAGTTTATTATCCATTATCTCCTCGTTTATTTTCTATTTAGGTCATTTAGATTTTATCACAAATTCTGCTTTCTGATCTGTAACGAAAGGGTTATTGACATTTCTTATGCTTTGATTCAATTGTATTTAGCAAAATGTCATGTTGCATATTAAATATAAAGAGATTTAAGTACCTGCAGGATTAATAACACTTTCAAAAAAAAATGAAAAAGAATTGACTTACATATATGAATAAATTTTTAAAAACTTTATTCCTTTATAATTTTTTTTTTTACAAATTGTTGTAAGATAGTATTTTTAGTTATCTAATGGAATACGACAACTAAATAATTATTCCACTGGATCTTTCTTTTGTAACCGGCTCTTTTGTGACTTTTTCTTAACCTCCATGGAAATCTTACTGAAATATCTTTTGAATACATTATGTTGCATTTCAGAGCATTATTGATACTCTTTAAACATTTAAGTCAACACTAATTTATGGTGATCACTTTATCTCACTTAAAAAGCATGAAATTTCAACAAAAATGAATTTGGAAAATAAAAATGAAAGAACAAAAAAGAAAATTTCAAATTCCCATAAAATTTATAACTTTATAAATTTATTTTGTTCGGATATCTCATTGTTGTGAATTTTTGATGATTACTCACCTGAAGTTTATTTTTTTATCTTCACAATATATAACCACTACTAATTTTTTTTTTATTTCATTACAAGCTTCATGAAAACACTTTAACGAATCAAGATTTCGTTAAAAGTTTCGTTCGATATCGTAGAAGCGTAGAATTTACGTATAAGTACGTATACGTATTGTTGACATTTTTGAATTCCTCAAAATATCAATATTTTACTATTTTCTTAATTCTTCAACTTCATCGGACCTATTCGAAGTTTTGCAAAAAAACTTTGAAAAATATTTGCGTGTTGGTTTTCCTAAATATATACCTATTAAGTCTCCGTTTCATTAACTTTCAATCGATAAGAATTTAAGTTATAATTTTCACGCATTGAAAACAAAAATTTGTCAAATGTTTTTGTTGCAAGTAAGGAAACATTTTACAAACAACTAATATATATCGAGTTTAAAATATTATACTTCATAGAAAAGTAGAATCGCTGTATCAAGCTTCAGTCGTATAGTGTTGCCTTACCAAAATTCGTTTGGGTTTTCTTCTGAACTCCAACCTCGAAGTAATGAAAACAAACCGGAAAATGTCGAGGAGGCTCCTGAAAAAGATAGACTTTACTCTCATCTTGAAATTGAATTGAAAGGAATTGAGCCAGAAGTGATGAAAAGTTATGTATGGTTTGCAAAAACAGCTGCTAAACATTTAGACATCGAAGTGGGAAAATGGTAATGATCGATTTACGAACATAATAAGCCTATGCTTTTATAATAAATTTCTTTCATCAGCTACGCTCCGAAAAAATCTACCAGAACTAGATGGAGTATTCTGAAGTCTATTCATGTTCATGCAAAACATCATGCTCAATACGAAGTTCGGACTTATTATTACTTTTTAAACTTTCACAACCTCACCCAGTCTACACTTGAAACATATTTAGAATACATTCAACGTAATTTACCGGAAGGAACTGGTATGAAAGCAACAAAGGTGGAATTACAGGCAATACCAGAGCATATTAAGGTCAATCCTTCATAGAATTTCTGTAACAAGAAAGAATTAAAAACGATATAATAATATAGAAATTACTGTAAAACTAGATGGATTTCTTTTTATTTCATATTTAAGTCTATTTTTTGTCAATCTTCTCAATTGGAGGTGTTGATTCGATTATTTCTAACTCTGGTAATATATCTTGAAGCATAGCAATTGTCAATTTCCATTCAGGATCTCGATAAGGTTTGTCGAGAGTAAGACGTTTAAGTGATGGAATTCTATACAAAGCTCCTAATCCTCTGAAAGTTACTTCTGTTCCTGACAAGATCAGAACTGAGAGATTGTCAAGCTCTAAACTACTGACGCGGTCCAAACACCAGTCATCAAATTTTTTGACATTTTTAAAAGATAAATAACGAAGATGTTTTAGCCGTCTAATATTATCTAATCCTTCGTAATACAAAGTCATATTTTCACAATCAATTGCTTCGAGAAACATATTTGAGACATATTTATCAGGGAGATTGAAATTTCTTTCACTATCAGCTTTCATCCAATTATTCTGTCCCTTGAACTTAACTTGTCCGAACCGGAACAATATAAAATGTGCTGCTGCTAGATCGTTTCCTAAAATCTCATGTCTGTCTGGGATGAATTGTTGTAGAAAACGTTCCTTCTCTTCTGCATGTTTCACAAAAAACTCTTTGACTTTTTTAGGTCTCAGATCGAGAGGTTGAATGACTCTTGTCATAAGTGATTCTCTTGAAACTTCATCGTCATCTTCTAGAAATACTTTAAATTTGCTGTACCAGGCTCCTTTCTGTTCATGTGGTTTTTGACGCCATTGCATATCTTTTATGTCTTGTTCTATTTTAATTTTTCTTTCCTCTTTCAGTGGCTTTGATGAGGGAACATCAACATATCTCTCAGCTGAAAGTGAAATAGTCCGCGATATGAACGTTGGGACATTAAATGATGATCGCAGAATATTTATCATTGCAATTTGGTTTAGTTTACAAAGTAAAGCTTTTTTTCAATTTTAAAGAAGGAATTTCTAATTATAGGTAGGTACCTACTTCTTTTGCTACTTCCAATTTTTTCACATAAACATTCGTTCAATTTTTAACGATGAATATAAATGAACGTTAAATTTTTTTAAACGAAATTTCGATAACTCAAATGTAACGTTTTATTAAACTGTAAACAAACATAAAAGTAAGAGAATGGAAGCTATTGATGATATATTAGATATTTTTCATGAATTCTCTATCCTCGAAATAGAGGAACTAAATAAAGAGTTATTATTGAAAGTGAAAGAATTAGGTAAGATTAAATTTTTGTTTCAATGATTTTGAAAAACAATTTTTTTTTTGTAAAATTACAGAAGAAATGCATAAAGCAATACATTTCAAACAATCCACACTCGCATCTATAGAAGCTAAATTCGAAGAGATCAATCTTTTAGCTGAAAATTTCATTGAAGAACATAAGAAGCTGTCTTCGGAATTGGTTAAAAAAAAACGGATGAAAATCAAGACGTTCAATTTATTTTTTTTTCTTTATTATCTTCAGGAAGAAGAAACGGCTAAACGAAAGCGGATTAAAAAGACAATAAATCAGCTTAATGCACTCAATACCGATCGTGCTAAAATTGAAATTTCAGCGAATGATAAAATTAAAATGGGAAAGAAAAAAGCTAAATTAGATCTGATGAAGAAACTTTCGAAAGCAATTTTCTATGATCAATCGAAAGGATTTCTAATAAATCCAAACAGTTTAGATATAAAGTTATTTGAATTAGCAAAGAAGAATACGAAGAAACAGAATCGAGATATTCTTTGGGATAGCATTGGTCAAATTTCTCAATTTAACAATGAATGGGAACAACTTTTCGATAACTGAAACTCTCCATTATTTCTTTTATTTTTTCCTTCTTAAGTATGTAGATAATCGAATGAAATGGAATTAAGTAATGTATTATAATAAAAAGCTCATCATTTCTTTACATTAAATTTCCATAATTTTATGTCACTATCATCACTTGTCGATATCAAAAGTCCAGGTATTACAGGATTCCACTTCACACAATTCACGTCCTGTTTGTGCGCTAAAATTTTTGTTTCCAATTCAAAAGTTGGCTCATTTTTTTTATTAGATGATTCAGTTTCCTTAAATATTCTGATGTTGTCATCACCACAAGCAGTTGCAATAAGTCCAGTAAGTTTGCACCATGAAACATCGTAAATACTTCGATCATGGTAACCAGACAGTGTACAAACGCATTTCCAGGTGGGCTCATTATCAGGAGTAACAATTCCTTCTTCATTGTTCACGTCATATTTTTGCCAGACTTTCAAAGTGTTGTCATCACTACAACTGATCAATCGATTGCCAGTTTTATCAAATGAAATACTCCACACCGTTGAAGTATGCGATTGCAAAGTGTTTGTACAAATCCAATCATTGTCAACTGAATCTTCTTTGTACATTTTAATAGAATTATCGTAGCTTGCAGAAACCAGAATGTCAAGGTGTGGATGCCAAATAACTTTTTTCACATCTTGTGTGTGTGCATTCAACACTGCTGCACAATCAAACTCCTCACAATTTGCTCCGATGTCCCAAACCCAGACAGATTTATCTCGACTGCAAGTAGCAAGAAAGTTACCCGTTACTGACCAGGCAACACTTTTCACTTCATTTTCATGCCCTTCAAGGGTTGAATTACATTCGAATTCATTTCCTTTCTTATCCCAAATTGAGATTGTCGCATCAAATGAAGTTGAAGCAAGAAACATTCCACAATTCGAAAATGCTACATCTCTGATTGTTCTCGAGTGACCATCTGAAAGAACTGTCTGCATCACCCAATCATTTTTATCCTGTGACCAAATTCTTATTGTCTTGTCTTCACCGCAACTTGCAAACATTTTTCCTAATAAATTAAGCATTTTTTTTAATATTATTGAAATTTCTAAGGTTAAAATCTCACCTGAAGGATGCCATGATGCCGACCATACTTTACCTTTATGTGCTGTTAATCTTTGCACCACTTCTAGTTGTTGTGGCATTTTATTTTATATTTTGAAACAATTTTTAAAATATTTTAGGAATAAACTTTGTTGTAATGTTCAAGGGGAAACTTAACGAAACATTAAAGACAAATTAAATTGATCGTTAAAATTTGCTCGATTTTCAGCTAATTGGTAACAATTCTTGGACATCAATACACATTATTAATCATTTATAAAAAAATTAAATACTCAATTACTTTCTTTCTTCTTTTATTTCAAACATTAGATTGTCAAATAGATTACCAATTTAGTTTACATAAAAGTCGTTGATGCCATAAAATACTCAAAATGTGTAAATAGGTTTTAAGATCTGCTTGGTGGTGCTCGAGTTGGACGAGCTGTAGATGGTGGCACACGTGACTTGGTTGTTGTATTATTATTATTGGAAGGAGCTCTTGTTGGAATTCGTGGTGGAGCTCTAGTAATCGGAGGTCGAATAGGTGGTCGTGGAGTAGCACGTGTTGTTTTAGAAGCCTTAGTCGTGGGTGTAGCTCTCGTTGGAGTAGGACTATTTGATTCACAAACTAATGAATCAGAATCAAAAATCATTCCTCTAGGACAATTTCCTTGAGTTAAAACCCCATTTGAACAATGAAGAAAACTTGTTCTTGAATTCGTAACAGGAAAGAAATTCTAAGCAAAAACTTTTCATATAAATAATTTGAACATTGACATAAATAATTTCACTTACGCCCTCCTGTTCTGCTGAACAGAGATTCTTTGAATCTTGACTTGAAGTTACTTCTTCTATTCTTTCACATACATTGTCTCTTGGGTGAAACTCAAATCCTGGATCACATTGTCCTGATAAAGCAAGTCCGTTAGAACAGAAAAAGAAACGTGATCGCGAAGATGGATCTACTAGAAAAGTCTTCATAAAACAGTATGAAAAGGATAATTAATAAAAAAAAGAAGAAATTAAGAATTCTTACTCCATCAGGTTGATCAAAGCATTGATCTCTCGCTGGTTGTGGCATCGGCCTTCCACCAACTAAAAGATTGCAAACTCTGTCGAAAGGATTAAATTCAAGTCCTGATTTACATTCACGTCTTATTTTTTGTCCTTGCCAGCAATAAAAGTAATGTGATCGAGATGAAGGATCTGCCAGGAAGGCCTGTAAAATATAAATTCATTTTGAAATAATTTTTTTAAATATTTTATTTTATTCTCAACCCCGTCAGGATCATTAGAACAAATTCCTTCAACATATCCTAAAAGAATTAGGTGGCCTAATAACACCAATACGACCAACATTTTTTTTCCTAAGTAGATATTTCGGAAATAATATTTTATCCTTCTTTACTAATCAATTGGAGTCAAAAGAATACAAAACAATCAATTTTTAAGTTGTTATCAAATGTCTTACCGGAACCTTTCATGTAAAAGCATATGTTCAAAATCACTTATCAAATTTTATCACACATCATTCACAAGTTGAAAACCGTCATCAGAAGATATTTCCACATCACCTGGGAAGTATTTTAAGCTGAATAAATCGAAAGAAACTTTAAATTCGAAGCTTGGAGTTTGAAACTTTTATTTGATTATATTAGTTAGTGGTTTATAATAATATTTGTTGCATAACATAATTAATGGAAAAGATATAATAAATGAAATATTGAAATTGCTACCATTTTATTTTAATCAAAACTTATCAGTTCCGCTGTTTCAACTTCTTTAGGTTTCTCAGGTTCAGCTTCTGTTGGAACTTGTGGAGCAACAGGTGGACCAGATTGAGTGATTTGTTGTGTTACTGGTGGTTGAACACTTTGATAAATTTGATTCTGTGGCATCTGACCTAACTGTGGTTGATGAACATTGGGATTTGTTTGAGGTTGCGTCATTATTGGTGGTGGTGCTGTTGTTGATGTAACAGGAATTTGTTGTTGCTGCTGCTGTTGCATTGGGACTTGATGTTGCATCATTGGTATTTGTGGACCGTGTTGAGCCATCATATGATTGTTTGCACCAGTTGCACCTAAAGTTTGCTGTTGTTGTTGATTTATTGCGGAAGGTGCATTCGACATTAAGGTTGCTAGAATTAAAAAAATAATAAGAATGAAAAAAAGTAATCAGTAAAATAGAAAAAAACTTACGAACTCCACCAGCACCAGCATGCATTGTATTGTGAGCTGGATTGATGGGAATAAATGCACTTTGAGGGTTCGGTTGTTGATGTTGATTTGGAAAGATTCCTTGACCTGACATTGGCATCTGTCCATATGATCCTTGAGTCATTTGTGGATTGCCAGGATAAACTGGAAATTGACCAAATTGCATAGACCCGTGCATAGGCGATCCTGTGGATGGTGGGGACATATAGGGAGCATAATTATTAGCACCCATCATGTATTGAGCTTTTTGTTGCTCCTGACGTATCTGCATTTCCCGTTCTTGTTCTTGAATTCTTTGTAAAGCGAGTTGCCTTTGATATTGCAAATATTCTTGCTTTTTTTTCCTCATGATTTCTAATTTATAAGCCATTTGCATTTGACGCTGTCGTTCTTGTTCTTCTGCAATACGACGAAGCTTCTCAAGATGCTCCTGTCTTAAAACATCCAAAGCAGCTCGTGAATCTTTTACTTGAGATAATTTGTCTTGGAGTTGTTCGTACCATAAGCGCTTATCGTCCATTTCTTTAATGTACGTCAACAAACGTGAATGCATTGATGTTATATTCATGAACAATGTCTGAACGCTTGTGTCATTAGCAATACTGCGACCACGACTCGAATTTGATTTCATACGATTAACAAATATTTCAACTTGAGTACGCATTGTTGAGGTAAAATCATCAATCTCAATGTCTTGATCGTTCGAAGATTTCTGAATGTTTAAAATGATTGATGATGCCATCGGACTTGGTGCTGATGGACTTGCAGGATTTTCATTAATTTGTCGATTCTCCCAATATCCTCTATTTAAATATCTCGCTAATTCGGGATCGGATGGTGTTTCTGGTTCAACAGGTGTTGGCGAGAGTCGCATTTCAGGTGATGGCGACTTTGGATAAGTTCTGACAAACGTTTGTTGTTTCTTTGACTCAGCTTCCGATTGACTTAAAGCCAAAGCAAGTTGAAGTTCTTCTTCTTCACGCAATTCTTCTTCTGTCTTTCGAACTGGTTGTTGACTTTGTTGAGCTAATGGTGAAGCAAGATATTCAGCAGGAAGTTCCTCTTCTTCCTTTTTTAATGACGGCATAATTGATGATGTTGATGGACGTTGTAATTGATCATAACATCCATCACATACACGAACTTCTTTCTCAATTCCAAATTTAGGCAATGTACTTGTCTTACTTGAACATTGACCACAAAAAACTTGTCCACAATTTCTACAATGATGCTTTCGTTGGACAAGAGAAAATGAAACTCGACAACGATGGCAAACATCACCTTCAGCCCATTCTGGTGCAACATCAGATACGAAGAGTTTATCTGATACGTCTTTCATTTCAGGAAATTTATATCCTTCAGTTTTCAAAATGTTCATTGTATCCTGAAACAAAGAAAAAGAAAAAAGTTAATCTAATTGTCATTTGTTATCTCATTTAATACAAAGCTAAATTTTCTTTAAAAAAACATGCGCAATATTTACCTTAATTCCACGATATTTGTGAGCTGTGCGGAAAGCAAAAGACCAGGTTTGTATTAGTTCAAGCATTTTGTTTCTAACATTTTCGTGAGTTGTTTGCTGAACAAGTTGGGTGTAAGTTTCACAATTAGATTTGTTGGAAATTTCTTCATGAATTGGAGATCCACAGTTTTTAACAACAGACTCAAGCACCATCAAAGCATAAAGAGCGGTGTGTGGATTTGTCGAGAACATTTTTTTCTTTATCTGTAGAATTGCATATTTTGGCCTGAATAATAAAGAAAGACATTTATGAGTCATCATACTACTTATTCGAAACTTGTTTATTTTAGTTGAGCTATTACGTGATATCATTCTGACGAATCAAGTCGCAAATCACCATAATCGATGCCCAATCAGGCTCCAACTTTAAGTGAGATGTTGCAGTTTCTTTGAAAATTAACAAAAAATAATAATTTTAAATGAATCACAAGTTGTGAAAGAATCATTCGAAGAGATACAAAAAGAAACTCTTAAACAAACCTAAAGTTTTATCGAATGGAGATGATTTAAACATTTTTGATGAAATTCAAGCTTTGAGTTCACAACGAATTTGATAACTTTTTACAAAAGCTTTGATTCAATGTAATTAAACGAGTTTAAAGTTAGAAAGCAACTTTCTAGGTAGGTGGACCGATTGTTATAATTTTATATTGATATAACAGTTCGAGGGGAACGTCTGAGTATTTTTCATGTCCTACTAAATAAATTCGTTCAGTGATTTTTCTCTATTTTCACTTACGAAATAGACAGAATACATTACAAGTTCTGCAATTCATTGTCGTAATTTGCATTAACTCGTGCATCCGCTAAGTATGGAAGATCCACGAGAGACTGCAGTGAGTGAAAAATATTATCTTCTAAACATTTACAAAGAAAATTTTATAAGATTTATTAAAGCCATTTGATTTACAGATAGTTACAGCTGTAAATTTCCTCAAAAATCCAAAAGTAACCAATAGCACTTTAATTCAAAAGCGAAATTTCCTCGCAAGTAAAGGACTCACAGAAGCAGAAATTCAAAAAGCTTTTGAAAAAGTCGGAATTTTTATAAAAATGTCTGATATTGATAATAATGAAAATAATACGAGTGATTCAAGAATATATATTGGTGATGGCTCTAATTATAATAAACATCAGTTGACAACATTCGAGAAAATTAAAGATATAATCAGCTCAGCTGCCCTTATCAGTGGAATCGCTTATGCAATTTATATGTTTTACAAAGTGAGAACAAAAAAAGATATTTTTGTGAACTTTGACCAATAATTCTAGTTGCGTTTTTTTGTATTTTTTAGAAGTTCATTGAGCCGATTTTATTTGGGCGGAAAAAGAAAGGAGATCAAATAGATGAGCTCACAAGAACAACAAAAGCCATAAATGGTGAACTTATCAGGGTTCGTGACGAAATAAATAAACAAAAGCAAACACAGGAATCGAATCAAAAGCTTTTACAAAATACAATGCAATCATTCAAACAAGAGATTGAAACTATCAAAGGAATTCTTTTAAATCGAAAGCAATTTGCTACACCAACACAATCTGTTGGTATTCCAAGTTGGCAGCTTAACAAGAAGAAGAGTCAGGATAAAAATGACGATGCCGGTTCAGCACATTCCGCAAACTCAAGTGAAAATGACACAGAATTAATTCATGAAGAGGAGTCACAAAAACGATCACCAGCTAATTCCGACTCCAGTCTCGAAATTATGTAAAAAAAGTTAAGATCTTTTTAGATTTTTTTTTATTTTAGGAACCTTATAAATTGAAAAAGAATAAAAAAAATTATAGATTATTGGGAGCATCAAACAAATTATTTGTGTGGACATCAATCTGTGCAATCTATTTTCTTGTGTCAGCATTTTAAAAAAGTGTTTCTTATGTTTGTTCAGTTCACTTATTCTCAGTCTTTTAAAAAATAAATAAAATAGAAAATTTATCAAATTTGAGTCAAACTTTATTTTGTTACTTTTATGCTTTAACAAATTCATCTCGAAAAGCAATTGCTGTAAGAGCTTTACTGTGACCAAGATATTCTCGTTCAATTGTTTTTGTTTCAATTTTCCATAATCGTGCAGTTCCATCACTGCTTGCAGCAAAAAGATATTTGCTATCTGAACTGAATACAACATCCCAAATCCAAAATTTATCAATTTTGATTTCACGATAAAGTTGAAAGTCGTCATCTGTTCTATAAACTCGAGCAGTTCCATCACCACCAGTTGTGACAAATAAGGTTGAATCAGGAGAAAATTTGCATTTTAAACCATACCGTGTTTGAGCTAAGAACTTTAGTTTTGGGATGATTTTAGTAAGCTGATCTTTTCCTTCATTGTATAAATCCCAGATATAAGCAGATCCTATGTTAGAAAAGGTTTGCAAAATATTATGAAAAAATAATTAATGAAATAATTTACAAACCTTTGTTACTAATTGCTGCCAAATATTTGCCATTTGAACTTATATCAATGCAGTTCAATGATGAATTCATTTCTGGAAGCAATTGCTCGTTATTATCAGATTTAATATCCCATATATAAATAGAGCCTGATGAAGTGCTTATTGCAACTTCAATTTGATTTGGATGAAGACAAACTGAGTTTACAGGAGTGAGACAATCAAACATTCGTTTACAGACCGGCTGATGACAATTAAGATCCCATATTCGTACTCTGCAATCTTCTGAACCTGTATACATGAAGCGACCATCCTCTTGGAATCCTACTGCTGTTACATTTCTAAAGCAAGTGTTCATTTATTATTAACTTCAAGTAAAACATGAAAAACTGAATCTTACTTGCTGACACCTTCAAAATTGATTATTGGATTTGTACTTGAGTTTAAGTCATACAAACGAATACTTTGAAATCCTCCAGCAGCGAGAAAATTTTTTACTGCTAATGCATTCACCTGAAATAAAGAATTGAAGAAAAATTACATGAAGATATAAATTTTTTACTTTTACCTGAGAATCCGAGTGTTGAAGTGTTTTCACTGATGTGGCTGAATGTGGTGACCAAATTTTTATAGTATGATCATATCCACCTGTCGCTAAAATTGGCTCATTCATAGACATTTGACTTGTATTCATATTCTTCACGCTATATTTTTTTCTAAATATCCTGTTTATATGTTTTTGTTGCTAACTTAACCAACGTTAACTTAACGTATGACAAGCGTAGAACTAACGTACGTAACTTTTATCGGTTATATCAAGTAACATGAATCGGATGAGAAGAATATTAGGGTAAAGTAACCTATTGTGAATACAATTAAGCTCTTAAGGTTTTAAACTTTTTTCAAAAATTAATATAACAGACACAGTAGATTTTCACATCTTTTCTACAATTTTTTGTTTTTTCACTTTTCGAAAAGCTTGTTTAATTAAGCTACAATATGAATTTTAAAAAAGGTCTAACATGGACCTATTGTGAACACACCTTTTGCATCAGGGACCTATTGTGAATACAAGATGCAAACCTATTGTGAACACAGCTTTTGCATCAGGGAACTATTGTGAATACAAGATGCAAACCTATTGTGAACACAGGATGCAAAGCTAAAAAATGAACCAAAACAAGTCTGCATCAGCATTTGTTTACATATTTTAAAATTTATAAAAATTTAAAATTGTTCGGCAAATGCTGAAAAGAAACATTAGTTGTAATATTAAAATAATTAGAGATACCATAAAAGTAAGTGAAACATTATTTTAAAATATTTTTTGATTTAAAATACCTAATTATTCTCATTAGGATTCCCGAATCAATTAAACTTAACATTGATACATAATGGATTGGAAAAACAATTACGAATAGAACATTCTACCATGATCATCAAACTGAAAATAACCGATGCTGATTTCATCAAACATTCATTTACGATAAATGATGTTATTGCTGTGTTGTCGACTGACAATTAAACAAACTCATCTTCATTAGACAAGCAACATTATAATAGGTAGGTAATTTTGCAGGTTCTTTGTTTTGGCCTGTTGTCGCTTATTTTTTTCTCCTGCTTTTGGAGGTATAGATAATGCGAACAATTTTTAAGAAAATATAAGATATTGTTAAGGAAAAATTAAAAACAAAATTGTTGGCAATAGTTCAAAGTACCTCTGTACAAAATTGTGAGTCATAAAAATGTAAGACAGCGAAAAAAATCGTATGTAAAGTGGATTGTATTCACAATAGGTACTCTTTTTTTGCTGTATTCACAATAGGTTACTTTACCCTATATTTTCCATCTGAAAAAATTACGAAAAAAATTTTCCAGATTCATGTTATTGCCTGGCAGAAAATTACATGATAATTTTTAAAATTTTAACCGTTAAAAATATATATGCGTGGAAAAATATTTTGTGACTTAAATTTTAATTAATAAAAGAGAAGTAAACTTATGTTGTATTTAGCATCATAATTTGTTATCTTAATCATCATATTATGATTAATTTAATTTTAATATCATAAAATTAAAAATTTACCTTAATATTTTTAACGGTTAAATTTCAAAATCATCACGCAATTTTCTGCATGGATAATTTTCAAGCAATAATCGGGTTGAGGAATAATTATTCGCGGATATATCAAATTTGACGTAACGGCTACCTAGCTAGGATCGAGCAGGAATTGAGTGGTATTCACGAACTTTTAATTTATTGAAAAAAAATAATAATATAAAATAAAGTTACTTCTAGTTTATTTAGGTATATACCTTAAAACTTAGACAAATATCAATTAGAAATTATTTCTCTAATTCAATTGGTTGAATCGATCCATGGCGGTTTGAAGTATTTCAAGTTCAATGGATGATTTTATGTGGGGTGGAAATTTTCGAAGGAAGTTAATTAATGTTCGACAAAATGCAGCGTCCTCATCATCCTCAAATAGGGGCTGATTCCCATGAGTGTTTGTTGATTTAGATAATTTTACTATTTCCCGTTTTGCTTTTGGTTGCTCTGTATCTTCAGATTTGTCTTCAGATAATTTGCGCTTACGACTTTCTTCGCTTTTGTCAGTTGTTCTTACGATATCTTTAAATATATTTGTTTCTGAAAATTTTACTGATTCTGTAGCTTCTTCTGCTGCTGTTTCCGGAAGAGATTCAGCTGTTCCATCTTCAATAATTTCTTCATAATAATAATCAGTTGACATTTGACTGCTCCCTTCGAAAGCATCTTGTTCTCTTTCGTCTGCTGCAAAAATATCTTTGTTATCTTCACTTTCTTCGATTCCATAGGCGACAACGTTATCATCCCATCCATCCATTGAGGTATCTCCTAAAGCATCTGAAGCATCTCCTTCTAAGGCTGCTTCATAAGTTTTTGCTTTCACATGACGAACTAGAAAAAGCATATCACGGAAGAAAGATGAACATTCTATTTGTGCTTCTCCTTCAATTTTCTTTGTACGACGGAGTTCTCGTACAAAGCGATCTCGCATTACTCTCCATCGTTTCTGAACAGTAATTACATCTAGTCCTGCTATGTTTGCTATTTCCATCCATGCCTCTTTTCTTACACTAGAAACTCTAAAATCTTCATGTTGTCTATCGTATAATGCAGGTCTTTCTTTCATCAGCTCTATTAATAAGTTCTCATCTAATTGAGCTTTTTTTCTTACTGATATTGGTTTCTCAATTAAAAAAAGATCTTTAACCAGCTTTTTATCGGCTTTTAAAGACACGTGAGGTTCAAGAAAATTACAACTTTCATAATAAATCCAGGTAGGTATAGTTCCATCCAGACAGTACTTTCGATAAGCAACTGAGTACTTTTCTCTTAAGACCTTCCATCGTTTTTGAACAAAATTTGCTTGAAAAGATATAAACTTCTGTTAGTTCTCTTGTTTACTATTTTATTTGAATGATTTAAACTTACTGTTGTAAAGATCTAACTCGACTGCAATATCAGACCATATCTTTTGCCTTAACGAAAGATTTCTGTAATCCATACTTTTAGTATTGTAAAGAAAGTCGTGTCTTTTGACACATTCTATCAATCTTCCGTCATCAATTTTTGGCAGCTCAGGTTTTTCTCGAAATTTTATCATTTATATAAGTACTTATGGATGGTTCTAATGAATAAAACAATTTTTATCTAACTTTTTTTTTAAATACGAACAGAATTTATTTGGACAGTCGGTCGAAATTAAAACAAACAATGTAAATTGTAAATAATTTGGCGGGAAATTTTGAAATTACAGACCTTCCTCGAATTTTCAATATGATTGAAACATACCTACCTACCTAATTCGAAATTCATGGATTCCAATGGAAATCTACATTAAATCATAAGTTTATTCTAAAACAAAAAATAAACATAAAGGAAACACAAGTTTTATTCTTCTAATATAAATTTTTATTCTTTTGCAAGACAGAAATTCTACTAGAACACTTTTATAAATTACACATTTTTAATGTCCAAAATTTTAATCGAACTGCATTCCAAGAATCCGTTTTGCAAGATCATAATTACTTATTAGACCAAACGTATGGAATATTTTCAATTTTAATTTGGTATTGTGAAATTGAACAGATTTTGTATATTTATTGAAAATGTGGCTGGGGTGTTCGTCAATTGGAACGATATCATCAATATTACTTTCATATTCAACTCTTCTTCCATAAAAATTTATGTAGGAGAACTTGACAAGATTTGGGTTAACTTTATTAATATAGACGAAGCCTATCATGTTTTGAAAGATGTAACTCACTGCAAATAATATCAATGAACCTGTGAAACCAATATACGCAACTACTTGAGGATGAAATATTTCAGGAATTGATAAAGCGAAAGGAATTAGAAAAAAAGCTCCTCCCAAATGATAAAACTTTAAACGATTGATGACAGATATTTGTTGAATCAGAGAACATTTGTATACTGGTTTCCATTCTTCTTGAGGCTTCAGATTTCCGGGTTTTTGCGCAGGTTTTAATTTTTCTGATGAGCAATATCCTCTCTCGTATCTGATTGAAGTTACTAATTTTGCATAACTTCTACTTTTACTATTAAGTATAAACTTTAACAATAGCATTATTCTATTTCGTAGATTTAATTCTTTTAAAATTTTCGGTAATTTTTTTATTGTTTACTTTGGAGTATAGTACCTACTTTGACACCCTGTTAAAATTTTGTACTTTTACACCCTGTTAAAACAATCGAAAACACACGCGACGACCGCCAAGAATAAAAATTATTAAACACTTCAATTAATTCTCTATAAAATACTGAACATTTTTCCTGATACAAGCTTCGATTTATAAATTAATCAAATATGGGATCTAAATTGAAAGAAACGTAAATTATTGCTAGAGATTGATGAACTACCTACTTCTACACAACAATTAACAATCTGTTATACTTTTTATTTACAGATTGAAAGCTGGCAAAGAATATGGATCATTTTATACTGGAGGAACAATTCTATGGACACTTGATGGGAATTTTTTCTTGTGCCGTGATGGAAACAAAGTTAATGTTATATCCATTAAGACATTGGATGTCGAAAAAGTTCTTGGTGCAGATGATTCCACATCCGAAGATTTAATTTACACATTTTCTCTAACTTCAAATGATGAGAATGTCGTAACAGCACATCGAAGTGGATTGCTTAAACTATGGGATTTTAAAATAGGAGAGTTAATAAAATCATGGAAAAACTTACATGTTGGACCAGTTTCTTGTCTGGAGTACAGTCCTTCGGCAGAATTATTGGCATCTGGTGGAACTGATTCCTTAATTCGCATTTGGGACTTTAAAAATCAAATTTGCAAGGGAACATTAAAAGGTGCACAAGGTGTAATTAGTGTGATGAAATTTCATGTTACTGAGAATATTTTGATTGGTGCTGGTGACGATACGACGATCCATGCTTGGGATTATGAAACGAGAAAAATTTTGAGATCCTTCGTTGGACACATTTCTAGAATTACCTCACTATCATTTTCTTTGGATGGAAAATTTTTAGTATCATCAAGTCGTGACAAAGTGCTAATATTTTGGGATTTTAATAAAGGAAATCAAATTCGTACGATTCCAATTTACGAAGCAATTGAAGCTATGGAAGTACTTCCTTATGATATCAAACTTCCTAATGGAATCGTACTCTCAGATCATTCAAAAGTTTATGTAGCGTGTGCTGGAGAAGAAGGAATTGTCAAAATTTGGCAAATTAATGATTCGAAGATGCTTCACAAGCAAAACATGAGTTTGATTTCTAAAGCTTCTGAAGAAGGCGGTCTTGCAATAACACAAATGTTGTTCAATCAACAGCTTGAACAGATAACATTAGTTAGTTTTGATCACAACATTATCATTCATGATTTATCAACGTTTTCATGCTGCAAACAACTCATTGGATTTAATGATGAAATTCTTGATGTCGTTTTATTAGGAAAGAAAGATCAATATTTGGCTATGGCAACAAATAGTAATGACCTTAAAGTTTATGACACATTCACAATGAACTCAATAATTCTTAAAGGTCATACTGACACTGTTCTTGCTCTTAGTGCTCACAAAAATTTTCTGTTGTCATCTGGTAAAGATAATTCGATTCGCTTATGGAAAGGAGATTTTGAAAGTTTTTCTTTCAAATGTGTTGCTGTCGGTATGAAACATACAGGAGCTGTCGGAAGTATTGCTATAAGTAAAATGTCAATGACATTTTTCGTATCTGTAAGTCAAGATCAATGCCTTAAAATGTGGAAGCTTCCAGACAAAATTGAAATGGAATCATTGGAGAATGTTAAACTGAAATGTGTCAACACTCAGATAGCACATGAACAAGATATTAATTGTGTAACAATCTCTCCAAATGATCGATATGTGGCAACTGCTTCACAAGACAGAACCGCAAAATTATGGGACGTTGTTGATTTAAAATTGATTGGAATATTTCGTGGACATCGACGTGGTGTTTGGTCAGTTCGATTTTCACCAGTTGACCAGATTATCGTTACAAATGCGGCTGATTGTTTAATTAAGCTTTGGAACATTATAGATATGACATGTCTAAAAACTTTCGAGGGTCATGATAATTCTGTTCTTCGAACTGAATTTATCTCTAATGGAATGCAACTTCTCTCAGTAAGTGCTGACGGTTTAATGAAACTTTGGACAATAAAATCTTCTGAATGTATTCAAACTCTTGATAATCATGAAAGTCGAATATGGACAATGGCAATAACCGAGGATGAGACAACCATTTATACTGGAGGTTCTGATTCAAAACTCATTCAATGGCATGACATAACTGAAGCCAAAAAGGAAGAAGAAGCGCAGAAGAAAAAGGAAGTAGTCCTTCAAGAACAAGATTTGAGTAATTTGTTAGCTCAAAAAAAAACCATGAAAGCTCTTCGATTAGCATTGAATTTAAATAAACCATACATGACACTTAAAATTATTAACTTCGTTATTAAGAATCAAGAAGAAGGATTGAAAGATACAATTGAGAATCTTAGACCTGATCAAAAACAATCACTTCTTGAGCATGCTGTAGATTGGAATTCGAACAGTAAGAATTGTCGACCAGCACAACTCGTTTTCAGCCTATTAATGCACGATATTATCGCTGGAGAATATCAAATAAATGGCTTAAATAAAATATTAGAAGGATCTTTACCTTACAGTGAACGGCATTTTAAAAGAATGACTGAATATATGAAGGATTTAAAGTTCATTGAATACACTATGAATTGCATGCAGACATGTAATGATAACACAAAAAATAAATAAATCCCATTTAGGAAATAATTATTTTACTGTTAAAACAATTCGTATTATTTTTATCAATAAAACTTCTTGTCATGATTTTGAATTTTCTCCAAAAATAAAGAATTAGTCAAGGAATTAGTAGATTTGTGAGAAAATAAATTTAAGCGATTTAGTTTGGTAGGTATCAATAAAAGATTGACACAATTTCCTACCTTGTTTGTTTAACAAACAAGTTCATTTTCTTCTTATTCTTGGAATGCGTTCCGAATTTTCGAAAACATATGTTACGAGAGAGTCTCTCATTTTCGAAAGAAGAACAAATGTTTTATCAAGTTATTGTGCATTTTTCTCTTGTTTTATTTCCTATTTATACAAAACTTCGCCATTTTAAAAGCATCTACATTTTGTCATTACACTGTTGGCAAGACGCACTTCAGAATTTTGTGGTAAATTATTATAAATTTCCGTATAAAACTATTATTTTCTAACCACAGTAAATTCTCATTTCAGTAGAAAATCATCTTCAACAAACGCGCAACTTTTTGAGAAATTTTCTCAGTTTTGTGTGAACCTTTGAAAGAATCGGATCGATTTTAAAAAGTTGCAATTGAATTATATTTTTAAAAAACCCTTTACGACTTTTCGTCATGATGAGTAGCGCAACGAATGGAAGTTCAGAAGTTCGTGTTTGGTGTGATGGATGGTAAGAGAAATTTAAATTTTAGAAATAAAAATTTAATTAAAAAGGTTTCTGGACTTTGATCTTGGAACCTGTTGTGTGAATTCAATTCCTTTTTATATTCAAATAAATTATAAGTAAAAGTCTTTTTAACCAAATTAAAATAAAAATTCAAAGGGCTCTCGAATCAAACGCTAAAAATTGGTCATTTAAAATGAAAATTTTTGTTAAAATTCTCATTGCTTACTGTAATGGGAGATATTTTTAACCGGCTATTCGTTCACTTTGGAAGAACTGTCATGCGTAATAGGCGCATTTAAGAAAAAAAACGCTTGCGAAATTATCATTTTTTTAGTATCTTTTCAAATATGCAAATGGCTCATTTGAGATTTTATATCCAATGGTAATATACGATTTATCATTCTTCCATAAAACGTGCCTTATTATTGATAAAAAAAACTCAATATCAAGTATTACAAGAAAAACTTGATAGTGTCTAATAAACTATAAAAGAGTTCTGGTAACTTTTCATTCTAGTTACGACATGGTTCACTTTGGACATGCAAATGCCCTCAGACAAGCCAAAGCGCTTGGTGACAAACTAATTGTTGGTATTCATAATGATGCTGAGATAACAAGACACAAAGGACCACCTGTATTTACTCAAGAAGAACGGTAAGTAACCCGTAATAAAACCAGCCCATGCATCACGCCACATGTCCATAATACATTACAAATCTTCTGACCTACTACGAAAACTGATAACAAGACTAAAAAAAGTAATTCTCCGGTTCATTGAATGAAATTATCAGAATTTATTTACATTCAAGACTTGTGATGATTATTCTTTTATGTAAAAACGTTTATATTATTAATTACACATACAGACGCGAAAAGATAGAAGTTTGGGTCGTTTCATGATTAAAAATTTAAGCTATCATTTCATGAAATTTATTTAAATCAGACTTCACTCATAAAATTCTAACACAAATCGTGCGATGTTTCTGACGATGTCTATCTAATCCGTTTTCAAGTTCACGTGCATGTCTATGGCTTAAATAAAATAAGAGACATTATCAGCATTCATTTTAAAATTTTATTATGTTCGTTATTTTTGTAATCAATGAATTAAGTCATCATTTTCACTTTTCATTTTCTATTTAAAGATACAAAATGGTTAAAGGCATTAAGTGGGTTGATGAGGTGGTTGAAGATGCTCCCTACGTTACAACACTAGAAACTCTGGACAAATATAATTGTGATTTTTGTGTACACGGAGGTAAGTGTTTTGTCAATTTCGTGTGCTAATTAAGGAGGCTTGAATAAAAAAAAATAGATTAGCATCAAATTCTTTTTCTTTGCAGATGATATTACAATGAGTGCTGACGGAGTGGATTGTTATCATTTGGTCAAGGCTGCAGATCGTTACAAGTAAACTCGATGACATGACTGAAGGAAATCAAATTCTTATCATTTCTTTCACTATCTTCTTTATTTTTTCTTCCATTAGAGAAGTTCAACGGACACAAGGAGTATCAACGACTGACTTGGTGGGGCGCATGCTACTGATGACAAAGAACCATTTCCAGAAAGGTGACTCTGAATATACTGTCGCTAAGGATGGTAAGTGTTGGATCATATGGAGTTCATTTTGTTTGAAACTTGAGAAGCTTATCAGACTATTTAAGCTCAATTGTAAATATTGTTTGTGTGCTTACAAAATTTGTGAATTGCTTTGAATTCCATGATCCCATTTATCCAACCAAAAGACGCTTACAAAATTTAACAAGCTAAGTTACTCATACTAACCAACAAAAACTCATTTGAAATGTGCTTTGAAGTTTTATTAAACATAACTCCATTTAACATTTGAATAATCTTTATAAAATCAAGAAGCTATGCAAAACTTAATGAAAAAATGCAAAATTAATTCTGAAGGTCTGTCCAACATTGGAATGGATCATAAAGCGAAGGGATCACCATGGACTGGTTCATGTCAATTCCTACCGACGACACAAAAAATCAGACAATTCAGTGACGGAAGAGGTCCATCTCCAGGTGATAAAATTGTTTACGTTGCGGGAGCATTTGATCTATTTCACATTGGCCACATGGAATTTCTTGAGAAAGCAAAAAGTTTTGGTGACTTTGTTATTGTTGGACTTCATACAGATCTGGTTGTCAACAAATATAAGGGCGGAAATTATCCAATTATGAATATCCACGAGCGCGTTTTGAGTGTTCTTGCATGTAAAGTAAGTTTCTTTCTTTTATTTTCTTCATTACATTTATCAGTTATTATTTATTTTTATTCACAGTATGTAAATGAAGTCGTTATCGGAGCGCCTTATGAAGTAAGCAAAGAACTAATGGATCATTGCAAAGTTGACGTTGTTGTTCATGGGCAAACATACATACCATCAGAACATGGCGATCCGTATGCACTCCCGAAAACAATGGGAAAATTTATTTTGATTGATTCAGGAAGTACTGTTACTACGGAGAAAATCGTTGAGCGAATTATTAAGAATCGGTTAGAATATGAGCAGCGAAATATCAAAAAAGAAAAGAAGGAGATTGCTGTTATTGAAGCTCTTCAAAAATCGCAAAAAGTTGCTGAAAAATCTGGTTAAGCTCCTTCGAATTATTCCTTTAATTCCATTTTATCAAATGGCTGATCACTATTTTTTTATTAATTTCACTTATTTTTTTGATCGTCACAATATTTAAAGCTTGATTGCTTAAATTTATTCCTTATTTTATTTGTCAAATGATTAACTGTTTGTTATATCTGTTTTTTCATGTTGAAGTATTTACTATAACTTTTGTTTTTATTTCTTAATTTTGTACCATATTTTTGTCAATAATAATACCTAATATTTAATATCTCGAAAGCAACAGAAAAAGGAAACGCTTAAATATAGTTTTTTTCCAAGCTGGGTTGAGTGTAACGATTTAGCTTCATAATTGGAAATGATTGCCTTAAAATGTCAATGTTTAAGGTCAACTTTCTTCAAACAGATTTTTTGATTTAGACTCTAAATTGACCTTTAATTAACTCCCCAAGCTAATTATTATGGGTGTTTATTGTCATGTAATTAAGTCATTGGAATAAATATAAATCTCAAAAAACTTTCATAAATTTGTTATTATTGAACTATTCTTTTTCTTTAGCTATTAAGAAAAATTGTAAAAAATCATTTCGATTAGATTCAAAAACTTAAAAAAGCTCATGGTTGTATTGTATCATTCTTTAATTCAGAAACTTGAAAAGTAGTTCAATGACGATGACGATGTATAATAAATTTCAACGATCAACATAAAAAACCAATACTGAAAACAATGATAAAATTTTCTTTACCTCACGTAACGCAGACACAACATTAATGCACCCGAATGTGTTATCGATTTAATGGGAAAATTGAAAATCACTGTGAGGAACATATGACGTGTACCTACGTCGGTTGGAAATTGATGTTGGATAATTTCTTGTGCTAAATGATAAGATTTTTTTTGGTTTCCTTTTCTCAGAAGATTCAATATTTAAGAAATTTGTAAGCAATTTCCAGACTGACTATTATATCAAATAAATTCTAATACTTACATCCGAAGACAATGATCAACATAAAGCTGCAGTTTATTCATGTATTTCGACTTAATGTAGACCGGAAAACGAATATTTTCTATGATGATGATTCTTCTATTTTCATTTTACTGAAATCAAAACGTTTTTTTTGCGTTTATAATCAGTTTTACACGATGCTGATGATTCGCATGTTGAAGGCCTTTCATTTAAATTTTAGTTACGGTTCTGATCAGTCGCTTTATTATTTTATATATAATATTTTATCCAGTGATATAGCAACAAGTTTAGAAATAGAAAGTGAAAATGCTATTGATTCATATTTTTGGTGTTATTTTTATATCTAGAATAACAAATGAAGTTGAAGGAAGCGGTAAATATGCAAATCTGATTTAGAAGGATTCTCTTAATAAAAGCTTCTTCTTGGTTTAAAAATACCTCAAGATCATATCATTATTGAAACGGAAAACATCAAAGGTGACGATCAAGAGAATCGAGAATCTCCCGCACAATATCGTTTAACATGTCCAGGAACAAGTGAGTGTGTGTCGCTTCGAGAATGTCCCCAAATTCTAGCGGAGGCAACAATGAGATGTTATAACAGCGATCGATCTTTGTTTTGTGGTGTTAATCAAAAATTCGAGCCTTTTATTTGTTGTCCAACTTATCAATCTCCAACTTATGTTGCTGAAAGTACAAACAATCTCAATAATTACGACAAGTTAAGTGGATCATGTGGCAGAAGTTTAGTTCAAGGATCATCATATAAAAAACTCGGAGCTTATCCATTCGTTGCAAGAATTGGTTTCAAAAGTAGGTTTTTACAAAAATTATCTTAATTTTGTTACAAAAATCGCGTTCGCGTCACATTTCGATATCCAGACTAATTTTTTATATTCGCTTTATTCATAATTGCCGAGAAAATAATTTTGCATGCACACTTATTCATATTATTTTTCAATAACACAATTTGTGTAGTGATTCAATTTGAGAAATTGGAATATTTAGAAAAACTCAATCGACAAAAAAAAACAGAATTAAATTTCACTTTCAAATATCCAGAGAAATTTAATTGTTTTTAAAAACATTAACTTTTTTAATGTGAAATAATTTAACTGTAATTGCATCAGATAACTTTTACACTCGAGTAATTGTAGATTTTTTTGTTTCTATATAAAATTTTCTTACTTTGTTGCAGATGTTAACACAGGTCATTTAGCTTATCCTTGTACGGGATCAATCATTTCAAAAAGAATTGTATTGGTAAGCATTTTATATTTGTCATGAGATAATTGAATAATTGACAATATTTCTCTAGACTGCTGGTCACTGCGCACTAGCCAAGGCGGATGGTCACCGTCTTTCATCAGTGCGTATCGGTGAATTTGATTCTACAAAAGACCCAGATTGTGCTGATTCAGGTTTTTGTGCACCATCAGCAATAAACCATGCCGTGTCTCATGTCGTAGTACATCCCGACTATACAAATGGACAATATCACCATGACATTGCTTTACTTATTCTCAGAACACCGATTAATTATACTGTCGCAGCTCAACCGATTTGCCTTCAACGCGATCGAACAAATTTGGTGGTCGGAAAGCGTGCTTTAATCATTGGTTGGGGGAAAGTTTCATTATCAACTATCAGATCACCAGAAATGCAATACATGGATATCCCTTTGGCATCATGGGATCAATGTTTGCGAGTTTATAGTGCATCAGGTGCATTAGACTCACAGAAATCTATTGGTAAGATTTCAGTAAATATAATTTTAAATTCAAATTTTATGATAAAAAATGAAAAACTTTTAGAAGGACAATGGATGTGTGCAGGTGGTGAAGGTCGAGATGTTTGTCAGGTAAATAAATTTTTACAAAATATTTGAGGTGACATTTTAATTTCCTTTATTCAATAAATTATTAAGGGATTTGGTGGTGCACCACTTTTTATAACAGAAAATGGTATAACTAACCAAATTGGAATAATGTCATTTGGATCAGAGAACTGTGGAGGATTGAGGGTTCCAAGCGTGTACACATCTGTAGCTCACTTTTATAATTGGATACAAGAAAATATTCCAATTGAGTGAATCACATCAAATACCAAATTAAAATTTGAAAGTTTCATATGCCTTAAGCATTTTTTTGCATATACCTGCATACCTACATATTTTTTTGAATTGAATAGAATCAAAAAAATGTTTTGTAAGATATATGAGTTAGGTGCTATAAAGTATAAATTATAAAATTTGATACATTGATTTTTGATTAATTTTGGCACAATTGTTGTGAAAACTTAAGATTCAAAACGATTACGATATTTTAACATTTTTGTTTGTTTAATAAGGTACCTAATTAAAGAAATATTTGGCGAGACATTTGGCAAAATTGTGACATTTGGCAAGAATTCATGATGAGCATGCTGCAAGTCATTACTATGTACTTAGCCAATGTTTGAACGTATTATTTTACCAAATGCTTTCATATTTAGTCAAGGATTATTGCGATTCCATCCCGCACTCAACTTTTTACCTGATGAGTTAATTTTGGGGGCAAAAAAAATACATTTTAAGGAAATTAGAAGTGCAGTAGAGTACGAAGATGTTAGCGAGTTGAAGAAATTTGAAGTAGAATTTTTAATGGTGCATTGTGGTAAGCAATAACAGTTAAAGTTACTAGTTTTTACTTTAAAAATATATTTTTTCTTTTATTCTATTTTCTGAGGTTTTATGGAGCAATTTTGATGCTCATTCAATGGATTTTATCTACAAGATTTCAAATAAAAGTAGCTTTCTGATCCAATCATTGACCAAGGAGAGTGTCGGGAACATGAGACAAAGCTTAATGTTGATGTTACAAAAAACTTGAATAAATCATACAGACCGATTTTTGAATCGTCGTGTTATGTTGAAAATAGTCATGTGGCTCATATCTCAAATCCCTCTACATTGATCCACAAAGATAAGTTTTCGTCTACGTTCTTTTCATCAATAAAAATTTTTTAACTCGTGGAACAGCTGATCTTGAATCTTGAAAATAATTGAACATTGCTTGAGCGTTCATGATATGAATTTTGTCTGTGTAAAAATTTTAATATTTACGAAAATCATTATAAAATAAAATTAATCACATACCACATGAACCTTGCAATTTAAATGTTTTAATAATCTCAACTTCAAGCTTAACAATCCATTTGGAGTATTGTCGCTCATAGCATTTGTGCTGTCTAAAACCTCAACATGAAGATTACTACCATCAGCTTCCTTGACAAGTATTCCAGCTATGTTTAAGTTTTTTATCTGGTGGACAATACTCGTTTCACATTTTTGGAAATCTTCCAAAACTTTCTGAATTGATGGTCTTATTAAGTATGTCGGTGATACTCGATTCTCATCAAAAGAAGGTTTCGTTGGTTTGTTTGAATCTTTTATCCAATTTGGTCTTTCTATCTCCACACAAGTTTTTAGCAATTTTTTTCTCGAATCAATTTTCACTCTGTCAGGATTTGCACTGAACTCGTGGAAACGCTTTTCAAAGAATAAATGTTGAATCAATCCATGACTCTTGTAATTCAACATCCACATTGACAATGCAATGTCGACAAAATTATCGAATCTTTGATGGAATTCTTTAAGTTGTGTTCGCAAGATAACATTTGATTCCAGATTCTTTAGATCGGATTGTTTCATATTGTAATTTATCATGGAGCAAGAATAGAGAAGTTTCTGAATATCTTTTGAACGAGTTTGATCGTCAAATGTTTTTAAGCATGTATCGACGATTACCTTTGATAATTTATCATCTTTAATCAAATTGTCAGCGATGATTGGAAAAATGTGTACGAGACTCTTATAATCAAGATTTTGAAGTTTATTCTCATTACTCAAGGATTTTAATTTCTTTAAAACTACTGGTGAATTTATTTTATTTTGTCTTAAGCTTTTGATAAATGCTATGAAAACTTCACTATCAATTTCTGATGTATCGATGACTTCATTTATCAATCTGTTTAGAAATTTCACATTTTTATTCTGAACACTTGCTTTGAAAGTTGCTGTACATATAATTGCAAAGTCGATGGAACTTATTTTCTCAATGAATGAGTTTGAGTATAAGTCAATGAGATTTTTAAGAAGAATCGGTCCTGGATGTTTTCGTTTAAATAATCCAAGATAAAAACTGAGTTTAACAAACTTTTCCTCACTTGGATTTTTAATAAAATTACTTTGAAGTTTTTTGATAGCTTCAGTGTAGCAATTAAGAGATACGACAGCAGCGGGCATTACAGCAATCAATGCATCAAGTATAACTTGGATTTCTTCTGGATGACTATTCTTGATTTTGTAACTGCAGGTCTTATCAATCTTTTTACGTCTATTAAGATTTTCTTGGTTATTTCCCAAGGCATCTCCTGCATTCTCTTTATACATGTCTAGAAGTTTAGATAGTTTTGTTTCACTATTTAATTGTTTACCTTTCTGAAGATATTTGAAAAACCGCATATGCAAAGTATTTTCAAGTACATTCGTTTGTACATGATTATTTCTTGTTATTAAGATGAATGAATACTTTGTTATCTTATGAATGTATTTTAACATCATTTGTCTTGATTTTTAATTTTCTTTATTAAATAAGTTTTCGCTGTTTCTTTAAAAAAAATAGAAAAAATACAACAAATTTAACCTTAAAAATGGGTAAGTTTATAAATTACGTCTCAATGTTGTAATCAATGAAATTATGACTTTCTTGCAGCCATCATCGAATTTATCTCCCAAATTATGCTTCTAATATTGTCGATTATTTCTTTTAATTGCAGATTTTTCTGAGCAAGGACTTCTGTTAATTCACGGTTCTCAATGATTGCACGTTCATATTCTTCAGAATGAACGGGAACAGTGTCTGGTTTATTTTCATCATCATAAAACGGAATTAGAGTTTCAACTTGAATGAATTCTTCAGCACTATCACATTTGTCATAGAGCAATCGTAATCGTTTAAAAAGAAGTCTGATTGTTCTGAATTGATCTTGCATTTTCTGGCGCTTATCAGATGACATAGGTCCACTTCCTTGTAATCCATTTGGTGGCTGATGATTCTTTAATATTCCAAAAATATCTTGAAATCTTGAGAGTATATCCTGAACAGTTTCTTGACCAACCCGGCAAAGTGATAAAACATTAAACTCCTTTTGTTGAGAATTCATTGATCCTCCAACTGTGTTAGGATTTGGTCCTCCAGCAATAGCATTGCTTGGAGTTTGTGGCGTTTGTAATGTTAATTGAGGCATTGGTGCTACATTCTGATTAGGAGGATTGTTGTTTGGAACAATTTGATTTTGGAAATCTAAAATTTTTTTTTTATATTTCCTCGTTTACAAATTCTCGTCAATTTAATTTTTCTTACCAATCATTCCCATTTGATTATTCATTTATTGGAAAATTAATTACTATCTTTGAAAAAAAAATTTGAAAAAAAACTTTTTGTTTACGGGAAATTTCATAAGTTTTGATACTAAAGGGTTCAATTTTTAGTGACAGCATTTTGAATAATAACGGTTCAAAAGAGTATCATAACGGTTCAAAAATTATGTTATGTGCAATTTTACGAGTGACAGCGTTATTTCTTTGTTTGTTTAAAATATAAATCCAGTGTAACTCTTCCATTAAACTTTAAATTTAATTAGTTCAGCATCGAATTGACTCTTATTCTATCAGGTTTAGGTGAAAATCGTGCATTGTTTCGGCCATCAGTTATTGAAATATGAAATAATATGGAATCGACCGAAAATTTGCCTTTGTTAGATGCCCAAGTAAGCAATCTAATTAAAAAATAGTTTAATTATTCGTCATATAAGACGGTTAACATAACACTATTCGTGTTTCAACGTTAGTCACCATCGTTCATCGAATTTTTACAATTCGCTAAGCAAACATATTGCACAAAGCAACAGTGGGTGGAGAACATCCTTTAGTGTTTATAAGTTAATTATTATTTACTGCGGAGATTAAGTGAGTTTTTCTATTTTGATTTATGTTTTAAGTTTGTAGTTCCAAAAACCCCGAAGTCCTTTCAACCGTCAAAAGCTATATAAACAATTTTTTTAAAACATCCAGAAGTCATTGAAGAAAAAAAACATACAAATCATCATCAGCTGATTGATTTATCACTTTAATAAGTATGAAATCCGATGCATGATGGATTTCCATGTACATATCTGGTTTGGTTCAGTTTCAATTATTAACATTTGACATTATCCCTTATCTACATCGTGTGTTTGTATAATAGCATCATCAAATAAAATGATTTCCCAGTTATTTGACACATTCCGTCGCGTGGGATGATAATGAATTATTCAATATGTTTTTTTTTCTTGTCTTCCTCTCAGTCTGGTCAGACATCCTTTAAAGAAATTCCTTTCAAATTAGATTTCTCGGTCGAGTGTATTTAGAAAATATATAATTTAGATTATCTGTTATCAGTAAGAGCCGCTGGCCTTTTATGAATGATTCAATAAATATTAACTTTCCTCACAATGCGTGTGATTAAGATTGAGTGGAAAGTTTCCAAATGCATTTGTATATAATTTACTCGTCGAGAAAATTCTCTCTGTAAATTTATTTACCAATTGACTAAGTTTGATTTGGGGGATTACCATAAAATAACTAAAAACTTTCCACACATTCCAAAAAGTTATTTTTGCACTTTCAAGATTATTTTATTTGTTTACCTGACTCTCAAAAATTTTCCCAACTTATACTGTTCATAGTTCCATATTTCGAAAAGCTATTATTATTGTTCCTAATTATCAGTCTAATGATCCATAATGATTATCTTTAAAAAGGAACTTGCTGTCTCTTTTTAATCAATAAATGACATATTGTCGTTAAATGGAAACCTTTAACTTCATCATTCTTATTTCTGTTCTCAAAACGACAAGATCACAAATCAAACTTGTTCTAATATAAGTTAAACTTCCTTTCTTCCCTTCAGTTCTATGTTATTAATTCAATAAAAAAATGTTTAGTTTTTTCATCAATTCTGGCAAGGTAAAATTT
The DNA here is from genome assembly GCA_900005825.1 of Clunio marinus. Classification (NCBI taxonomy): domain Eukaryota; kingdom Metazoa; phylum Arthropoda; class Insecta; order Diptera; family Chironomidae; genus Clunio; species Clunio marinus. Next base: position 48,921 of record CVRI01000058.1, read on the forward strand.
GTGCTTTGGAAGTATATACCTACATAGAATGTTGTTCGTGTTTAAGAGAAGAAAAAAAGAAAATTGCGAAAAAAGGATAAAACATGAAATTTAATACTTAATAATTTCTCAGGCATCATCGCGAATGACTTCAGAACGTTCGCCACTTTTGCATCATGATGTAGAGCAACATCGATCAATACCACGGCCTGACTTAAGAAATTCACCAGAGAATGTCGTCGTTGATGGAACTGACTCGAATAACTTAGATGGTAGGCGAGAGTTTTGAATGATTTTCTTGTCAATAACAAACATTCTTGACTTAATAAATATTTTTTTTCGTTTTTATTCTCAGATCATAAAGACGAGTCGAATGAATCATCCTCGTTATTTAATGCATTAGCAGATGATTACGATCCAGCAAAAAATCGTAATCTTGAACATCCAACATCAAACCTCGATACTTTAATTCATTTATTGAAAGGTAATATTGGGACTGGAATTCTAGCGATGCCAGATGCCTTCAAGAATGCGGGTCTTTATGTTGGACTGTTTGGAACACTTCTCATGGGTTTAATTTGCACACATTGCATGCACATGCTGGTTAAATGTTGTCATGAACTTTGTCGAAGACTTCAAGTACCATCATTAAACTTTTCTGGTGTTTGCTACGCATCATTTGAAACAGGACCTCCTGGAATACGTCGATATTCACATATCGCTAAAAATCTCATCAATACCTTTCTCATCATTACGCAAATTGGATTCTGTTGCGTATATTTTGTGTTTGTCGCTGTGAATCTTCAAGAAGTTGTTGCACACTATTGGGCTTTGCTTGATACACGTGTCTACTTGATTCTTATGCTTCTGCCGATGATTGGATTAAATCTTGTAAAGAATTTAAAATATTTAACGCCATTCTCCTTTATTGCTTCTGTTTTAACAATAAGCGGCTTGGTCATTTGCTTTTACTTCATGCTTCAAGATCTACCAAGAACAGATACAGTGAATGGGTTCAGTTCATGGGCACAATTGCCGCTTTACTTTGGAACAGCAATTTATGCTTTTGAAGGGATTGGAGTTGTTTTACCACTTGAGAATAATATGAAGAATCCTGAAAACTTTGGTGGATGGAATGGTGTGTTGAACACTGGAATGGTGATCGTTGCTTGTCTCTACACATCGGTTGGTTTCTTTGGCTACCTTAAATATGGGGATAATGTAAAAGGTTCGATAACTTTGAATCTTGGCGGTGATTTATTGGCACAACTTGTTCGCTTAATAATGGCTATGGCAATTTTTTTAAGTTACACACTTCAATTTTATGTTCCAATCAACATTATTGGACCTTGGCTACGTGCAAGACTTCATGGTGAAAACAACAGAATACTTGGAGATTATCTACTTCGTGTTGGTCTCGTTTTATTCACATTTATTCTTGCCGCAATGATTCCAAATCTTGGCGCTGTTATTTCACTTGTTGGCGCCGTTAGCAGTAGTACACTTGCCCTCATCTTCCCACCAATCATCGAGATTGTCACATTCTGGCCAAACGGTTTAGGAAAATGGAACTGGATTCTATGGAAAGATATTGTGATTATGATTTTTGGTATTATGGGCTTCGTATTTGGAAGTTTTACAAGCATAATGCAAATTCTTCATCCCGATCTTAATACTGAGTAGAAAAATTTAATTACTTAATTTTTGATCGCTCAAAAGCCTGAGGAGATAACAAAAAAAAAAGATCTCATCATGATGATGTTGACGCTTTTTTATGTTCAACTTTATATATGCTTTAAAATGGTTCTGAATTGAATCGGATCTTTAAATGATTCTCCAATCCTACCCACAATGTTTAAAATATTTACTAAGTTAAATTACCCAAAAAATATATTTTGTGTGAATGGTTAGTATTTAATTAACTTTTTTTTTTGAATTTTAGTTTATTATAATTTTTGGAAATTATGACTCACATTGGTGAATTTTATGTTACTGCCAAATAGATTTTTGTGTAAGATCCAATCATAATTAAAAGATATGATCATTCCTGAAGTTTGTTCCTGTGAATCTCTCATTGAGTTTTCCTTAAGAAATGCCAATTTTAAATTGACAAAATTGACAATAATAAATAAACTGAATATCACTTTCAAGTGAATTTACGAAAGAAAAAACTCTGAATATTTGCTTATAAAAACATATTTTATTATGAAAATATTAAGACAATAATTTTAATCAAAGCTTGCATAGCATACATTACTATCTACTTAATGTTCAATATAAATAAAATGTGCATGGAGTAAAACCAAGCATGAAGTTATATTCAAATATTTAAGTATATAAAATCATAAATGTCGATCAACGTTTTCACTAATCTTATTCAATCTTTTAAGGAATTGAAAAAGAAAATAATTTCATGTTATCAGTGATACCAGTCGGGCTTTGTTTGTTTCTTTAAGTTTAAAATTATGTGTAAAGAATAATATAAAAATATATCTAAATCATTGTGATTTAAAAGAATATTGGACGGATAAATTTACATATTAATAAAAAGTATGTATTATAATGTAAATGATTTTTCACTTAGCAATTTAACAAGTAAATCTTCACTAATAAACTTCATTGTGTGTGTTGGAACTGCTGATACAAACAATACACAAAGAATGCATTCATCTTTGATTAAGGCATGACATTTATGATAATCTGATGTATAATATTGTTCCGGTACTTTGACAGGTTCAGAAAGAGCACCAAAATCTTCAGTATAAACAGATTTATGGAAGAATGCTCGAAGAATGTCCATGCGATGTGAGCTACGCTTTCCAACCACTTGTTGAATATTTTTAGAGATGAAATATTTCTTAAGTCTACTGTTGATAAGAAGAAATCCGATAACAGAGGAATCAAGTTCTATGGTGGGTGGAAAGTTTCTTGGATTATTTATTTCGGCGGATACTAGAAGTTCGTAATGATCTTGCCAGAAAGCTTGGCTAAGAACTTCGAGTTCATTATAAGCAGGTTTCGCACCACAAATTAATCCAACTGATACACCTTGAATTATTGGCAAGGATATTAATCGATATGCAATTGTTGGTGATTTGTGCGGTAGGAAAACTGGAAAATCTTTTTGCAGAGCATTTGATTGAGTTATGAGAAGAATTAAAAGCTTTCGGTCGCTCACATGGAGATCGTAAAATCCTTCGCTTGCACAAATTAAACGATGTCTTGACAGTACAAAACAATAAGGTGAGAATGTTTGTTCACTGAATGTTAGGAGTTTCTCATGAATGGCAACTGACTCATTACAAAGAAGACTTTCATTGAAGTCAAGTAAATCGTTTTCTGCAGTTTCCATCAATTTTTCAATTATTTGAAAGTAAGAACTTTTCAAATCTCTCTTGAAACAATCAATATTTATCAGCTGTTGGATTTCATTTAAGCCGACATGAAGAACCATTGCCTCAAAAGCTTTTTCTATCAGATTTCTCAGAACTCTTTCCGTCAGATTAGTAGATATTCCAATGAAAAGTAATGATTCAAATTCCTTCCATATCACAAGTCCGTTGTCACCGAATTCCGTCAATTCTAATCCAACATTCTGTGTTTTACAGAAAAGATGGACACCGTTCAGTGATGCAACTGTAGAAAACGGCAACTGAAATAAATTAGTTTATAAATATTAAATAATTGATCAAAATAAATTTGTTCGCTTTTACATTCTCCACATTTTCACCTCTTCTTTTAGTGAAAATCGGTGTTCCGCTAGATGAAAGGCACATCAAATGAATCGACATAACTGTATTTTTAAGTTTACATTAAATATGTTAAAAGTTTTATTCAATTTGTTATTAATTTCAAAAATAAAACTTAGGATTTCATTGAAAACATCAGAGACATCAATAAAAAAAAACATTAAAAAATAATCAGAGTAATCCTGATCAACTTAATCCTACAATTAGGGGTATAATTACGCGCAACATTGGATTAGATCGATGAAGTATACTGTATACCCTTTTTACTGTTTATTCCGAGCAGACCGAATTCGGTTTGTCATACGAAACATACAAAAACCCATCTCACGGCGAATAACTAAACACTCTCCACCTGAAACTGCTCCCAGAGGTCCAGTTTCAGGTGGAGAGTGTTAAAAACGACGTTCCTAGATGTATGACAACGAACAAGTCGACGTTGTTGGGAACCCAACCAATTCCCCTTCATAACGTTAAGAGAAGTTGAACCGTACGAACGTTCGTAAACACGATCGGAAAGAAAAACAAAGTTTTTTTTAAACTTGTTGTATTTTGAAGTGAGAGGGGAAAAAGAATAAAGTGAGATATTGCCTTAATGCAAAGTTGAAAGTTGAAAGTTTCAATTGAATATTTAAACAAATCGAAAAAAATACAGTGAATTGCTAATATTTCTGGTCAAAGAAAATTAGGTAGTTTATAAATATATAGAAAAAATAAAAAGAAGAAATACCTATAAGTGAAAAGAATTGTTAGTGCTTGAATGTATGCTTAATAAATTTGAACGCATAACATAAATAATTGTCTCAATTTGATGTCGACAACAGAAAAAGGATCAAAAACCTTTTAATATAATTGCTTAACAGAGAAAAGAAGTAAAAGGAAGAATTAAAGATTATTTTTATGAGCTTTTAAAAGTGTGGAAAGAGATCGAGAAAGTAACAAGAAAAGGGAAGAAACAAGAACAGAGAAATAGGACACGACAAGAGAGTGGAAACCGGATTTTTTTTTGTTTTGTGTTGAATTAAAAGCGACGAAACCAAACAACGATCACTTTTATCAGACGTCTCAAGCATAACAACATTTACAACGAAAATCGTTAATTCTGGATTTATCCTGTGTTCCGGTGAAGAATCATCGATTGTCTTCTGATTCGAGTATTGTGAGTTCAAGTTTTTTTTTTATTCCTCAATTAATCTTAAGACGTCTTAGAGAACCCAAACAAAATGAATGATTTCAGATAATATAAGAACGTTCGATGGAGCCAATGCGTGCTCAATCAACCTTAAATTTCCTTTCCTTTAAACACTTTTTTGGTTTTCTTTCCGCTTGCGTTCCATTTACATGCATCATAATGAACCTTCCTTAAGACATGCGACATGAATCATGACCGTTTTTCCATTTCTCTGAATTAATCAATTATTTATTTCTTTGGGGAAGGTCAAACGGAAGAATACATACAAGAAGTAAACCAATGTTATTGTTATTTACTCCTTCGAGAGCAACTTTGAAATCATTTAATTGGAAGAGAAATTAAAATGCCAGTAGGGAAATTGCGCAACTTCCAGCAGCTTAACAAGCGAATCATTCATTGGAGCGAAAGTCGGCTTATGCATTAACATCTCAGCTAATTATGCTGGTGTGGAAGTCGTTAACAGAAATACGTTTGTTTAACAAAATTTTACCATTTTTGTCACCACAACAAAAACCTTTCGCATAAAAATACTCGAGTTTCTTCGAAATAATGTTAATTCGCTTTCTTTGGAAATCGGCTGATGATATCGTTTTCATATGTTTTCTGTTTCGTTATGTCAGTGAAATAAAATGCTAACACACATGAATGACAAGCTAAAAGTGATTACAAATTCGTGTGTTATTCTCAAAATAAACTCTCAAGAACAAAATTTGATACTAAGAACAAAAACTATATTTATTGCTGCATAAAACAAACGAAAATCTTTTCTTTTAATCCCAAAAGTATTTAAGATTTGAATTGGTAATTTTCTTCCTTTCAGTAAAGATTCTCCAACTACACAATCAGATCAAAAAAGAATAATTGAACTTTTGTTTAGTTGCTTTGTGAAGAAATAAGAATTAAAAGTAAAGTGAGATTACAGGGCAATTCACCATAATTTTGTTGTTAAGATTTAAAGAATCTTTAGAAAGTAGAGGAGAGAAACGCTTCATTTTGTGGCTTCATTGAGACATGAAAGATGACTTTTGTATGGGAAGATTTCACAACTTCCATTTCATTGTTGTGTCATCCATTGGTTGGGAAAAGTAATTGGTGGTCTGCAACGTACACATGAACTGCAATTAATTTTTAAAGTAATTAATGGAAAACGTCCATCGTTATCGTCGATTTCAATTGTTTTCTGCGTTTAACACTTTCCCACATCTAAATGAGCATCGCGCACAAATATTTATACGCGTTCTTTAATGGTGAATAGCAATTTTTTTCTTATTTTTTTCATCATCTTCTTGCCTTAAGTTTCGTAATCAAAACGAAGCAGTTTGCATTTGGTTTCGATTATCATCGCTTCCATCATGTCTTGATTTAAGCTTTCAAAATGGTTTTCTTACGCAAATCTTTTTGCCAATTTCTCTCCATCTCTATTCCATTTAAGCATTTGCATTTAAAATAAAGACTTTACTTTATTTACCATTTCATTTTGGAAACTACAATCATGATGGCGCCTGTCGTTGCATGATTCAATTGAATAGTGCTTGACATTAAGATGACTGCTTGCTTGTCGTATTTACTTTTAAAAACAAAAAAAAATCTATTGCTTATGGTTGATTTTTGTCGGGTTACGACTTCAGAGTTTACATGAATGACTCTTGGTTTGGAATCAAAGCAGTTGACTTTATAACAAATCAATAGCTGAAAGTTTCCCAAAGTAAAGCTCGCGATGAATCAATGACCATGAACTTCAATAAAACTTACGACATCGTCAGAATGTTAATCCCTGTCCGATTGTGTCATGAATCCAAAAGAAAAATATTCTCGATAGTATCGAATTATGAATGAGGAATAATGCTCAAGTGAATTTTCGAAGGAACAATCATGACGATGCTGAGAAGTCGTAAAACAATTAAACACCGGATAGGCTCAATTAGTAGTCGACAAAAATCTCAAAAGAATCTTTAATGATCTCATGTGAACTTCGTCATCATAAAGATTTCTGATTTCTTTCCAAACTACATTTATTATCGGATTAATGGAAAAAGATTTCTTCGTTTTTTAAACGAAAATACAAAAAAAAGAAACATATCGATAGCTTCTTATGAAACACCAAAAATGGCAAATGGGAAAAAATCCACATGATTACACAACACGAACGACGATGATTAAGTTTTATTGATTTGCCAAATAGAAAACGAGTAGAAAAGGAAGACCGCGTGGAATGAGGATGGGCATTTATTTTTGTTCTTCATACTAATGCTAATTTACGCTCGCTATACACAAAACACTCGCAAAGTTATTTCGCGAATAACGACTTTCTTGCTATCTGCGCTTACTATCGACGCTAACTTATGACAGTAAAAACAAATATAAAGAAAGAAGTATTGAATGAATTCCATATTGATGACGTCACAACTTAGCAGTTGAATACCAGTCTTAAATAAACTACAGAAAATGTGTTTTTTTAAGGGGCGAGTAGCACATGTGTTTGACTGGATTGACGCTGGAGAGAAGCGGAACCATGAAAAAAAAATGTTTAGATCACGCACGAACAGAGTTGGGCGATCCAAAATTTTTTGTATGGATCGCCGATCCAATCTGGATCGCACCAGTGTAAATTTTGGTTGGGCGATCCGGATCGCCCAACTCTGCGGCACGAAACATGAAATTAAAAAGCAAGTAAACGTGGTGATAGTTTGGGATTTACGATCATGTTTGCGAGGTTTTAAATCAGAATCCAAGGCAACAGCAGCCTCAGCAACTTCTATTAAATAAAAAAGGAATGAAAAATGATTTTCATTTTGGTCGTTAAACTTCAATCGATTCTTTTCATTTATCTTCTCACATAATTTTGTGGGTGATGTGATGATGAAATGTCTTTTGTTGCTAAGAGACTTAATTTTTTATTTTGAATTACAAGTTTTCGGTACCGTACAAAATCTTGCAAACAACAGCTGACCAATCCAATTATAGTAAACGGCACGATTTGTAGGCTGGGAGCAATCAATATTGAAAATAATAGAAAATATTTCCATAAAAATTAGGATTTGTTGAATGGACAACTCAAGAAAGTCATCGTGAAGATGATCATACATATTGCCGATCGCTTTAATCTCGATCAATGTCAGTTTCTTCTTAAGTGGAAAAACGAGCCACGAGAAAGATTTTATCTTATGATTTTTATGCGTGGGATTTATTTTAATTGTAATGAAGATTGAAGTTTGACGATGACACTTCAAATGATTCACAAAATTACACAAAAGAAGTCTTTTAGTATGTCTAAGTAAATAAGATGAGCAAAAAGTAAGAGTTGATGTCATCATCTACGTGTGATGTTAAATTCGACCTGATGACCTGAAATATTTGAAATACATCATATTAAGAATCGCTTCGATTATTATCCGTAAAACTGTAAGTTTCTTTCTTGCTGTGCTGCCAAAAAAAGATTCCAGCATTTGATTGATTGATTTTATATTTGTGCTTCATTCTCTGCATCTCATCTTCATCTTAATCTCCGTCTTTTAAGTTCCATTCTATCAGCAACATCGCATATCTAATGTTTATTTTCTTTGTTTGAATGAACCATCGTGCGCTGCTTGATTATTGCTCCGTTCGCATTTTGTGAATTTAATGTTGAAGAAGAATTTCTCTCTCAATGACTTTAATTGGAAACTGAAAATAAAAACAATGAAAACTATTTATCTTTTCTTTTGTGATGAAACTGATCAATTGGAACATTACAACAACAAATGGCAGTAAAATATCCGGAAAATGTTACATTCAAATTGAGAAATTTATTTTAACGAAAATTTATAATTTCATGAGCGGAAATCTTAAATTTAAACAAATCGTATAATACCATAAAACTCAAGTAAGACGAATGCTTGCCCTCGCATTTTTGTTTCGCGAAGATGGTTTTAATCATTAGCATTTTATGTTGCTTTCAATCTTTCGCAAGGGTGCAATGTTCTTTTGTGTCTGCTGTTTAAAGTTAGTGTAAAGACAATCACGAAATGAAGATCTTAAACAATCATGAAAGTGCAATTGTGCAACGTCGTGTGTGTGCTTATGCAGTTTTAAATTGCGGAAAGAATGAATTTCGACACGACAAAATAATTATATTAGCATAAAAATTGGCAACATTGTAATATGCTTTGCTATGACTCTGAAACAACATTAAGTGAAACTTAAGAGAATGTGAATATGGTGCAATTGTTTTTCTTGTTCCACATTCTTTTTAAATGATAACAAAAACTGCTTTTACGTCACAATTATGATTTAATAAGACAAATACATGTTTAAGTTATCGTTTGCTTTGACATCGAGCTGCAATTTCCGGATATGGAAGTTATGTTATCAGACATTGCAGACATGAAGTCTCAACAATTTAAAAGAAGGAAACAAAGTTACATCCTAAATAAAAATCACCATATGTGCTTCGAATGTATTTTCTGCATACATTCTAAGAAACTAAACATGTGTTTGAAAATAAGCACGATTTGCAACATCATGAATAGAATTTTGTTGTCCAGAAATATAAAAGAATTTCATTGATTTGAAAACTGCAAAATGTTGCGATTCGTTTGCCTTGGTTAAATGCTATTTAAAATGTTTTCAATTCATAAATATTTATTCGATAAATTCATATTTAGCCGAATCATATTCTTTTTTATGCACTATTCCCAAAATATCCATTTTACTTAATACATTTTCAATAAGCACCACGTAGTTTGAGCTTGTTAAAAAATTCCAATGCAGCTGGTTAGGGAGAAAAGAAAATAATAATAAAACATAAACATTTTTGTGCAAAATGCTGCTTTCCTGTTGACCTGAAACGTACAAAGACGATACATACAAAGCATACGATTTGAAGAACGTGTTGCTAATTCCCAATTCAAACATTTTATGCTTCGGCACGAAATTTGTTCTTTAAAAATTGTTGTCTGACTATTTGATGGATTCAAATGTCGATTTAAGCCTTAAAAAAAACTTATTTATACTCACTCACCGCCATTTCAATTCAATGTTCAATTTCAATTGATTTTTTGTATTCTTTAAATCGAATCAAAAAGAAGGAAGATGCGATGATGATTGGGTAAGATCGGAAAATCTTAAAAAACAATACATGATCCACATTTTTTCAAACCTCACGTTCAGATAATTTCAATAAAATTTGGAATTTCATGGTTCATTCAGTTGTTGGTTTTAGAATTGTTTTTCTTTTTTGTTATTAGATGTCGATGAAAGGAAAAAAGGAAAATTAATCGACCTCAGCCCGCGATCCAAATCGGTTTATTCAAGTAAAAAAATATCACAAATGGATCGTAAAAACATTTCTGAGGTTTCACTGGTTTCTGATCTCTCGAGATTTTCGATTTTTATTGCTCTGATAATAATCGAAATGAATGCTTGGTTGATCCTTTATCGGCATCAAAAATGATGAGATGAAGAATCCATAAAGAGCAAGATTCATAGCATAAAATTATGTTTTTTGTGTTCCACGTCGGTCATAAAATAACAGAAAAAGTTTTTTTTGTTGTTTCCCGTGCTGGCATCGCTTTTTTAATTCATATAAAATCTATACAGAATCTATGAATATTAAATGAAACAGCTAGAAATTATTTATAACAAAATGCTAAACATTTGTTCAATTTCTCTCGCGACTGCAGTCTCTGCATAAATATTTGCTGAGTTTTCATTACTTGACTTATTTGATTTAAGTAATGAAATTGAACACATCTCCTGGGTGTTATTAATGCATTTGAGCGAGGGTGAAGACGTCATTCAGCTTTTCATCAACGAAAATAAAATATTTCCATCATCCTTCGTGTTTAACAACTTTTTTTTAATTTCCATCCCTCAAGAGAAAGAAAGAAAAATGTAGCAATTACGAAACCAATGAATGTTCATCTTTAGGGGGATTTTAGTTTTAGGGCATGTAGGTATTTGTGTAATTGATGAAAAAGACAAAATAGAAATGTGAGAACGAGAATTCTTAATGAAATTTCTTTCGCTTTCTACGCAAAAAAACAAATAAATAAATACTGATGACGCATTTGATTTCGATACAGAAAAATTGTGTAAGTCCCTGCGTCAATGTTCCGATGAAAATATTATGGAAATTTATGGACATCTCAAGAGTTTGAAATAATTTCTTAGAAATGTTTGTCTTCAAGTGGATCTTGCCTCCAATAAATTGTCTTCCTTTTTCTCTTCTATTTGTTATTCTCCTAAGAGATACGACACTGTGCAGTTAAGATGATTTTCATTCATTTTTAATGGTTTCCTTCTTAAACAGTACAATGTCCCTTGAACTTGTACAAACCAAGTCCTTATTCTTCTCCATTGTATTGTGTAATCTTTCAGGCTAAGACTTTCAAAGAGATAGTCGAGAGTACTTGAAAAAAAGTTGATTTTCCTTTGCATTTCTTATTCTTACTTTAAGCACGCCTAGCATGCTTGATGATGTGAACCAAATGACGATAGACAAACGAGACGAAATGTGTGAAATGAAACAGACAAAGCGTTGGAACTTTTACACGTGTGATGTCTGTGTGTTGATGAAGAGAACCTTTAGAAATTCTCTTGATGCCATTAAACATACACACGCACATGAATGTATAAAATCTTAATAAGAAGAAACCGGTTAGATTAATAGAAAAATAAATAATAGACTGCTGATGCTAACGAGATGGATAGCAAAGTTCGAAAGAAAAAATATTTCATTTTGATTCAAATGTTCACTTTTTACCTGTGATCGAACGAGCGCCTTTGGGGACTATTTTTCTTCAATGATGAACCTAATGAGCAACGCATCAAAGAGATTCGGAACGTAGGTAAACATAATTAATAGGACCTGATGATAAATTTCTCTCCTTTTAACCTAATAAACATTCCAATGTCGAGCAGGTTCTAAAGTTGATGAAAGAAAGAAAAAAAATGTTCTTCCCACATTTTGTTTCATCAGTTCGTTTTTCCATTCTGTTATCTTAGATGTAATTTCAATGTTTTATTATGCTTGCCGCAGATCGACGTTAAGAAGCCTTAGAAGGCGCATCAAAAAAATGGATTGAAATTCAATCGGAATGTTTACATCATGAAAGGGCTTAAATGCTGTTTCAGCGCAACTGAAAGTCTCGAGAATCACTGCTTTTAATTTCACATAAAAATGTTCTCGTGCTCAATGCGTGTGTGTTTGTTTGTTTGTATGATAACCAAGACGTGAAAAATTCTTGGTAATGTTATGTAAATAATCAAACATGACTCTTCCATTACTTAGAACAGCAGTTCGCTCTGGTCTTTGCGAGAAGAGAGAAATTATTTTTTAATTTCTTTCAAAGGTCTATGATGAAAAGAGATGTGGGCAGATAACAAGATAATAAGTATGAATGGAACGTTATATGTCCACGTATGTCTATTTAAGATGAATGTTCAACATAAACTGCAACGAATCAAATTTCAATCTAAATGGGTTAAATGTTAAATCAAACACACATGGTCAAACATTTCGATGACGTTTGTTAAGTTTCAACTAATGAAAAAGAGTTGACTATGACACAGATTTCATTTTAATGATATAAAGGAAAATTTATGACTTGTGGAAGTGAATTTTTCGCAGGCTTTTAATTTATTTGCTTTTCGTAACTTACGCGTTCATTGTCTTAGATGAATTCTCTTTTTTTATGTTTTGTTTTGATTTTTTTTTCTCGCAGCTATTAAATGTTAATTTTAATTCTTCACTGTTAAAGAAAATCTAACACGCATAGAAGATTAAAATGAGATATTTATGTTAGGGTCCAAGATTCATTTTCATGTGACCCATTGAATTGTAAATCAAACAATTTAAATCCCATTAACTTCTCGACGCGATCTCTTGCCAATAGAGCATTAAAAATTTGATTTTGATGAGAATGTAATTGAGTGAATGCTTTAGTTCTGTCAAGGGGAAGAAGGTCAACGATGTAATGTTTTCAATTAACGCAAAGAGAAAAAGAAAGCGGTAGATGATGAATTAACGGGATGCGGTGAAATGTGTAATTCGGTGAAACTACTATTTTTATTGTACGTTTTGATGATGACAGAAAAGCGACGTTTAGATAAATGTCAATGTTTCATCTAAAAACAAATTTCTTTGTGATTTTCATAATTTCGGATGCGGAACAGCATTACATGTCGACGTTTAACTTTTCTTCTATGATGTTGACTTGCTTTTTCCTTGTGAATTATGATGCCTGAAGTTTATGACTTAAGAAAAGTCGTTATTTTATGTCATGGTGGATAACAGAAATAATGACTTCATATGCTTACAACTTTTATTTAGAAGATTCATCACATCGTTGTTGTCATTGACTTTATTCATTAGACAATTCAGTTTGCTAAATTCTCAGTAGACATTCATGTGTTGTCACGTTCAAAGCGTGTCGTCAACTTACGAAGAATTTGTTGAAAAAAAACTCATTAAAAATTCAATACTGACGGCCAATAGTTCAAACACCAGCAGTGATGTTCAACCTTCGTGCTTGCTGTGAACATACAAGCAACATAAACATGACTTTCGACGTGTTTGAAACGAACGACAAAACAAATTTGATATTAAATTACATCAGCTTTGCAACAGATTAAACGCTTGATGTGACATCGTTGTCTTTCTTCCAACTTCTGCATAATTTATTCGTTGAAAGCGAGAAAACTGCGACGTAGTTGAATAATATTTGAATTTATAATAATTTTCGGTGTGACAAACGCGAGGGGAGCTTTAAATATGATGACAAATATCTTTCAATTGACATCAATTAAACGCTTAAAATGGAAAATCCCAAAATGTCAATTGAGACATCAAGCAAAAACATTGAAATACTTTAATCCATTTTTTTTGTTTTCTTCTCTGATATTTTCTGTCACTATAGATAGATGACAAACCCTCACATTAAATTTCTCTTGTACAAAATGTCAGAAAGGATTTCAACATTGTTGTTCTATTGAGTTATTGCAAACTTAAATCATTATTGGTGGCTTTCTCAGATTTTATTTGTGAATGGAAATGTGAGAAGAAATCTGAATCATCGAGATTAAAATTCCTCTTCAACATTGCAGTTGAGTAAGTGAATCATCCAATCTTGACGTATTCTTGTGAAATCGTAAATGTTTAAAGCGAAAAGAAACTGGCGCAATTCTTTGGTTTCTTTATTACCCACTTAATATTCAGCGTTAAATAGTTTCAGCTAAAACGATTTATAAAAGCAGAAAAGTAGTAAAAAATTCCTTTTCACTTCTTCACCCTTCTTGGAAGTTAACTTTATGCCATTCAAAAAACGCACAACCCCATCGATACTATAAGTAAAATATGTTTCTTCGTTTGAAAGCTGCTGCTACCATTAACTTTTAAATATCTAAAACCCCATTTCATATTTATAGTTAATTTTGTAACGTTTCCATTTGGAAATGGCTTCACCGCTTTCCCGAATAAAAATTCAATTCATGAATTGATAAAAACAGAAAAGCAAAAGAATTCCTTTCATTACAGAGACGAAAGCGAAATGTTTATTGCATGAACGTTTTTATGAAATTTCCCTTTAAAATTTTAAAACTTTTTTTATTATATTTTCTCGAGAGAGAAAAAAAAACTTTGTGGATTGGGAACAAAGAAAAAATAGCTAATGATAAACTTAAAATTGGATCAGATCAGATTGAATGATCTGCCAAGAGAGTTTCGTTTGGTGTTGGCAATCAAGGAACAAAAAAACACAAAATTAATGGGAAACAAAGAAAAAGAAGATGGAGCATAAAAAACTGGGTCGAAATTGGAACACGAACTGAAAAACTTTTGTTTTTTTCAAGATTTTTGTGAAATGAAAAGTCGACTTGAAGCAGAACTAATGGCGTCTCCTTTAATGTCTAAAGTATTCTTCAACCTCTCATGCTTTGACGTAAAATAGACTACACTCGTCTTCATCCCTTTCTCACTTGAATATTTAATGTAACATTGCCAGCCAACATAAAATTTTCATCCCCCCATTCATTTCATGACAAGTTTCATGATATCTAAAAATAGAATTGAGAGAATTGAGAGCTTCCTTTTTTGACATGAATGAAAAAGCGTTAACAAAAGGGAGTAAAATCAATGATGAAACAGAAGCAAAAGAATAAAAGTGATGACGTCGCAGAGTCGTTTGAGTTGTTGTTTTCGACATGACGTTCCATCAAATTGGCGTCGCCAAAAAACTTTTTAATGTTGGCACAACCCATTGTGACGTGATAGCGCAATTAAAAGCACGTAACCTTTCCGTCTTTCATTTGGCGAATCATCAGTTTTTATACGGTGGCGCTAAAATGGTTTTTATTGATTCAATACGATGAGTTTGTAGAAAAAGACAATTTTGTGAGCTATTTTTGGTTTTGATTTTGCTGCTGACTGACCCAATGCTATTTACAATGAATTTACAGCCATAAAACTTAATGGATGAGCACGCAATCAATAGAAATTTTCTCATCCATTAAGTCTTCTTAGACACTCGCACTTATTCAACGATGATAGCATGAGATTTGACGGTTTCGTGATAATGAAATAAAAACGATTTTCTATTTCTACCGTCCTGACCATTACGCAACATCCAAAGTTTTCACTAGAAGAAAAGTCAACAGAAGAAAAGAAAGAAATAATTTTTTGTTATTTTTCTTCCTCATAAAATCTATTAAGTAATCAAATGTTGGCGAAAAATGTAATCAAATATGTAGGTAGAGAAGAAGAAAATTTAAGGCGTAGCATCAGTTGTCGTCAAAATACGTCATTGCTTGTTAGATAACAAAATAGAAAAGAAAATAAACGCGCAATAATTGAAAGTAGAGAAATTTTAAATTGTTTACCTTTATCCGAAAGTTGATGAAAGATCTTCCAAGAAGGAACAAAAACGAAATAAATGGCGAACGCATAAGTTTATTGATGTTCATTGCCCTCGTTCATATCTTGCCATGCTATTAATTCCTCTTTTGAGTTTTCTCATTCGAGAGACATGAAATGTGAAAAATAAAATAAAAGTTATGTGCGAAATTCCATCAGTTGAATTCTTTTGTCTATACTGACTCAAGTGGTTGTAGATGGAATGTCGCACTTGTTCTAAGAAGTTCATTGTCACGTTTTTTGTTTGTTCTTGTCTCAATCGCCATAAAAAAAAAGAAATACGAAAGAAAGACCAGTTCACTTGTTTCAACAATCAAAAAGTCACTAACCGTATGTTGTTCTTGCTCACATTTTTCTTCAATTTTAATTTCATTTTATATATGAAATAAAAATTTACAAGGGGCGTAATTTAAGCAGCATAACAATGGGAAATGAGTTTTATTTAGAAGAGTTTTCAGTCTCGGTCCAGTGACTTCGTTCGGAAAGAGTCAAACAAAAGGGAATTAATTAATTATGTACATGGCAGTGTTCTAGCAGTTGATTATATATCTCTCCTTGTCACTCTCGCCATCACTCGGTGAAAAATGATTTAGAATCTACCAACAATGGCTATGAAATCTCAGTGATTCTTAATTCAAGATCTAAAGTTCAAAAACTTTTAATTACTGATTTTCTTGTTGAAAATTCATTGTTTCAAACTTTATGTTTATATCCCCCGAAGTTTTAATTAGACTGCACATTATTTCTCTTGTTGTCAACTCCAGCAAAAATATCTCCATAGAAATGAAATTAATTAAATTAATTGCTGGTGCAATCTGAGCTTTATTTGAACAAATCCAATTTATGTGTAACTAAGTAGTAATTGAAGCATGTTTGCTCACTTTCTTACATGTTTAGTCATTTTCCAATATGCGATTTGTATCTTAAGCCAATTACTAAACATTATTGCCAATTTTGGATCAATTTTTAAGGTATTAGCAAAGAGAAGTAAAAACGAAATTACCTTTTCAAAGCTCATCGAAATTACTGAAATAATCGTCGACTTATGAATATATGTATTTATTTAGCCAACATCTGATACATTACATAAAGCAACAATGAAGTGTGTTTAACGGAATGATGTACAATGCTTAAATTGTAGAGTCATGTAAAAAGCATTTTGCAAATAAGTGGAATATTTACAGCTTAATAATCTGTTGATGTTAAACTGAATGCTGTTTGAGGATGATACCACATCGATCATTCATTCGTGATCTTCGATCTAAACAACAGTAAGCTTTCATTAAAAATTTTCTATATAACTTTTATTGTGGTTGAAAAAAAGTTCACGATTGAAAGGTAGATGAAAAAAAAACATTCAACAGTAGCTGAATTTATTAATTGCATTCGGAAGCGAACAATGCTACGTCGTTTTGTTAAAAGACTTTACAAAAATTAGGCTCGTGTTGTGCAAGAAAGAGATTATTGAATTTAAGTGGATTTGGCTATTTACAGATTTGGTGAATGGTGCAAAAGATTTGAAGACGTGGTATCGTATGACACTAAACATTCGTAAACGACTGTCTTATTTTTCCGGGAGGTTGCCCATTGAATCAGCATTAAAACTTACTGCGTAATGCGTACATATTTACAATTAAATTTATAGAAAACTCATGATATTGGTGAGAAAGTAAAAGTTTTGAAATTCCAACTCAATCAATGTGATTGATCAGTCAGTACATTGATCTCAACACAACAAGAGCCAAACTACATCGTTAACAACAAATTACATTTTCTGTGCGTTTATTACATGTATTTTTTAAAATATTTTTTAAATGTTTGCGCCTTAATTTGTTAATAGCGACGTGGGTGTTTAGTAAATTAACAACGTCTATTAATATTTCTGCGGAGAATCTAATAAAATGTGTTTGCTGTGGTACGATGTTGCAATGTCATGTGCTTGAATATTGGCTTCCTTGCCTTTCATCGTTCTCTTCTCGTCATCAACATTTTTTTTGTATTCTCAAAGCGAGCTTTAATAATTCTCTGACTAATCAAAAAGTTATTTTATTTTCATGTCAATTCAAACCAGATACAAACGAATTCGACCGTGTTGATGACTTCAAGAATAATTTTTCATTTTTTCGATAGAATTCATTCACTTTATTCATTTGCTTTTTATACTTTGTTCAAGGTGCGCCTTTCCGCACTGACTGCTTAAAACTACTTGCGTTCATAGACCCGTTAACCATGTGACATAAAATATGCCGTCTGTCCATTTAATAATTAAAGCGCAACAAAGCAGTAAGCACATAATTATTTAACATTTTAATGAAATCAACTGCATTCGGATGAAACTCGTCTGCCTGAATCATAAATTTTAATCAGAGTGCAAAGTTGTAAAGCTTGTTTTGATATCTTGATGACGACTTGGACTAAGTTACTACACTTGTTGGTTAAAAAATACAAAAAAGCGAAGAGAGAAAAAGAGCGAAAAGTTTTAATGAATTAATAGCGACCCCCTGAGTGCTGAAAATAATGATAATAAAAAGCGAGTTCATGGCCTAGACTTCCATGATACATTTCATAAATCTTAAATATTGCTTACAAACGCACAATCACCTCCCACTGTCATTGTTTCTCATTTGGCGTTGACTTTATTTCGTGCCAAACCTAAGCAGAAACGAAAATTATTTTAGTTGTCTTTGATATTCAAAACTTCTATTTTAGTCTTTTAAATATAAAAATAACACGTTTGTTAAATAACGCAGTAAGCGATTTGTGACATTCGTCACCGTGTTTGAACGACAATTCTTCTCTTTTTCATTTCAACATTTCACTTCTTCCCATTTCGTCATAGTTTGATGATTTTAATAATCGAAAGCACCGGAATAGTATTTATGAAAATAAATAGAGCACTTCAAGTTAACTTTAATTAAAATTTCACATTCATGGAATTGTTACCTATATCAATAAATTTTCGGTTTATTTGTTATTAAAAAAATAAAAACTCATCAAACTGGCTGGCATAGAAAAAAATCAAATCAAATCAACTTGCATATCTAGACCATCTCCAAGGCATATTTCCGGTTCTATGTCGTGATTTAATTACTTTTTAATGCAAGTCAGATTGAAATTTTTACTTATCCGATTTTGCTATCAGTAGTTTTTGCTTATTATTTTTCATTCTTATCAGAATGAAAGGTAGAAGAGATTGAACATAAACGTGAAGACACAAACGAGAAATTAAATGGTTGTTGATTCAACTGGGAGAAAAATCAATAAAATAAAGTTCGATAAGAAAGGAAATCAATTTTTAAATCGAAAAACTGATAAGACGATTTCGTTGGAATTCACTTTTCACTGATTTACACATTAAGAGTTAGATTATAATAAAAATATCAAACATACTATTTACAACTCTTATCAGCAGGAAAGCAACTGATAAAATTTTCATGTCTGACGATAACTAATGCGATTTTCAAGGAAACGATTTGCTTTTGTTGAATATTAATTAAATCTGTTAAGTCATAAAAACATCATTTTCGTGATTAAAACTATCGCATTGATACATCATGTTTTGGAAAGGAAAGGAAAACCAATGGATATACACATGACCTGATAACAATCCACAATAAAGTTATCGTCTGACAACATCCGGTGTTACATATTTACAAGTTACTTTTTTTACTTGTCTCATCACATTGAAAAAATGAAAAAGAGAATCTCTCAAAACAGGAAACTTTGATGAACATTTAATCTTTACTTGTCATCTTTCATTATTTTTATGTCGTTTCTTTTGTGAATAAATAAAATCAAAATGGTAATCATTAAAGATCATTGGTGGTAAGGTTCATGATAGAGCGAGGTCAATAACAGTAGCAACAAAATTATGTTTTGCGGATATGATGGAGAAGAAACGATCATTAGTAACGATAATAATCCATTGAAAAACGTTCAAGATCGAAAAGATAAAAAAGAAGATTGCTGAATTAATGGATTCTTAAGTACTTTTTGTACTTATACTTATGTACATACATAGAATGAAATTTGCATTTAGATTTGAAAACATTCTAGAGACTTCATGGCTTCATGCTTTAATGGAGAATTTAGGATAATAGAGTTAACAATGTTAGTCTAAATATTCGATGTTAAGCCACCAGTTAGGCTTACTTCACATACTTTTATGAGTCATCAAAATGGAAAGTTGGTAATTGCACCATGATCAGATCCATAAAATTATTGAATAATATCTTAGACTAAGCGATTTCACAGAAAAGTTTTCACTGTAAGTCACGTAATATATTTATATCGTTACGCAATGGTCATGGCGTTCCCATCGTTAGTTAGTAGAATAATATTTTTACAACCCTAAATAATAGCAATCATATTATTTTTGTTACTGAAAAACACTTCATTTAGTTACAGTAATTATCCATTTAAGAGTAGTAATGATGCCCATAGGAGAACTCATAAAACTTGAAACGAAATTGAAAATTACCTTTGTTTAAAATTTTAAATCATTGTTTAATGTCTCTAATTGTTATTCGAATAGTTGAGATAATTACTTGACTATTATTAAAGAATGTAGTAGCTTTTCGCATATAAAATTATTTCCATTCTTATAAGATTCAAAGTGAAAAAGAATTTCCTTTCTGCGAGTCGACGTCCATGAGAAGTTTTTCGTTTTCTTCATGAAACACAATCGGATTTTACTTTTTTTATGTAAGATAATTAATTTCATTCCTTTTGACTTCTTAGAATTCTCATCAGTTTTCTATAATTTCTGTTACGCAATGTTGATTTTGTCTTCTGTTCGGTAGAAACAAAATGAAATCTTCTGGCGGTAATTGTCGAATTGTGTAATCCGAAACATGAAAGAAAATTCAAAGTGGACACAAAAGCGTTTCTATTATGGCCACATAAGATTATTCTAAATTCTTCTTCACGTCGACGCTTGTTACACAATCTGTTGTCTATTAATTATTGAAACATTCAATCATTTTATTGGATTTTTAACTTTTGAGTCGTGTTGAGATAGAAAAGCGGTAAGAAATTGCTCACAATCGAAAGTCAGACGGTCGTTTTTTTTTGATATTTCATTATCAATCACCAACTGAGCTTCACATCACTTCGTTTTATTCTTGTTTGCCTTCTTCGTGTTCTTTCTTTTTCTACTTACATTCAATTTTCTTTTGTTTGTTTGTAACATCCATTTCCTTAAGACTTGAGAAAGAAACTGGAAAATCGAGGTACGTACAAGAAACGATCCCAACCAGTTTCATTCCCTTTCGTCTTATTTCTTCTGTGCTACTAAGATCATGACTCTTCGTTAGAAATATTGCTTTTTTTTCTTCTTAAAAAATGACATAGAAGAGGAAAACGAAGAAATAAAATTGGCAGATGTTTTGAAACTCTTCAGTGATGCCTTTTGTATCAAACATAAAATGTCTTTTATCGTAAAATAAAGTGATAATATTTCCTGATGTATTTAGTAATTTTTAATCAGAAACTCGTGTCATAAAATAATAATGAAACACGATATCATACATAACATTTGTGCAAATCTGAAATTCGAATGTGATCATCAACCTCATCATTTTTTTTTGAAATATTTTTTAAAATAAAAATCATGTTTGATTGTTAAAAGATGATTTAATTTTTTTAGTTCATTTTTATGTAGGAAGCAAAGCTTCCTCATTGTCATTTAATTAAACAAATTCGATGTGCTTGATCATCGTTGAGGGAGATGAATAAAAAGTATTGCACAGCATGAACTTTCCTAAAGAATATTAAATTTATGATGATGATGGCGTAGTCTTCACCAATGTAATTGAAAGTTCATTTTATTCAACAACCAGCTTGTTGTCTGTAGTCCGACATATAATATTAAATGAGATTAAAAGAAAAATACAAATTTTCGGAAGCATTAAGTTGTCTCTATCAATGTAGATACTTGCAATGTGAATATCTTCAGTGACCTAAAAGAATAAATGCATAATTTGATGTTCAACACCTTCATTTTCCTTTTTATTTTGAACTTCAAAGTCAGCCTCATGAATTAGATTATATCAATCAATGACATTGAAATACATTCAAAACGAAAGTGATCAATTCTCGCTTTCTTCTCTCTCACACATTTTGAATATTGAAGTCATGAATTAATTAACGAAAAAAAAGCTGAAATTCCATTTAAGCGAAAGCACCATGACGAGTGGACGGGCAAGTATAACAAATTTATAAAAAATCGAAAAGATGTTGAATTAAGTTTACTCACCGGAACCGGCGTATGCTTTTCTTAATAACTTTATCATTTGTCTATGAACATAAATTCAGTCTTCATTAATTCATGACTTGTCTTAAGTAACATCATCAAAGTGAAATAATTTTAAACAAGAGGAGAAAGAAACTGGTCTGAACAGACGAAGTAGATACACATCATCATCATCATCATCATCATCATAGACCATCATCAAGTTTCAATTATTCGCATTTAAGCGAGAAGATGAATCAGACGAAAGAAACCGTAGCGAGTGAGTCTGGATACAGTTACAGTTAACTTTTACAACTCACGTTTTATATTTTATTTTACTTAATTTTTTTCCTCTTCTCGCATACAAACATCGCGCCATGATTTTCCCATTTTTATTTTTATTTCTTGTTTGTTGTTAGCGATCTTTAGCAAAAGTATCTACAATAACAAAGTTAAGATGAAAAAAGTGGGTAAACTTTAATGAAAATAAATGTTGGATAAGAAGAAGGCGTAACAATAATAACAACTGTATGAATAGAAACCATATGTGAAGACAAAGTAAAAGTGATGAACGGCAATTAATTTTTCGGACAAATAACTAAATGCAAATAGTAAAAGATTTGCTTTTAAGACTAAATAAGTTTCATTATTTTGTATGGATGTGATGACGTTTCTTATAAAATTACCTTGAAATTGTTGTGGAATAATTAATATGTAGAAGGAGAGAAAAATATTTCTTGCCTCTATTTATGAATCACCATAATTCGCTTTCATTGTGTGTCTTAACACGGATCAAGTTTGAAGTTAAAAATATTTAATGTGTTGCATTGCATGTGGAAATCAATTAAATTCATTACTTATTTACGTATATCCGAATGATTCTAAATGAGTAGTGCAAATAAGCAAATAAGCTAACAACAGCATGCTTACTTTTTAAATAAAATGCATGTGCGCAATAAAAACCGGTTTTTGTGTGCCATGTCAAGTCAGTGCTTTGCAACAATCACGAATTGATTTAAATTCGCGACCTAAACCCCTGACTTCATATATTACCAAACGATACTTACAAACTTCGCTTCGTTTCGTTGTAAGCGAATTAAATTTCAAAACAATTGTTCTGGGCTCGAAGTAAGACTTTTAAATTGTTCAAAATTCGAACGACAAAAACCGGTTCTACGGTTGAGGGAGGCGAATGGAGAGCAACAAAAAAGCAAATAAGTACAACATATACGAGTGAATGCTGGAAACGGGTTTACTTCTTTCAATAAACAACATACATAAATATTAAACCTTCTTGATGTTGTTCTTAAGTTTTGCTTTTTTCTTTCTCTCTTTCTATCACATGAACAATTTGCTGCGCAATTCATAAAAAAACTAAAGCTTTCTTTACTTCTTTTCGCCGGGAAATGAAAGAACAACCTAAAAGAATCATACGTTAAACTTTCGATATTTAAAGAGTTCTTAAAATTGTCGGTTGAAATAATTTTATGTATGAAAAGATATAAAAGTTCTTTTCTTCTGTTTGGTTTTTCGCCTCGTGATTTCATCATCACGTTTATTTATTTTCTTGTTTCTGATTTCACTTATTTATTGTGCTTGTGCTTGAGTCAGCACAAAGGGCAACGTCGTTGTTAACTAAATTGAACTCTTCATTCTTCGATGACTATGAACGAAAATAAAATGTGAAGATTTTAAAGACTTATTAAAAACACTCATTCAGTTCAAGAGATTTTTCATAACTGAAATTGCTTTTGATTAAGATCATGTTTATGTCATTCTGCGTATAATTTCGATTCCAAAAATGGAAAAGTGGTGCTAATTGCATCCTATACTTAAACAGCAATAGTTTCACTTACCTTTAACAGCTTCACATTCGTAATTGTGTAGGAAATATTTATAATTACTTACGATGCTTGCTATTGACTCACTTTTCTTCACGTTTGCATGTATCAGAGTCAATATCAATGTACATAGCCCGTTTAAATTCTAACATTTTCATTTGATCTTTCAATTTGAATTTAATAAGAATCTGTTACATGCTTCGATAATTTGCTATGTAAAATATTTCTAACTTTTGATGTATGTTAAAGTTTTTACTTCACGCCTCTAAGTCTCATGATATCTTAGTTCCAATCTTTTATACTTTTAGGTATTTTAAATAAATCGTAAGCTTCATGATAAATAAACTAATTATGTAACTTTTCAGTGCCTTTCAATCAAAATAAAGTCTCAAAATATTACCCTGACTTAAATTACTGTGCCAAAAATTTAATCCATCAACTTCCATTAATCCTTCCTTTTAATTTTATTGCTCAATTAAGCTTTAAATCTGTTTCCAAATTTCCTTGTTATAATTGAATGGTTCGATAAAATAGAAGGAATCATTTCATGAATTGGCAATCAATAATATTTGTCCTTGTTATTACTTAACATTTTATTTATAATCACAGGATGTTTTAAAGGCTGAATAAATAATAGAAACATGCGCCAATTCCAACAAAGAATTAAAACAATTGAAGAAACGTTTTTTATTTGTGAATTACATTTGCAGAAAGAGTTATGTTAAAAACATTTTCATCTTTAAGATCAAATACTTTGATTGCTAGTTTATAAAGACCTGAAGGGAAATAATCCAAAGATTTGTAGTCTCCCGGAACCGATGCATTTGCTAAGTAGAATTCACCCGATCTTAAACAACTTTGCTTCATAGTTCCATTAAGAGTTTTTCCGTAATCCAGAAATTCAGTAACGAAACTTATAGTATCGGCACCTTTAATAATATGGCAAATGTCAATATCTTTCAATTCTAGAATATTGTTATAATAGTCGCCACCAGATCTTCGATATATATTAATGTTAATCTAAAAATAATGTTGGAATGATTTTTTAGTTGGAAATGATAGTATTAAAATGATTAAAATTCTGAACTTTTGCATTGCTTATCGGTCGATTCAATGTGTAACCAACGTTTACCAGAGGCTGCTTCTTCTTAAAAGCTTTCATATAGCAGAAAAATGGTTCTGCTGTCTTTCTTGATCCCCCACATTCAATTTTACTGATTCTGATATAAGTATTTGAATAATTCAGAAATATTAGTTGACAAAATATTAACAGTTTGAACAATACCATAGCGATTGGTATACTGATGCATGGACAGACACAAAATTTTATAAAAGCGACATATTTAATCGTTAATTGTTTGGTATCTAACATCAAGTAATTCACAGATACATTTGATCAGATAATTTTAATAAATCTTTGTCACTTTTGCGAAATATGTCATATCGTATCTAAATCTTTCTAGAAATTGACAACAAACTGAAATAACATAAAAAAAGTTTTCCAGGTCATTTGACTTTAAATTGTCAATTCACTTTCCATTAACGAAAAATTGCTTGTAACTTCTTACGATGTTCAATTCGATGTTCAAAATCACTTATCCTATAATTACTTAGTTCGATAAAACAGAGGGAATCATTTGATGTATGGAAATCAATATTCTTTGCCCTTATTATTTCATAACATTTCATTCATTTTATTCATAATGACAGTAGCTTTTAAAGGCTGAATAAATATGCAATAGGAACATGCTCAAAATCCAACAAAGATTTCAAACGTTTTTTATTTATGAAATAAATTTCCATAAATAGTAACTGTAAATATGTTATCATCTTTAGTATCAAATACTTTAACTATTCCTTTATATTTTCCCCCAGGAAAAAAATCTAAATTTTTTAAGTCTCCTGGAACTGTTGCATTTGCCAAGTAAAATTCACCCGATCTTAAACAACTTTGTTTCAAAGATCCATTAAGAGTTTTTCCATAATTCATAAATTCAGTTATGAAACTTATAGTTTCAGCACCTCTAATAATTTGGCAAACGTTAAGGTCTTTAAAATTTAGAATATTGCTGTAAAAGTCGTTTCGGCCAGATATTCGATATAACATAATATTAATCTGAAAATTATGTTGAATTGGTTTAGTTGAAAATGACAATAAATTTCATTAAAATTCTGAACCATTGCATTGCTTATCGGTCGATTTAATGTGTATCCGAAGTTAACCAGAGGCTGTCTCTTCTTGAAAGCTTTCATATAGCAAAAGATGGTTTCTGCTGTCTTTTTCGATACCTCACATTCGATTTTGCTCAATCTAACGTAAGAATTTGAATTATTCAGAAATATTAGTTGACAAAGTATTAATAACGTAAGTAATAATTTGAACAATGTCATAGCGATTGTCTTGGCGATTGTTATACTGGTTCATGAACATCAAATGTCATAAAATTTTATTCGTTAATTGCATGGTATTTAGCAGGAAAACTGTCGTAAATAGATTTCAATCAAATAATTTCGACAAATATGTACATGCCAATTTTCTGAAATATTTTATATCGCAAATCTTTCTGAAAATTGAAGAAAAACTGAAATTATAATTGAACTTTTTCACTTGACTTTAAATTGATATCATTTATTTTATTTATGAACTAATTTTGAAAACAAAGTTAGGTTGTATATGTTAGCATCTTTAGAATCGAAAACTTTAACAAATGTTTTGTAACTGCCTGCTGGAAAATATTTTACAACTGATAATTCTCCGAAAGTTATATTAGTTAAAAAAATCTCTCCTTCAATTTCACATGTTCGAAATAGATTTCCATTAAATTTTCGGATATAATCAATACTGTCTTTTAAGAAAGGTTGAGAAGATGCATCTTTGATCATTTTACACACTTCAATATTTTTAAGTTCTAAAACCTTATTAAAACTGTCACCGGAAGATTGCCGAAAAACAACATTGTATCCCTGAAATATTTTAAAAACAATAGCATAACAAGAAATTTATAAGTCATGAAAAAATAATTTGATACCATCAAGTTAGAAGTTTTACGAGTCAACGTGTAACCAAAATTCAATAAAGGAATTCTTGAAAATTTTTTAACATTGCAATTAAATTTGCTGACCGTTTTCAGAGATGCTCCACATTCAACTTTGTCTATATAAACACTTGATTTAGAATCATTTGATAAAATTAATTGAAAGAAGATCAGCAACCTGCTCAACCTCATGGCGTTGATATTTTGGAAGACAATCAAATTTAAAATAAAAAAAAAATCTGTATCAAATTTAACTTTTGTAAGCGATGATTACAATAATTATTTATTCAATTTAAAAAGTAAAGTTATCTAAAAATTTATGTGCTATCTATAAAATTATAATTGGTATAAGTGTGTAATTTTTTATGCTTCCGCGATGTGAATTTTACATATTATCTATCTGATATTTATATTCTCGTAAACTGAAAACTGATATTTATCAAATTTAATTGTCGGAAGAGCTATCAGTGCATTCAAGTATTGCAAATAACTTCAATCATTGTGTTAAAATAGAAAATATTTCCTTCTGATGTCTATCAAATTTCACACAATTACTGACAGATCTATTAAATCTGATAATAATATTAAGTTCTAATAAACTTATTTTCTTCAAATCAGGAAATATTTATTAAATATTCTCATTTGATATTTCATTTTTGCACTAAAGTATCATAGAAAGTAATATTGAAAATATTATCATCCAAGTCATCATGTAATCTGAGTGATACTTTGTAAGAACCTGAAGGAAATACTTTTAAAGATTCCAAACCTCCCACTGATACATTTGCAGAGTAAAACTTTCCTGGACCTTTACAAGTTTCCAATATATTTCCAGTGAGACTTCTTCCAAAACTTAATACATCAAATAATGTTGAACCATAAAATTCACTTGGAACATCCCGAAGAATCTTACAAAA
Organism: Clunio marinus; assembly: GCA_900005825.1. Lineage (NCBI taxonomy): Eukaryota > Metazoa > Arthropoda > Insecta > Diptera > Chironomidae > Clunio > Clunio marinus. The sequence goes on from CVRI01000058.1 coordinate 76,751, forward strand.
TTCAGCTCCCTTATATTCAAGAATTTTGTAATAATTCTTTGTCGCTGTTTGTCGATAGACTTCATTAGATAACTGTAATAATATCAATATGTATTTAGAATGAATGAAATAAATAATTAAAAACCTTCGCATTTGGAGTTCCTCGAACCAGTGTGTACTCTACATTTAATAAAGGATTGCCTCTTGTATACGCTTTTAAAAAGCAATTGAATTTGGTGACAGTCTTCCAAGATGTCACACACTCGAGTTTATTTAGTCGAACATTTGGTTTTGAGTTACTCAAAAATATCAGCTGAATAAAAATCAGTGAGCTACAAAGTATCATGTCGATTCCTGCTTTGAGTTCAATTTCATTTTTATCAGAATCACGTTTTATAAAAGCGGATGAGGAAGTAAGCTTATAAAAACAATGTCATAAAAAAATTAATTAGGTATTTTCCGTGTAAAACTCATTTAATTTCTAGTCATCAAACATGCATCATTGAATTTGAGTGATAAATTGCAGTGATAAGAATTCAAGTTTGATACATTTTATTTCAAGTTTGATACATTTCAAGTTTCTGTTTTTATTTATTTGACAATTCATTTATGTATGAACCAATGTGATAGCTATTGAAATGTTCATTACGTTTTCATCTTCTGAATCATACAAATTATATCTCATTCTGAAATCGCTTGCTGGAAAATATTTCAAGTGTTCAAATGATGAAAAACTTGCGTTTGTTAAATGAAAATCCCCGATTTTGTCACAGACATCTAAAAGGTTGGTGTTCAGAGTTTTGAAGTAGTTAATCAATTCAGTTATATGAGATAAGGTAGAAGAACCCTTGATAACTTTACAAATTTCTACTTTCTCATAATTCAGAACCGTATTATAGCTTCCGACAGACGATTGCCGCTGAACTTTACAATCAACCTGAATTTAATGAAAAACAAAATTATATTTCAATGCATGAAAATTTAAATTAGAACCTTTGCATGATTGAGTTTCCGTGTCAACGTGAATCCCGCATTAAACAAAGGATTGTATCTTTTGTAACTTTTTGAAAAACAGTATAGTTTAGTGACACTCTTTTGAGAAGTTCCACATTCGATTTTATTAAATCGAAGATTTACTGTCGAGGTACTTAAGCATATTATTTGCAGGAATATAATCAACTTCAAAAATATCATAGTGAATGAATGTTTTTCATATAAATGGAAAACATTTATTTGAATTTATTTGAAAGTTATAAAACATTTATTAGGAAGTTGGTTGATAAACACTAAATTTAAACCTCATATTATTACGATAATTAGGTATTTATATTTATGCTACACAAAATCATGACAATCTTTTCAGGCCTAAAATAATTTGCGTCCTATAGTTAAAAAGCAGATAAGTCATGTTAAGAGTTTTATCATTGTCCAAATTATAACAACAGTTTTACAATAAATTTTGCCAGCAACAATTAGAATAAATTGATCGGCAATCCAAAAAAGAGCGTAATTTTTGCTCATAAATTGGAATAATAACTTTAGAATGATATTTAAAGGAAAGTTGGTTGTTAGAAAGTAACATTCCACCTTGAGCTAAAATATTAAAAATATCTAAAAACAATTTTTATTTCTAATGAATATTTTTTCTAAATGAATGTATGAAATAAAAGGATATTATGAAAATAAGATTTGATATTTAGAAAGGAAATATTGTAAGAATTAGATAGTAATTCATATTTCATTAAATAGAATTTGAATTAAACATGTTCAATATTTAGAATAATCAAAATTTATTAGGTATACACTTGTGAAAACAAAGTATTTATTTGACTTGTCTATATATGAAATATAGTGCTAATGAAGGTCAAATCAAATATATTGTCATCATCCAAATCATGAAAATGATATTTATTCTTATATTTACCAACTGGAAAGAATTTTACCATACCCAAACTAGCATAAGACAAATTTGATATGGAAAAATCACCAATTCTGTCACAACTCTCTAGTACATTGGTACTGGAATTTCTTACGAATTCAATGTATTCTTTAATGAATGGAAGAGTCGATGAGCCTTTTAATATTTTACAAATTTCAAGATTTTCTATATTCAGAACTGTGTTGAACTTTTCGCCAGATGATTGCCGTTGAACTTGAATATCAGCCTGAAACATAAAAGTTATTAAGTTGTTTTCCTTGCATTCCTTTTTGATTTATTTAAGAACCTTAACGCCGTCAACTCTTCTTACAAATGTGTATCCAACATTCATCAAAGGATTATTCCTTTTATAACTTTTTAAATAACAATAATATTTACTGACAGTCTTTCCTGATGTATTACATTCTATTTTATTTAAACGTAGCTGGGGCGCCGAAATATTTGGAACTACCAATTGGAAAAATATTACTAGCTTCAAGAGTGTCATAGTGATTGACAGATTTTTTTTAAAGTCCAAATATTTTATAAAAACTTGCATTAATCATTGCACGCTTCAACGGAAATAAACTGTTAACTTATAAATGTATCATCAATTTAAAGTTGTCACACAAAATACTTCAATATTAGTGTTTTTATATTTCCTTTTATTACCAATAATGGATTGAAGTTAAATTTAGTGATCTTTAAAGATTTGAATAAATTTTATTTGTGAACGACATTTAAGTTCATAGTTGCGTTTATGATGTTCTCATCTTGAATATCAAACAATCTAAAAGTTGATCTGTAATTTCCTGCTGGATAAAAATTTAAGGAGTTATCTTCAGCAACTGAGATATTGGTCATATAGAAATCTCCGGATCGATCACAAGCTTCCATCATATTTCCATCAAATGTTTTAATAAAATCAATAAATACGTCAATGAATGGTTGACTTGAAGCTCCTTTGATAATTTGACATGCATCGATACGTTTGAGTTCCAAAACTTTATCGTAGTTTTCATTAAGTAATTGTCTGGATATAATGTAGTATATCTTGAACGAGAATAGATGAAAGTGTGGATCTCTACGAGCGAGTTAATTACTAACCTTTCCATTTGGAATCGCTCGATTCAAATTAAAATTTACATTTATCAAAACATTATTTCTTGAATATGACTTAAGGAAGCACTGAAACTTAGTAGCTGTTTTTAATGACGATCCACATTTCAGTTTACTAACTCGAAAAAAAGGCTTTGTAGTTGTAAACAGTATGAAATTGAAAAATATCAACAACTTGTGAAAATTCATTGCAGCTGTTTGGATAAAGTTACTGAATGAAAAAACAAATTCAAAGTATTTAAAAAATAAACCAGAGAATTATTTTAAAAAGATTGATTTAAATGATAAGTTTAAATAGTTTTAAATGTTTAAAAAGCTTTTGAATCAAATGAAATATTTATTCCACAATTTTTGCTAAGTATCATTATTCAGTATACAATCCATGCACAGTGGAAACTTTTCTTTAAGAGAGCGGTCATTATTTATTAAATATCTTTATACATGTCCGTCGAATGTCATGGCGATGTGTGAAACAAATGTTCTTAAGGAGACTATCCGTTAAGGTGCATTATTTTTAGTTCGGCCCGGCTCAAGAAGAGGGCAAAAATATTTTTATAAACCATATATAATTATTCTCAGATGTCTTAGATGTTGTTGATCAATAGAAAATATTCACTTATGAATGAGGCGTGCGAAGTAAGTTAAATTTAAAATATTGCTATCATCGTTATCATAAAGCCTGTACTGTGTCTTGTAGTTTCCTGAAGGAAACATTCGCAAAAGCATTGAATCATCGAAAGAAATGTTTGCAATCCAAATCATTCCAGATTTCTTACAAAAATCACGAAAATTAGAATTTAATGTTTCTCCATAACTTATGAATGCTTCAAGAAATGGACTTGAGCTTGCGCCGTTGATTATCTTGCAATATTCAATTTTTGGATACTCAAAAATTTTCTCATATTCTCCACCACCAGTTAGACGAAAGTTTCGCAAGTACACCTGAAAAATAAAGAAAGATTGAAATTATCTCAAAGATAAATAATTGAAATGAAACAAACCTTTCCGTCAGTAATCGGGCGAGTCAAATTAAAGCCAGCATTTATCATAGGAAAGTTTTTCCGATAAGCTTTCAAATAGCAATAAAATGAACTGGCAGATTTTAATGAAGTGCCACATTCGATTTTTGTGAAACGATAATAAATTTTTCCATTTGCATTGTTCAAGTAAAATATATTCAAAAGAATCAAAATGGAAAAACACTTCATCTCTCTTTACTTTTCAACAGTAATAAAACAAACTTGAATACTTTTTATTTAAATTAAAACTTTTCATTACGGAAATTGAAAAATTTGTTCATTTTTATTACATACACATTTTTTAATTGTCAATTTCATTAATATTAAAAAGTTTATGCCACAAAGCTCACCAATAATTTTCAACGACGAAAGCTCGAATTTGACACGACCTTTTGTCCGCAACGACACAACTTTAACATTCCACCTGCAATTATTTTTATTAACATCATCATCATGCAAATCTGCGATCAAAATTGTTCATTTGAACTTTTTCATGATGCTCGTGAACTCATCGTTGAACATAAATCGTGTTTTAGTTCATTCACGAAATTCATTGAGGGGAAAGTCTGGTAATCCGATTAGCTGTAAAAAGCCGCAGTCAATCATTGTTGTTGTGTCTCTTCCCTTACTTATTTTTTTTATTGCAGGAAATCATTATCAAATTGGATTGAAAAATCGTTTATCAGACTGTTAAATGGGATTTTTTCAAATGTTTTCATGTAAAGTGTTGATTATGAATGTATTTAGAATATTGAATTAAATTATGCATAAATGAATGAATTGGTGAACGAATATTTGGAAAATGATGTAAGTTTTTATTTAACCTTCGTGCTACGATCTACCGTGAATCGACAGTGAGATTCCTATTTCTAATCCAACATCAAATAAACATTTCTCAGAATTGTGAAAATGTTTCATCGAAACATTTGATATTTAAAAACTCATCATCATCTCGCGACATGATCTGCTGTAAACTTCTATTTTTGTTTCTTTCACGTTTACATGTTTAAGTCCAAGTCTTCTTTTTTTACGAGATTTTAAGTAATTTATACGACTGAACGAAGACACAAATTAATTTCGAGTAAAATTCTGATGAAATTGTGACAGCTGGTCTTGGGAATTTTATTTCAGACTTTGCGTCATATTTACTTTAAATGCACCGCAAAGTTGCCACAACAACTATCAAAATTATCTTCAAAATATCGTGTTGCATTTGTGTAAAATATTTTCTTCTAAGGAAAGTAACAATGAATATTATGCTGGCCATTCCATGTGAATGCAATTACGTTTTAAATATAATTTAGAAGTTAATTAAAGTGCGGATTGCTTTGTACATAAAATTATACATTTGAGACCTCTCATAGGCAAGTGTACATTCTTTGCTGTTGCTTGCCGATAATAAATGGAATTTTCCTCAGTTGTGAGTTCAGCAATTGACGATTGAAATACTTACTTTATAGTTAATTTACCGCTTCTGGAAGCAAATTATTAATTGCATGAAAATGTGTTGATTACGAGTTTTAAATAAATTACAATGAAACTTTTCCTTCTTTAAGTTGTGAATTTTATTTGTCTCATGTTTCACGTGTTGATGACATAATCAAATACTACACGAAACTACTTGAAAATATATTATAATTTAATTGAATTTAAGATCTAATATAATAAAAATCAGTTTTTCGCCTTAATCATTCAAGTGCTGGCAGACGATGATGGTTCTCCTAACATATTTTTAAACAGAACTTTCCTTGTGAAACGAAGAACGAAAGAGCAGAACGTAATGAAATTATAATCATAATTCTCAATTTGTATGACAAAAGAACGTTCGTTCAATGCAGTCGTCGATGGAAACAAGATGACAGAGGTCATCGGCCTTTCGACAGCTTTTCACGCTTGTTTACGTTTTTCTTTTTCTAAAAAAAAATTGTCTTGTTGTGCTTCCTCCATCGAAAATAAACTTATTCAGTTATTCCAAGGCGATGGATCATTATGATGCTTTCTTTTTATGGTTTATTATAAGTCTTCATCTTCCACTTCTGCTCTAAATTCAGACACAGAAAAATATTTACACTGACTGAGTGTATGCTTTACGATGCTCTAAATGATTATTTCAATCTGATTAATAATGAAACATTTAGTGCTTTTAAAAAATCATTTCTTCTAAAATTATTTCATCGCTCTCAATCTGAAATGCATTCAACTTTAAATATTTGTTTATCGTTTAACAAACAATTTCGAAGAGTTAATTTAGAAACATTTTTCATCACATTATTGATGCTGCATTTTGCTTCATATCTCATTCATTCATATTTACAAGTGTTCTTGATGGGATGGCTTAAAGTATTTTTTTCATCTAAAATTTCCCTGGGACTTGAACTAAAACACTGTTGTTGATGGCTGTTTGAAGTTTGAACTTGAAGCGAACTCATGGTGTTGATATATTTGATCAGTTAATTATGGATATGTTTACAAAACAACCATTAATTAACATTCCTTCTTCATCTTTTTCTTCGTCATCATCATCGTCTTGCTTCATACCAAATCACGAGCCAATACCATACACTTATAAATAAGTTAGTTACGATAATGATCGAGTTTGTTGATGCGAGTTTACCATACACAATAACGATGTTATGACATCGATCTCTCTTGTTTCTATCCGTTTCTTGTCGATCACGGCACACAATACACTTTTTATTCTTGGTAAATGTGCTCATAAACTAATCGAGTGACACAATTCTTTAGCTTACGTTGCGATAAAGTATGAAATGGGACGACAACATTTTTCTTCCATCATAATTTTCTTTTGTGTTGCGTGGGAAAATGTGGGGAAAATATGGTAATAAAGAATTGTAAGTTACCAGCTGATAACGATAAACAACTATGCCATTAACAAATATAAACATTTGACCTATTAGCGTTTAAAATGAAAGAAAATTTGTCGACGTATTTGGAGGTAAAAATCGATCGAAAACAAAAACCTTGCGATTAACAGTGGTGCTTTGAAACTGAATATGGAATTGAACAGCGTGTTTACCGCTCCATTATGGAGCTAATTGCATAAGCGTCAGTTTTAGTAAAGCTTAGCACGATACCTTTTTTCCATTCCAGAAATCTTTCATCGTTAAACTCCAAAATCGAAATATTCGTGGGAAATACCAACGAATGGACAATTTGTTTCAATCTCGGCTTAATTTAATTTCCTAATCTTCATGTTCAATGGCCTTAAAGAGCATACAAATATGTTGTGACATTTCACTCTCAAATTTCATGCGCATGGGTTTAAATAAAGAAGAAAAAAGGGATCGGAAAACGTGTTGAAAGAATGGAACTTGAAAAGTTGCGTCAAACAAATTTAACGAGTAATTTGACATGCATGTTAGAAAGTGTAAGAAACTTCACATTATTTTACGATGAGAATTTATTTGTAAAGTTAAATTAGATATTTCAATTTTAAAGAATGATAAAATGGATTGGAAAAGTGGCAGGAAAATTAGAAAAATTTCTGTAAGAAATCCAAAAGTTTAAAATTTGTTTTCAAACAGCATCATTTAAAGTAAAACTATCAAAAAGAAGTTTGCACACTTTTATGAATAACTGGAAAAGATTAGCGAATTCAAGTACGTAACTAATTTTTTTCTATATTTGTTTATGGATTTTTGTCCATGCAGGGGCATAGTAAACTTTTAATTCCTTTTCCACAACAAAAAAAATTGCTGCCAAACTCCCTGGGTTCAAATAACTGTTCTTCTGCCATAAAACCCACTGGAAAGACTGCCACCTAAGAATGACTTCTTAATAATTGGTGAAAGACATTTTGAATGATTCAAAATAAATGTTTTCGTTCATTTTGTGTATCCTACCAATTAACATGTGAAAAATATCTAATGGAATAAAAGCGTGGCATCCTTGAGAAGAAATTTTAGTTTCTTTCTGACATTTAAAGAGATAACTTAAGAAAAAATTATAAAAAATCGAAAGAGAAAAATGAAATTGTCGGTTATTGTCGCTGTGATGATGTTATGGTCAATTAAATCAGCAGAAAGTGAAAATTTCTCCTCTGAATCATTTCAATCTCATATCATGAATACTCTTATTAATGGGTATCGATCTTTGATTGGTGTCAAAGATGAAGCAAGAGGTGCAGCTGCAGTTGTCGGATCGTACATCGTAAATTATAATATCAAGAAAACAAAGAAAACTAAGAGAACTAAGAAACCAAATCGAAATTCGAGGCCAACGAAAACGACAAAGAAGCCTCAAACAACGTCTTGGAAGCATTGCACGTATTACTCTTATTATTATCAAGGAGTTCAATATTTTTATTATGACTGTCCCTATTAAATTTCATTAATTTAAATAGATAATGATTTAAAATTATTTATTAATTTTTATGTTGTAGCTTTTTACCATAAAAGTTTTAAATTAAACATTGCTTTCCAGCTTCTGCATAATTCAAACGAACGTGAAAAATGTCAAATCGATTTCAAAGCCAATAAACCAAATCAATTTATGGATTGATTCAACTTTATTTTTATGAAAAGAATGATAAAATATTGTGTGAATAAAACGGTATCATCTTTGACCAAATATGTCAAGATTTTCGACGACCCAAAAATGAGATATAGAGAGTTTATATTCATTATTATATTCATTATAAAGAAGAAGCTTAAGAATTCACAAGGAATTTATTTCATTTACGGTCCTCTGAAATCCTATTGTTATTGTTATTGTGAAATCTAAAATAATTCCGCCTGCCTAATGTGTCTTCTTAACCTTGATGGTAAATCTTTCTGATTTTGTTGAACCCTCAAACTTGTCCGTTTTGCATTATTGACATTGTCGCTTTGTTAAGAAATTATTTTGCTTTTTTATTTAATTCCTTGTCGCCTCAAAAGTTTTGTTTTCTTTAATGTTGTGTTGAATTAAGTGTTTAATCATGTTACATCACAAGGATTTTGCTTTTAATTGGAAATTCTTGTTCAACATTTGCATTACAATTTTCTTATTTCAAAGGCGATTTAATTGTTTATAACTTTCATAACCTGCGTCGACAAGACGACAACGCAATAAAAGCGAGCAGTTTGTTTCATTGAGATATCCAAGGGAAACAATTGGGTTGAAAAAAAACGGGACAATTGCTTCTTAAATTCTATTGAACAATGTGAGTGTGCTGTTTTAATTCCATTGCTTTAAATACCCCGCACTGCCGTCATAAATCTCTTGTTCAATGTCGAACTGCTAACAGTTGTCGGTTCTTACCGTCGATTGTTTTCAAATTGAATTTGAACACCAAATAAATTGTCGGAGAATCGAAAAAATATAAAATTAAATAAAAACTGAAACAAAAATTTCCAGTCACGCAACGTGGTCATCGTGTTGGCGAAGTGTGGGAAAATTTGTTTGTGTCACCTGCTGTTGACAGAAGTAAAATTTGCAGAAGGATTTTAATTCAATGCATGTTATTTTCCGTAATAGTATCCGGATGTTGCGGTCATAAATCATCCATAAATGAGTACCACACAAGTTGTGTTTAACTTAAAGTATTGCGGTTGAAATTGCAGTTAATTAGAATTTTATATTTGAAGACTTGTATCAGTAGAAACAGAATCTAACAATTGTTTGAATGATTAAAGAGTATCTATTTCTACTCAACAGAAAAAGAAATAATAAAATTTATGACTAGACGATTGCTAAAGTCAATGAAATCATCAAAAGTACTTCATAGAGAGAAGATAAAAGCAAATCATGTTCACATGAACTTGCAAAACGTGTAGTGGAAGGAAAGAAAGAGAGCGATGATTCAGCAACTTCGCTTAAGTTGAACTTGTCACTAATTTCCATGTTGCCAAACTTAAGAATTGTAATTCATACATCACAAGCGATTGAAACGATCCAGTTTTGATTCGTTACGGCAGTTAGCTCTCAATTGACTTCAATTGTCTTCCGTCTTGTACATAAATTGATTGCATCATTCTCTTAAAGCACATGTTGATGTCGAGTCTTTGAAGTTTTAAAACCTTTCAAGTGATGCAATTTGTTTTATCGTTTGGCGGAAAACCATGAAAGTCTACCACTTAAGATAAAACCATATCCTTCAAGTAAAAAAATACTAATTCGAGTAAATAAATTTCAAAGATGAAAAAGAAATACAGAAATTGCAGACAAAAGAATATTTCCAAAAATGTAAGAAAGAAGTAAAAAATAAAGCAAAGATGAAGTTATGTAGAAGAAATAGAAATTCCTTTCTAAAGCAGATCGGTTTCTTTCAGAAATTCTCAGAATACGACAAGTTGTGTAATTTCAAAGACGAAATATCTGCTTCAGTGTCATTCCTACGATTGCTTCAATGATGAAAAGATTATTTTATTGTTGTATCTGTTCATAAATTACATCATTTGACGATCTCACAGTCACAATATTTAATAATGATGAAACCAGTTGAAGATCACGTTACTTGTATCAGATTGCAAAAAAAAATGAAGAAAATTAAAAAGTCTTCAGTGTTGAGTTAAGAAGACACGAATGCTGGTTTTTTTACGTTCTCCTTCGTTATAAAAACAACCATCATCATCCGTTCTGGATTCCTTTACACCGCGAATTGTCGCTTTTTTTTCTTCGGCTTTTTGTTTGTTCATCCATTGAAACTTTATCGCCAAAAGAATGTTCGCTTTCAGTCTCATTGCGATACTTCCGTTTCTGATTTCCTTTGCGCGTCTCTTGTTTGGATTCTTGAAGAATAATTTTTAGATTTTTTAATGAATGAAATTTCATCTTTTTCTTTCTTTTGAATTCCAGGAAATAAACAATGGGATGATCGGTGTCAAAGCAACAGAATGTTCGGGTCCGTCAGCCCAACGTGGAAATACGTCATCGAATTTTTCAAATAATCACCATTTACAACGTCAACCAGTGACACCAACATCTCGTGAGCGAGCAATGCATGCTATAGAATATTACAATAGTAATGTGCTTAAAGCACGAATGGGTGCAGGACTTGCTGGCCCAAGAAGTTCAGTCAATGAACGTCATATGAGCTTCGGCGGTGGACGACCATTGAATACAGTCGGTTCAAGGTTGTATCCATCTCACGGTGAAAACATTTACCGAAGTAATTCGAGCTTGGAATTACTCGATGCTGGAAATAACAACGAAACCATTACACATTTAAGTGGACCATTAAGACGAGAGTACGGTTCTCATGGATCAATCGATGTGATCTCATCTGATAGAAGTCCCGTCGCTGCATCAGCTGGCGAAAATTTCTTTGCAATGTTGCAAGAATATCGTCCCGCTGTTCTTGGATTAAGCGAAGCAAATGAGAAGCGTAAAGAACAAACTGAGGTCGTAAATAATCATCGCAACAGTACGATCGTTGAAGAACAAATCGACCGTGGTAATTCAAGTCCAAAATTAAGAATGAAACTTAAACTTTGGGGACCGACAAAAACTACACGTTCACAATCTCATGTTCCAACAGTTGATGAAGGCAATGGAATCACATTAAATGTTTCATCATCAAACTCAAGTGTCACTTCAGTTGCTGCTGCTGACATTGAAGAACGAACAAAGCGACGAGCTTTCGCTCATTACGATTGTCAGTCATTGACTGCAAACTTGGGTTATGCTGCAAAGTTACGTGGACTTTTATTAGCACGAAGAAGAAATACAACAACTGGTGCTTCAGCTGCTGCTATGTACAGTACACGATCATCAACACCTGATGGTGACAGTAACGATGAAGATTATGGAGATGGATTTAACAATGAATTGCTAGAAAATTGTCCATTCTTTCGTAACGAAGTGGGTGGTGAAGAAGAACGTGAAGTTAGCCTCACAAGAATGGGCCAATCTAATAATAAAGTTCAAAAGCGTCCAATTCATCGTCCAACATTAGCGTATGGAGTATCAGTTCTTGAATGCTTAACAAATGAAACTTTATGGAATAAACATACATGTCCTTATCAGAAGGGATTAAAGCCGATTGAACAAGTCGATAATGGTGCATATTATTACCGGAAATTCTTTTATGGACAAGAACATCAAAATTGGTTTGGAATGGATGAACAACTTGGACCTGTTGCGATATCAATAAAGAAGGAAAAACCTTTCAATCAACCAATAACATCTGATCCAAATCATCAACAGCATCTTTATCGATTGATTGTTCGAACCAGTGAATTGTTGACACTTCGTGGATGTGTATTTGAAGATTCAATTCCAAATCCACGTGGTGCTGGAAAAGCGATAAATACCAAAGAAGTGCTTGAATATGTTGCACCCGAAGTACAAATTCCATGCTTGAAACTTGCAAATAATACGCCACAATGTGAAACACAATTGCTTAAGCTCGATGAACAAGGATTAACGAATAAATATAAAGTTGGAATTCTTTATTGTCGAGCTGGTCAATCAACCGAAGAAGAAATGTACAATAATGAAGAACCGGGACCAGCATTTACCGAATTTCTTGAGACAATTGGTAAGAAAGTTCGATTGAAGGGCTTTGAAAACTACAAAGCTGGATTGGACAACAAAACAGATTCAACGGGAACACATTCAGTTTATGCAACTTATCAAGATTGTGAAGTTATGTTTCATGTGTCAACAATGCTTCCGTTTACACCAAACAATCGACAACAATTACTTCGAAAACGTCACATTGGTAATGACATTGTTACGATTGTATTTCAAGAACCTGGCGCTTTACCATTCACACCAAAAAATATTCGATCTCAATTTCAACACGTATTTGTAATCGTTCGTGCTGTTAATCCATGTAGTGAAAATACTTTTTATCGTGTTGGTGTATCACGTTCCAAAGAAGTACCAGTGTTTGGACCACCAATAAGGATCAATGCTTTATATCAGAAGGGAAAGAACTTTTCTGAATTTCTTCTCGCGAAAATTATCAACGCTGAAAATGCCGCACATCGAAGTGAAAAGTTTGCAACGATGGCAACGAGAACAAGGCAAGAATATTTGAAGGATCTCTGCACAAATTACTGCACACAAACCCCAGTTGAAACAGGACAAAAATTTTCTATTTTTCCGATAAAGAAGAAGGAACCCACAAAGCCAAGATTCAGTGGTGATGCTTGTCAACGTGGTGCTTTTTGTTGGCAAGTTGTGTTACATGATTCTGGCTTATCAACACAAGTTGATTGTTTCCTAGGCATTTCTGCAGAAACTTTCGTTTTAATCGAAGAATCTTCAAGACAAATAATTTTTGTCATTCCAAATCGCGCCATTCTTGGATGGTCAACAAACGGAAATGCTTTGCGTGTTTATCATCATCAAGGTGAATGCATAACGATGGGAATGCGAGATAACATTGAATCGGGTGATGAACAACTTGAAGTCATTGAAAGGTTAAGAAATGTTTCAAACGGTTGCGGTGCTCTGGAGTTGAGTTTAAGACGAAATTCAATGGGACAATTGGGTTTTCATGTTCAACCTGATGGTGTCGTTACACAAGTTGAAATGAATGGACAAGCTTGGACAGCAGGATTACGGCAAGGTTATCGATTAGTTGAAATATGTAAGGTTGCTGTCGCTACTTTGTCACATGATCAAATGGTTGATCTTCTTAAAACATCGGTTCAAGTTACCGTGACAGTTATTGAATCATTTTCTGATTTTTCACCACGACGCGGTTGCTTCGTGTCAAGTTGCAAGTTTAATGCGATTAATTATGAAGATGATTACGAGAATGTTGATGGAAAAGGAAAAGGTGTAAAGAAACCAGCAGCAGCACCACAAATTCAAGCAACTGCAAATCATCAAAAGCGTTATGAAAGAAATTTTTCACCACCAAGATCGAGTAACAGTTCTGGCTATGGGACTGGAAGTTCAAGTCGATCTTTTACAGCGAATAATGATCAAAGATTTGTTCCAGATATGGGAACATTAACATCGTCATCAAGTGGACATTCAAGTAACGATGAAAGATGGTACGACGTTGTTGAACAACAACAACAACAGCAGCAACAAAATGATTCAAAAAATGATCATCATCAAAAATTGGGTCCCTCAATATCACTTCCATTGACACAAAACAATCCGTTAACAATTCATGAAGGACGTCCATTACCGAGACAAGCTAATATTGAATATTTAGCTCAGCATCGACAACAACCAAAACCAATGTCAGATTATGTTTCACCGGAAACTTTAATGAAGAATTTTCACATGAGTGACGATCATTTGAAAGGAAATGTTGAGAAGAATAATAATCATCGACCTGAACCAATCTACAGTGTATCAATGAAGAATGCAAACATTAATCATCAAACTTCTTCTTTAGATGAAGATGATTTAAATCGAACGAATAAGACAGTGGAAGTTACACAATTGAAACGTTCAGCAACGACGAATAACATTCAATCAACAAAGAAAACTTCCGCAACAACAACTGTTGCACCACAAACGTCATCATCATCGTCATCAAGTCGAAACAATAGTCCTCGACCGCTAACAGAAGCTAAACTAAGGCCAGGTGTAACAAATCGATCTACTAATCCAAATCATCGAGCGAGCGTTCATTACAGCAGCACATTGCAAGAAGATTTACTTAAATTAATCAATCCAGATTACTTAATGGGTGCAAGTGACGACAACTTTCATCAGGGCGGATTAACGAATTCGATCATGAAACAACAGAAAAATTCACCAAATAGTCATAGTTTGGGAAATTTATCGAGTAATTTGCAGTCATCACCTTTGAAAGCTGCAATCATTTCTGATGATCTCATTTTGGCTAAGAAGAAATCGCGGTCACGAGAAGGAATTAATTTAGGAAATGGTGGAAATGTTGGTGGTAACTTGAAACTTCATCGATCAAATGGAACATCACCTGATGAAGAAATTATCATCACAACTGCTAGACCAGCAACTGTTATTTCATCATCAAGTTCATCGCCAGCACATGAGGTCTTACAAAATTCAAAGTTACTTCACATTAGTGAAGAGAAGATGAAAGTTTCACCAAGAAAGCAATTGAATGGAAATAGCGTACTTTCAATGAGTGGTGGAATGATAAGAAATAAATTTCCAGTCTTAGCTGACATGAAAGATTCTGATTGGAATAATTTAGTTGATACAGCAACACGTGCGATGCTTCAGGTAAATATTTCAATCTCCGTTTTTAAATCAAAATTTTAAGTTTTGCTCCTTTCAGATCTCAGAGAATGGAACTGGACATCAAGAGAATCTTTATGAAGAGTTAAATGCTTTAACAAATGGTGGAGTTGCTGCTTCAATGACCCATCATGGTTCATCATCGAATACAACGCCGAATTCTCTTTCACCGATTTCAAATTCAGGCGGTGGAAGCAGTAGCAGTAGCGTTTATGGTGCTAATGGTGTTAATGGAAATTCGCCAGCAAATGCACTTCCTGAGCTACAGAGTCAAGTCTCTCAACTCTCTGATCGTGTAATGCGGGAACAAAGAAGACGAAGAAGTCTCGAAGTTGCTGTGAAGAAGTTAACAGAGGAAAATCGTCGTTTACAGGATGAAAGTCAACAGGCTGTTCAACAACTTAAACGATTTACCGAATGGTTTTTTCAAACCATCGATAGACAATCTTAAAAAGCACGAATATTGACATTTAAATTATTAAACTTTACACAATATGCAGCATTAAAAATACCCTAATTAATAAGAAAACATAAAGGCAGAGAAAAGAAATCTTATGATGATGAAATTGAATTAAACACCAAGTTTTTATTTTTCATAGAATACTTAGATCTTTAACATAAATTAGAAACAAAGAAGAATGGATGCATTATTAAGCATTAATGCTAGAGTATTTACTTACATATATAAAAATATATAAAGCTGAACCAAAATATATCATCAACAACACAAATCACATCCCCATCGATATCATAGAATTTAAATGTGCACATTTTCCGTCTTCCACATTTTTTCTCCCGTTTATCTCATAATTTAATTAATTATTTAAAAACAATTTTTAACCATCATGGTGTAAAGTATCAAAGAGTATTTTATTATTTTATTTTAATTTGCATCGACAGTCTTTGTTAATACCAAAATAAAATTTAATGTAAATTTTAGAGATTTTCTTAATTATTTTTTTGCTGGTTTCTTGAAAGTATCTATTTCATATTTGTATGATAATTTAATTAAAATTTAGACAAAATTCTTCTTTTCATGTAAAATCAAATCATGAACAACTTTTCGTTTGTAATATATATGTAGTGCCTTGAAATTAAGTTTATTTTTTAATTTTATTTCGTCCCAAGCACAAGAAATGAGAATAAAAGATTAATTTAAATGAAAACTCAACAAGAAATTCTTTGAACTTATCAAATATTTTCATGTGTTCAGTTAAGAAGTTAAGATCGAAGGGAAACATTTGAGTAAATATCAATTCATGCTTTAAAAGGTAATTCGTTCAGTTCAAGTTTCACTTTCATATCGACTGGTTAACAACTTACTAAATATTTGAAGTTCTAATCATGCTCGGCTTGTTGCTTATCCGATGTGATTTCTTTTACAGGAAGGTGATGAAATAAATCCATTTAAGTGAAATATTTCAATATATTTCTTTAGAAATTTAACTTCCAGATCTTGCGCAAGAGAAGTTTATTCAGAAAAGTTGTTACGTGGATGTGCGTATTGATCTTGTTGTTAATCGTCGGTTTATATAAATTAATTGTAACATCAAATCATCCAATGGCAATAAGAAAACATTTTTATTATATTGAACCAGTTAATTCATTTTTCCGAAGTAAAACAATCACGAATGAGACGAAAGATTGGAATGATTTCTTGATGCTAAAAAATGACAGGAAAAGAGTTGGATTTGGAGAATATGGCTTGAAAACCTTTGTAGAGCATGAAGATAAAATAATGCAGTTAAGTATAATGCATCAAAATGGCCACAATACTATGGTATCAGATAAAATCGCTTTAAATCGATCTGTTCCCGATTTAAGAAGTGTTTCGTAAGTTTCGCTATCAATAACTTTTCTTTTATTTTATCCATGAGAATAACAATAAAAACAATTTTCATTTCAGCTGTCGTAAGAAATTTTATAGATCGAAATTACCAACCGTATCAGTCATCATGCCCTTCTATGATGAACACTTGTCAACTCTTTTAAGATCACTGCACAGTATAATTAATCGTTCTCCACCTGCACTTTTGAAAGAAGTTATTTTAGTGAATGATGCGTCAACGAAAGCTTTATTATACGATAATTTAGAAAATCATATCAGGGAACAAAAATGGAGTAACAAAGTGAAATTATTATTGATGGATGGTCGATCTGGTCTCATCTGGTCACGGTTAGCTGGTGCACGTGCTGCAACGGGAGATGTTTTGCTTTTTCTAGATTGTCACGTTGAAGTTGGTTACAACTATTTACCTCCACTTCTCGATCCAATTGTCGATAATTATAGAATTGTCGTATCACCAACACTTGATATTATTGATAAACATACGTATGAGATCAGACCAATTGGTCAAGGACGAACTGTCTTCGATTGGAGCTTTCATCCTCAGCGTATTCCATTAAGAGATCCAACAAAAGTTGATTTATATGAAACACCCATAATGTATGGTGCAGCTTATGCAATAGCTGCAAAATTTTTCTGGGAATTAGAACCTGACAGTGGTCTAATAATTTACGGTGGTGATCAACTGGAAATGAGTTTTAAGATAAATCTTTGTGGTGGAATACTCTATGAATCTTCATGCTCACGAATCGCACATCTTTATAGAAGATTTCCTTACAGGAAAGCTAATGCGGGCTTAGATTACAAAGCAAGGTAAATTGAAACATTCTTCTTATCAATTTACTATTCCATTATTTTATTTTTAAAAATATTTAAGGAATAATAAAAGAGTGGCAGAAATTTGGCTGGAAAATTACACGAAATATTTTTATGCGAGACATCCAGAACGTTATGAGAATGTAGAAATTGGCGATATTTCATCTCAATTAAAGCTAAAGCAGAAACTTCAATGTAAAGGATTTTCTTATTTCTTTGACGTTCTTGCACCAGATATGCTTGAAAGATATCCATTTAAAGAACATCATAGTTTTGCACATGGAACGGTTGGTATTATGAAATAATAGTTTCGTCATTCATTAGTAAAAGATGATTCTTAATTTTAGCTCCGAAACGAAGAATTCAATAAGTGTCTTCAAATCACTGATCACGAACATGGCGGAAATGTTATGTTAGCAAAATGCAGTCATAATAAAACAAGTCCACATAGTCAGCAATATTTCGTGTTGAGATATCACAGGGATATAATGATTTATGGAAAATCGGACTGTTTAGAAGGATCAGCTAATGGTGTAAAGTATGCAAGATGTCATTATGAGCAAGGCAATCAATATTTTCGATATGATCCCGAATCACATTTACTTTATTGGGGAAGAAAACGAAATAATTTATGTCTCGACGCCAGTGAAAAACATGATTACGTTTTTATAAATTTCTGTGACTCAGACAAACATTCACAACATTGGAGATGGGGAACTTATATGGTTCATATGTTGAAGAATTGGGCTTCTACTGGCGCCGCTATTTTGGATGAATTCGAAATCGAAGATCTTCAATCAGATCAAGCTTTCACTAATCCAAATCAAGTTCCCCTTGAGGATGAAAAGAATGCAGATAATCAAGCACAAGGAGAAGAACTTCCATCGAATCAAGTTGTCAAAAATCCGAATGAAGTACCGGCTTCCCAACAACAAGTTCCAGATAATCAAGCACAAAGAGAAGAACTTCCATCAAACCAAGTTGTCAACAATCCGAATGAAGTACCGGCTGCCCAACAAAAAGTTCCAGATAATCAAGCACAAAAGGAAGAACTTCCATCAAACCAAGTAGTCAACAATCCGAATGAAGTACCGGCTGCCCAACAAAAAGCTGCAGATAACCAAGAAGACAAAGGCTAATAAACTTAAAATATGTACTAAGCAATTATTATGGAATATTCTTGAAACTGGAATGTTTGCATAATTTATTGAATACAATTAAAAAATAATATAAATGAATAACGGTCAAATTTTCAAATTCTTTCGTTCAAAAATTTAGCTAAATTTATAGGTAGTTTATACTATAAAAACAAATGATGCAAAAAGACTTGAAAGAAGCAAAACAATTTCTCGAATAATAAGAATAACAAACGAGGAATCTCTCTTTAATTCTTTTAAATTGTAATAATGGCATTTAGCTTTTCTAAATTAACATTATTGCGACGGTTTGTGTCCGTCAGTGTAAATGAAAAATTAGTAAGTATTGACATTACTACTTAAGTTCCACAAATCTTCAAAATATCTATTTAAATTTTAGGTTGAAGGATTACAACCATTGATAACTAAATTGAAAATAAACAATATAAATGAACTTTTACAAACTACACCTGAACTCAATAATTATTCTCCTGAGCAATGGAAAAGAACGCATGACTTTTTAAAAGGAGAAGGTTTTAACACAAATAGCTTTGCTTACATGATTTCACAAAACCCCAAACTGATCAAAACACCGGAAATTCATATTTGCGAATCAATTAATACTTGGAAATCTTTCCAATTCGGTGAACGTAACACAATAAAATTACTTGAAAAGTTTCCCGAACTATTAAATATTCAACAGTCAAAGGAATTCACGAAAACGTTTAATACCATAAAATCCTTTGTTGGAGGTGGTCAGAATATTTACAAGTTGCTGATGAGCTCACCATCGATACTTTTTGAAAGTCTTCCAGATATTGATGAGAAAATTGATTATATTAGCAATGTCATGAAGGTTGAAGTATCACAAGTATATAAGTCAACAGTGATGTCTCTTGACATTGTTACTTTAAAAACTCGCCATGTCTTTCTTGAACGCCTTGGACTATTCATTGCTAAGAAAGTCAAAGACAAGGATGAAGTTAAAAGTAACGATAAGAACCCTAAACTATTCCGAATCGCTGACACAGACGATAAGACTTTCGCTACCAAAGTTTGTTCCGTGACATTAGAAGAATTTGAAACTTTCCAAGAACTTTACAAAAAAGAATTAGATCAAGAGATTGATGATGAGTCATCCGATGAAGAAAGCTATGAGACTGGACATGACGCATCTGTAAAAATAGAATTTGAAGTAATTTAAACATTTTCATGTTGTTAATATTTTGCTTAGCAAGAAGCAATTGGTTTTTAACTATTCATGAAATGAAATAAGTTACACAATAAAATTCTTAAAATGTAGATTTACAAGTACATAAAGTTGGGCACACCCTTTTAAAAATGCTGAAGAATCTCATTATTATTATGTTTGTATGTCTATAGAGGAGATGTTTATGTTGAAGATTGTCAATATTGGGATATTTTCATTTTGTATTTGAGGGTTTACAGATTTTCTTTTCTTTTACTTATGCTAGATAAATATTATTTTTTCCATCTTCTTCTTCTTATAAATTTATAGACGAAAGCAAATGTGATGAGCGCAATGTCCAACATGAAGGCAAGTGAAAAAATTTGTTTTAACTAAAATCACAAAAGAAAAAAAAAATGCAGCATATCTAAACATCGTGATTCAATAGTGGAACATCATATTTTCGATTGTTGAGTCCTGTGCAAGGAAATATCCAACAAAGTGGATGATTGCGTGTTCCACAAACTTCCGCCATAAGTGAAAGTTTTGGCCGATTCGGGCGATAGCTGCCACGCATTTGAACTTGTTCAATTGCAGTTTCGTCATCTGATCGATGAAAACAAAGAAAGAAACCTGTCAATTCAAGAAATTGTTTATAAAAGAAGAATCTTACATAAAATTGCATGTAGTTGATCAACCATAATTGCAACTACAAATAAACCGAAAAGTCCCGATTCGAGCAATAGAATGACGCTATGTAACATTTTTGCTTGTGCATCTGCCATGGAAATATTTGGATCCGTTGGTTCAATCCATGACATTACAATCAATATAATTGAGTAAACAGCTAATATTCCAACATAAACAAGGAATTGAAGAAAATATTTTTGATTCCTTTCACCTACACAGTTGTTAACCCAAGGACTGAAACAGATTTTTTAATGAAGTTAAATATTTTTAGTTAATTACATCGAATTATTACCAATGATGATCCATTCGTCGAATACATCGCTTGCAAATCCTACAATGATGAGCTCTTGGCGGTCTGAAAGTTTCACATCGTGTACAAACCGTCCAGTCATCATTCTCAAATTCACTTTTGTTAGAGTGAAGATCAGAGAAATCGAGACGAGTGGTTGGCAAAGGAACTGTACCGGGATCTAAGAATACTGCTTTTAGATGAGACATCACAAGAAGAAAAACTATCGTGTTGAAAAAAATAACATTGAATGGGCCCCATAGTCTGAAAAATGTTTCGAATAACAATTATCGATTGACGAGTAATGAAAAGAAAGGAAAATAATGATGAAGCTTGCTTACGAATTTTGAAAGTTTAGCAAAATTATCCATCGTGTTACAACATAATCAGCGTAAAAAACGGCTAAGTATGTGAAAATTAAGCACACAATTCCGCAGGGATCTCTAACAAATGGCATATTTAATGTTTTACACTAAAATGTAATCATTACAACTTTAAGCACTTGAGATTTTTTCCATCATTTAATCTCGAATTGAACATTGAGTAGATACGAAAACACAGTCAATTTATGTGGAAAAGACTACAATATTATGCTTTCAGAAATTGATTAAGAATTTACGTTCAACAACCCACGAGAAAATAAGAAATAAACAATAGATTGCAAGATTTCTATTTACTCTTCAATCTTTGTTTTTGAAAAAAACCTTGGGACTTGGCACTTTTCGCTTCAATCAGCAATCTGCCCCTGAATATAGAGCATGATAAAACAAAATCGTTCGATATATTCAAGTAAAAACTTTTCATAAATTTTGGAAATTCCCTATTTTTTAAATATTTGTAGCCAATTTGAGCTTTTTCATCATAGAAAACTATAACCTGAGTGTCAGCAAAACATCAGTTTTCTGCTAAAGTTAAAAAGCTTTGAATGTTTACAAACTAAACGTGATAAATAAACAAGAACAATGGGTTTATTCGGGAATTCTGCGACAAGTGCTTTGGAGGCTGAAATTGGTAATTTAATTAAGTTAAAAAAGAGTTAAATGATCGATGATTGTATTTCCTCATACATTATCTATAATTTGTGATGTAAACAGGGATGAATGTCCTTAATAATATTCAAATTGTTGGTTCATTAATTTGATTTTCAAATTCCCTCTTTGTGGTTTGTACAATCTGTTCGCGTTGTCCAATTAAGTCGTCACCACTCTTTTCATGATATCGAAATCAACTTTGGACAATCACATGAATTGAATTTTTAATATATATTTATTATGTATTATGCGTCATTGATGACTAATACTTTATAATGCGAACGTTTCTTCTTTGTGTAGAAATATTTTTTATTTTCATTTATTTATATTCATTCATTTCCAAGTGATTTGATAACACAAGAATTAAAACAGTCCTTAAGATGTAGTTATCAGTTCAGAAGTTCTCTCTGATTTATCATGTATGTACATGTGATGATTTTCTTATATTATTTATAGAGAAGGCAACCAGTGAGAAAAATATTTCCGAGAAATGGGGAATGATTATGGATATTTGTGATAGGATAGGAACCAATTCAACCGAAGCTAAAGAGAGTTTACGGATAATTATGAAACGTTTAAATCATCCAGATCCTCATGTTGTTGTGCAAGCCATTACAGTAAGATTTTTATACATTTATGCTATCTACAACAAATTTTAATTTAATTTAATGTTATTAAAAATTTTCCAGCTTCTTGACGCATGTGTCAATAATTGTGGAAAGAATTATCATTTAGAAATTGCATCGCGTGAATTTGAAACCGAATACAAAAGACTTATTCAGAAAAGTCAATTGCCCGTTGCTGCTGTAAGTTAATTTCGTTAGTATTTCATCATTTAATCGATTGTTTAAAATCTTTTTAAGAAACTGAAAGCGTGTCTCAAGAAATGGGCAGAAGGTGACTTCAAGAAAGATCCTCAACTAAATTTAATTCCTTCATTGTATAATAAATTGAAACAAGAAGGACACGACTTTTCCGATCCTGACACGACACCAAAACGCGAAGTACAATTGAGTAAAGATCCAAATGTTGTGTCTAGTCAACAGGAAGAAGATGATATTTTAAAAGCCATTGAGCTTTCGCTTAAAGATAAGACAGCATCACCGAAAGCTCAAACTACTACTTATTCATCATCTCTTTATCCATCTATGAACATGCCAAGTTCATCAACTGGTGCTACGAATGCATCATCTGCTTCCGCTCCAGCATCAGAACCGAGGAAAGTTCGAGCACTTTATGATTTCGAAGCTGTTGAAGACAATGAATTAACATTCAAAGCTGGTGAAATAATTATGGTAATCGAAGAATCAGATCCAAATTGGTGGCGCGGAACAAATCATCGTGGTGAAGGCTTCTTTCCGGCTAACTTTGTTACGGCAGATTTAAGTGCAGAGCCTGAAGATCTGAGCAAAGATATCAAATCAAATAACAAAAAGTCAGAACAGGTCCATGAAGAAGCACAAAATGTTCAAAATCAACAACCAGTAGAAATTAATGAAGAGGCCATTGATCGTTTACTTTTCCTTCTTCATGAAGCTGATCCGTCAGATCCATCGCAAGATAGCCAAGAAATGTTACGATTGGAAAATGTTGTAAACCAGATGGGGCCTTTAATAGACTCAGAACTTGAACGAGTAGATAGAAAGCATGCTCAGTTAACTCAGTTAAGCAGTGATTTGATTGACACCATAAATCTTTATCATAGTTTGATGCGAGAGACTGAACGTGCTCCAGCCATGAATCTTTATTCCGGATTTTCACATAATCAAATGTTTGGTGGTGTTCCAGGTGTTGGTTTTCCGCACAACGCTTATGGTTTGCCACCTGGTAGTATGATGCCACCAGGAATGATGATGGGAATGCCAGGACATGGACATCCACAAACTTCATCGACTCCACAAGGTAACTTTCCAATGCCTCAAGCTCCTGGGAACTTTCAACAACATTCTGGACTAAATAATATGATGCCACCAGTTTCACAACAAAATATGAATCAACCCACGACTAATGGACATCAACAACAACAACAGCACCAACATCAACCGAGTAGTGTGCAACAAATGCCACAACAACAAATGCAAACTCAAAATATAATGTTACAAATGCCAAATGGACCACAACAAATGATGCCACCGGCACAACAGCAACAAATTCAAGCACCAGGTTTGAGTTTTTAAATAATTCCTTTGAAGAGTTTTAATTAATTTTTGTTTATTTAATTTACAGGTCAAAACTTCCCCCCACAGCAACTTCAACAGCCTCCTTCGACTACAGCGGCACCTCAACAACATCAAAATGGAATTCAACAACCAAATTATCGGATGAATCCAATGCCAATGTCACATCCCAACATGCAGTCACAACTTAATCAAATGATGGGAAATATGACAGTTCAGTCACCACCAACATCAATGCAGAATCTTCATCAAATGACACAACAACAAGGACCTGGAATGCAAATAACTCAACCGATGACGTTTAATCTTCAAGCAGATTCCAATCAGAATATTCCGGTTTATCAGCAACAACGATAAATGCTATGTAGCGAAATTTTTGATTATACTTTTATATCGTCGATTATTATTTATTGTTTAGAATGATTCAGAAAATGGAAACTTTTAAAATTTCTGTAACGAAGAAGTTGTCTCCGTAAGCCTCAATTTTCCGTCGCTATCACTCTTTGTTAAGTAGCAACTCGCTTGCATATTTCCTTTAAACTGCAAATGCTTAATGGGCTTTTTTTTCTTATTTATGTTGGTGCGCTATTATCCCGATTTATTATTCGTAGAATATAAAAGAAACCATTACGTAGATATAATGTATAATTTTACTCACATAAATATGAACATTCTGTTGAATTAAATAAAATAACAATTTAATTAAATTATAACTTTTCACGTTGTTGTGGTATTTTATTTCAAAGTTTATGAATTTTTTTAATTTCATTATCAAAATAATCAACCATTTCTAAAAAGTCTGGATAAGTCGACAGAGTTGAAATCTGTTCTTTTGTGACAAACTTAAAATCTGTATGTTCATCTGACAAGGTTGGATCACGACCAGACACTAACTCTGCTAGCCAATAGACGACAACTTTTGGTTTGCCTTTGACATTGTAATTTAATGTTTTTGATAAATCTTTATAAATTTTAAGATCGTTCTCTGTGAAGCCAGCTTCTTCTCTTGTTTCACGTAGAGCTGTAGTGTAGTCATCTTCCCCAGGATCAACATGACCTGAAAAATATTTCATCATAATAAAATGTTCAAAATAATTAATAAAACTTTAAATTACCTTTCGGTGGTGTCCAATGGAGTTCTCCGTAACTTGCTTTCAGAAGAAGATATTCAATTCTTGATGACACCAAGCGATAGATGAGAAAGCCAGCAGCTCGTTTTATCATTTTTATGGTAAGCTTATTGTTGCTCTTATGAATGGTTTTGTTTACTATGAAAAATACAATCATTGGCACATTTTAAAATTTCTGCTTATGTCTGACTGTCAAAAGAATTTCAAATGTAAGTTGCGATTAATTATTGTAGGTACTTCCCTTCCGATATGGGTTCATGAGTAAGCAAATAATCAATAATTCACATTACTGCATATTCTTCTTCTTGTGTTTATTTCTGTGTCAACATTTTAGTTTTGAATATCACATGTTAATTAAACTCATATTAATGATGAACTTTGGCTTGATCGTGACACTGAATAAATATTTATGTCATGATATTTGTTGTATTAATTAACTTGACAATTATTACCTTAAAAAGAAACGGAAATTTGTTTTCTCTTTAGGCGCTTCCTACCATGAGTTCATTCACAAGCAAACTTACTTTGGGTCAATAAATTAAAAATAAGTTTCCGGGCACTTAACATGTCTTTTATAAGTAAACTTGTTCTTCCCACCATACGCAATGTCACTTAATGTTAAAGTTAAAAAGAATACTACGTACGACTCAAGTATTTAAAATACAAAAGTCCTTTATTTTGAATTCAATCTTGAAGAGACACAATAATATTGCAATGAAAAACATTTGTGTTTACATAAAGAACGCACAACTGGTTTGCAATCTTTGGAAAATGACGCGCGTTGCTAAATACCTACCTATTTATTTAAACATACGCAGCATCTTACACACGTTTTTTCTTGCACTGTCATTTTATTTTTCAGTTGACTTCTGAACATTTAAGATCATTTGGCTTTCTGTGCTTTTCATCTTAACAGTTTTATTCAAATACCTATTTAGATATTTCGAGAGATAAATTATAATTGAAATATGATGTTTATGATAGTTTTATTCTTTTTTTCATCAGTGGTATTTGTATCGCCATCTCCAATTTTTAAGAAAGGTTTTTATTACTTGAAAAAATTTTTATGAAAAAGTGAAAGTGCATTGAATTCAATAATTTTGTATAGGATTTGCGCGACCATATCCAGTTATACAACCATATCCGGTATTTCAACCATATCCCGTTTATCATCCTTATCCAGTGGGGGTACCAGTATATCCATCTTACCCATATCCAGGCTTTGGTTACGGAGGTAATCGAAAAATTTGCACGAATATATTTATCTATCAGTATTTCAATTCAAATTTTAAAATAATTCATTAGGATATGGTGGAGCTAGCAGTTACAGTTCATCTCAAAGTTTCGGATTCTTCCACGGATAATATTTGCGCGGTAACATTTTAGTTGGACATTATGAGATTATCATAACATTCTTGAAACAAGTTAGGTGTTATAAGTCACAATAAATATCTGCATATATAAAAATAAAAAAATCCAAAGGTTGAATTTCTATTTGTTCTCGTGCTGCAATTCAGCCTTCAAATCTTCACTCGAAGTGACAAAAATCATTTTGATTTCTCAAGGTAATTCAGGTTATCGACCGAATCAAACGTTTTTATATTCGATATCATTTTCAAACAGCGCGCTTTCATCACAAATTCAGCTTAACGCAAGTTTTTTCTTTCTTCAATTTCATTAACAATTGTGAAGTGAAACATACAAGTATGGGAGAGAAAAGTGCGGTTGTTTGCGATATTACTGGTCAAGTTAGTAAATAAATTTCACACACTTTAAATCGAATAAAAATTATCTAAATTTAATAGGTGATAAAATATGGCTTAGCCGAAGATTACACACCAATATATAAATTTCCAGCGATTCTCGGTCGTCCAAAAAATTCTAAATCAATCGGTGAAAAAATAAAAGACCTTGAAATAAAAGTGAGTCATGATTGTTTGCCGGTGTTTTGGTTGAAGAAGTTTATGCTTATTTGGGCTTATCTTATCAAAATTGAAACTCAGTTCGATCCATTTTAGGAAATTTTATTCGGCAATGATGCATTGCAACTTCAATCTGAATTAAATATTTCTTATCCAATTAAAGATGGAATTATTGAAAATTGGGAAGACATGACGTTGTTATTAGAATATATTTTTAAATGTGACAACATCAAAATGGATCCGAAGAACACAAAAATATTTCTGACACAAACAACCATGAATACAGCAAAAAACCGAGAGAAAATAAGTGAAATAATGTTCAAACATTTTGGATTCCACTCAGTTTTCATTGGAAAGCATGCCGCAGCATTTTTGATCGGACAAGGGATCACTGCTGGCGTTGTTATTGACTTTCATGAAAATTTCACAGACATTTCCCCTGTTCACATGATGGTGTTGAAAGATTTAGTGAAAAGAGTTCCAGCTTCTGATAATAATAAAAACATTTCTGAACTCATTTTCAACACAATTCAATCTGCCGATGTGGAAGTTCGACTTGATCTTTTTAAGAGAATTGCATTGATTGGAGATACAAACATTCAACCTTCCACTATTGAAAATGATGTTAAACATCTTTATCTTAAAAATGTTTTATTAAATGATTCAGAAAAATTGAAAAGATTCAAAGTTCGTGTGGACAAATATGCTTCAGATAACGAAAAAGTTTATGTTGGTGGTGCTTTATTGGCAAAAGTCAATATAGAAAGAGACGCTTTTTGGATAACAAAAAAAGAATTTGAAAGCATTGGACTTAAAGTTTTAGACAAGTGCATATAAATTTTAAGACATGAATATGGCTTTTATTATTGTGATTTGCAAATTTCAAACAACGCTTTTGTATCTGTAAAATCATTAATAATAATAAATTTCTTGATTATAGAGAAAATATTTTATTACTTAACTAATTTATAATATTTTCAACTGATTAAGTAACTCATCCCATGGTTCTGTTACAATTTCTTAACATAAAAGATGATCACTACGTATAATAATTATTAATTGTATAATTAAATTTTATTTCCTTTAAAAATATTTCAAAATTCGTTTGTTAAATAAACTGAATCTAAGGCACCGAGGCCAGCAGCGACACCACCTTCGTTTGCACTTGAAACTTTTGTTCTCAGCATATGCCCCACTTGACGATTGTACAAAATTTTCTCTTTTGTTCCTATGATTGCACCGAAAATGCCAAGCTCCGAAACCATGTCGAAAATCGGTGGTGGATTTGGTCCGCCAGGTCTTATCATGTAACTTTTTGAAATTGGAGGAAAGATTCGCTCCATCAGAATGTATGCTGATCGTTCGGTTTCGTCCATCGCCTTGAGCCTTTCAGGTATGTCAACACCGTAAATGTTATTTCCGCCTCCTTCTCGTTGCGGTTTCATAACAAAATTTTCAGGTTTCTCCAAAACCATTTTGACGGTTTCATCACCACCTTCGCCTTTATCAAATGAATACAATCCAGTGAAAATTTCTTTTACTTGCTTAATCTCGTTTTCATCATTCAAAAACCTGTTGAGAACTCCTGGCTTTGCTAATGCTTGTTGCACCTTCTTAGTTCCAGCTAAGTGATAATGAACCGATGGACATTTTATCGCAGTCGAACGTTCAATCATAAGCCTTGCAGCCCATTCATTTTCAGAATGATAATGTCCGGGTTCGTAACCAGCACGAAAATAAACAACACTCGCTGTTACATTACCAACAATCAATGTCTTGTTGTCGCCTAATTTTCCTTCTTTAAAGATTTCGGTCAATGATTGCCTGATGACTTTGACGTGAGGATACTTTTCACGAATATAAAATTCATGAAATCTTTGATCACAAATGTTGTAGGTAACATCTTCAATAATAAACAGAATGGCAGCTTTATCGTCACCAATAATTTTCCAAGCTTCCACCATCGCGTCACAAAGTCCAGCTAAAGCATTGTTTTCAGGCAACTAAATTTATAACAATCATTAAATTTAGTAATAAAATTGACTTAATTAATGTCACTTACGTATTTCACTTTGTCGTCATGTCCAAGTTCTTGAAGAATGTAACTGAATTTTAAAGAAATTTAAAGAATTATTGAATGAAGAATTTTGAATTTCAAGATCAATTCTACAATTTTTAAATATTAAACACATGCAACATTATGAAAGTTAATAAACAAATAGTAAGCTTGCTTTATGTTAGAAACACATGAGTGCTCTTCCAATATTTATTATGATTCGCAGTCGCTACTTTTACACGCATCATTTAATTTCTTCTTTCTTTCATTCTGATCTCTCTCATTTCTGTCTCAACAACAATAATAAAATGAAGACACAAAAAATGTGATGTGAGAAGAAAGACGATTGCTTTCATGCAATGTTTGTCTTTCTTATAGATTTTTAATTATTTATGTGAGCTATGAATGAAAATGAGTATTGTACGAATTTTAATTATAAAATAAATATTTTAGAGAACTAAGGCAGATCTAAGTGATTAAGAATGAATATTTCAAAATAAAATGCAAATTAATTTTGTTCGTCTACCTATGAAATTCTCTGAACTGAGACGAAATGCCAGCGAAACTGCTCGCAATTGTGTTAAATTCTACCTGAAGAATTTTGTTTCGATCGCTAACAAAATAATCTGACCGCAGCAAACCTAACGTTATTGTCTGCAAAAATAAAAACAAAATTTATGAAGACAGAATGAGATTTGGTTAATTAGTTTAATACGTTAAGTATGTTTTTTGTACTTAAGCAATGTCAGAGCGGTCGATTTTCAATGATGTGATTTAAGAAAAAGAAAATTACGTGATGATCCTTAGCGTTTTAGACACAAAAAAACTGTACAAAAAAGATTGGAATAGCACTCGCATATTTTTAAGTAGAAGATAATCATCGCAAAATAATAAAAAAAAATACAATTCAGTGAAATATTTACAAAAGAAAACAAAATGAAGATAATGATAGAAACTAAAAAAAACTTAGATATGCTGCACCTTTGCAAAAGTCCTGAAGCTGGCCCAAGCCAACCAAAACCACTTGCGATTGTGTTTATTTCAACCATAGCAACACAACAATAAAAGCTCCGTGAAGGCATACAAGTGGATTTGCTGAAGCAACTTTTACGTGTTTCCAGCATTGTGTCGGAGCGAACTAATCCAAGAGAGATTTCCTAACATTGATAACGATGTGAAGTTTTTTTTGTTTATAGAAATCAAGGATCATCGAAGTTAAGCAAAAAATATTTATGTGATTAATGTTATTAAAAAAAATCTCACCTGAGCAACACCTTCCGATAAAACTGTTTCATAGATTTTAAAGAGTGATGCTGTGAAGTCATCTACTTTTATTGTACTTGCTAATGTTTCTCTCAAGAAATCAACATCATGGGCAACGTTGTGGATCATTTTATTTAAAATGATTTGAAGCTTTGTTGCCTTCTCGAATTCTTTCCGAGGGTAAAGTGATGGTGTCAGTACAAATGGAGCAAACTAAAACGATGAAAATATATAAAAGTTAACTGTTTAATACTGAATCAGTGACACTTTGGCAATATTTATTTATGTATAACTACGCTTTAGAAATTTCATCTTAGTCAACAATTTAAATAAATTTAATCAAATTACACATATTTTCATAACATGATATCAGACTGTCATGTTTTATTGACTACTTTTCATCAAACACTTCATATCGTAGATATTCTTATCTCAATGAAAAAGTAAATACTTTTAGTTAGAGTTTAAAAAGTGTTTGTCATGCTGATTATCTATTTGTTCTTGACCTTCATATATTTTTATTACTTACTTGTAAATTATCTGGATTGAAGTTAGCTTTTGATCGCATACATATTCCATGCATTAAAGCGTAATCTTTTGCCTTAGATACAATTTCTTCCAGTTCTTTTCCAGACAGAGGTAATGAAATACAACTTGGCAGAATGTTTTCCGACATCTTCCTGAATTTTGTTCACTAAATCAGATATCTAATACTGTATTATAGTCACGATAATGTTTCACTAAAAAGTTTTAATTTTTGTTTCAATTTTTATTTATTTATTTTGAATAAAATCACTTAAAAAATATTCTCAGCCACGGACCTTTTCATAAGAAGAGTAGAAAACAAATTGACATCTAGAAATTATGAATGAAGTTGCCGGCTTCAATTATCTATTGAATACCTTAAAAGCTGCGGATGGAAGGCTCTAAACTGCTTGAAATTTATTTATGAGAAGCAAAAGCATTACAATTTGTACAGCTCTGATTACCTATGAAAAAACTACCAATTTATTCTTTCATTTTTCATGCGCTGGACTTAAGATTACTTAATAAATAACAGAATATGCACATTCTATCATATTATTCACTCGTTTTATCTTTCATTGTCAAATGAAAACATGTCAACTACCTGTTTAGAGATTGATGGAAATTTCGTTCAAACATCATTGACATAAATTAGTTGGATTTGTTGATCAAAACAAAGTTTGAGTTTCTTGGGTTTACTTATCAAATTCTTTGCTCTTTCAAGGATTTCATTGTCATGCATTCCATCTAAGTCAGTATTATAAACCGTGAAGTTATTTTATCCTTAAATAAGACTGAAAAATAACCAAAAGTGAAACATACAGTAAAATAATTATCAATTTGAAAGTATTGATAAGAGATAAAAACCTAAATCAAGGAAATCGAATAAATATCATAAAGTTTAGATCATGGATGATCTAGGTAAGTTTAAAAACAAATAAAATATCAAATTTAATTGCCACGTTTGCAAGAAATATTTGCACGAGAAGGAAGGAAATAGAAATAAGAAACCGCGTAGAAGATAACGACGGCATTAATCATTGATGATGTCAATATGTATATTTTTATGGGCTCTAACTTTTCTTTATTTGCGCTGAGATTAACATTAAGCGTAACAAATACTTTTAAGTGATGATGCAAGAGACGTTTGTTGTTTTATTTGGAATCGATAGTAAATAAATCTTCATCTTAAAAGGTCTTGATTCACAAGCATTTAAGAACATTCTGACATTTTCAACTTGTTAACAAAATTCCATAGACTCACATCCAGCAAACAGGTGGTGATGAATGGCTGAAAGATGTTTACTCTTGACACCACAGAAGACATGAAAAAAAAATCACCATGGACGCTTTTAAAAATACTTAAGCAAATCTCTCATCATCATCTTCACATAAATTTGTTTTTCATTTTCTCTCTTGATGATTGCTATTGTAACAAAAAGAAAACATAATTCAAATGAATCTTACTCTTTCTAATCTTAAGATCGTGTGATAGAGAACTCGTTTAAATCTTGAAAAAAACATTTTTAAGTTGTTAATCTCCATATGATTCATTGCTTTTGGATGCTTCATCATATATACCACTTCAAAGTCAAATACAAAAAACTCTCGGTCTTCAAAATATACTGAAAGATTTTAAACATTAATTCATTCATTGAGATATTTGCAGATGAGAACTTATTCATGTATCAAACCTTGATGATATTCGAACCAGTATTTGTTAAAATGTTTATGATATTTCTTGTTTATTTACGAAAATATTTGTCACACATGTCGTCTGATCCTGCTCACCTTTAAAAATACATTCGCATGGTGATAATAATAAAAATGTTCCTCTTGTCACTCGTCAAGATTTAAAAGTTTCTTGCTCCTATTAGTTGACTTCAAAATTTGAGACGACAAATATTTTGCATGTAAAAAATCATAAACATAACCATGACGTTGCCAAGTGTTAACGATTCGCTACTCTTCAACTGAACTTAAATTTAGATCTTGTGATTTCCACAAATACATACAATAAACAGTAAGAAACTTTAGTCAAAAATCACATCCCAATGCTCGAAGATATAGAAAAGAAGATATTCACGATCCTAAATTCTATCGTGACTTCTTTCAAATAATTAAGAAGCAAATTACTTTTGTTAAATTTTCTACGCTCCAAGCTTTAGGGTGAAGAAGTCAGGGTCAAACAGATGATCAAAGTCATAAAATATAAATCTGTTGCGCAATTCATTCATTAAAATGAATAGAAATCATAGAAGTGAATTTATTCTGAAACGTTCAACATTATCCCCACTCACCCTAGTTACTTTAATATTTTTTCCTCTATCTCTCTTTATATTTTTCTTCACGATGCCAGTCAATTCAGTTTTGAATTTGTTGTCGCATTGAAACGTTCGAGCGCTTACGAGATTTTCTTTCTTTTTTCTGTCTAAAATTTTTCTTCTCCGTTCATCATCAAAGGTTTTTTTTTTGTTATTTCTTACCATCGAAGTAGAACGGAGAACTTTGAAAAACTGCTCATAAATTCACAGTGAATAGTCGCCATATTATTTAGAAAGTAAAATTTTGAAACTCAGAAAGAATCTTGTTCTCCTGACTAAAGTGCCATCGATCGCTATTTTTAAAGAGTAAAATTCCGCAACGCGGAGATTTGTAAATAAAAACAAAAGTTTAGAGAGAAGTGAAAGAGTTTTTCACGACACGAAATTTTTGTGTGTGACGAAATGTGAAAGATCATCATAAAAGCAATTAACTAGATTTTTCGAGACTGTTAATCGTCAAAAATAAAGATCAAAATGAATGGAAACTTTCTACATTTACATATCTTATAAACCAAAACAAACTCAACACATGATTTAACATTCTTCGAATAAAAACAATAGAATTAATGTTTGCCATATGTGACGCAGGCTTTTTTTGTTTTGATGTGATTTTAATCTTATCTATCTGTTTCTGCTTTTGTACATAGCAGTACCGAAGAAATTAAAGTTAGATATTCATAATTTTCCATAAAATTTGGACTCAAAACATCCAAATATGGTTTGAATTAATTCAATTAAATTTATGCTTCGTATAGTTTTTGCACATGTTTCATTGATAGAAAATGAAATAACCAAATGTGATTGTTTGATTCGAACTTTAAAATATCATTATTCACGATCTATTGAGTACAACGACCTTCAACTGCACGGTGTAATGTCAATTTTTCGTAAGCAATCGTAAGAGAAAAAGTTTTTTTTTCTTTCTTTCTATCTAATCCTGACTGATGCCAGGGTTTGACGCGATGTTGTTGACCGCACGATCGCGATGAGACGGTAGTAAAATTCACTCAATCGAATTTTCCTAATGTAAATGTTTACATTAATGTACATTGTGATAAAATTGAATCATCAAAATTGTTTCATTAGTCATACAAAGAGTTGTGATTGTTTAAATTTGATTTTTATTTTTTATCATAACGTGAAAAAGTTTCTGTAGATTTAAACAGTCTTTTTTTTCTCGAAGAAACAGAACAAGAAAATGAAACAGTGAAGTAGTGCGGGGGAATTGACAAATGAATATTTTTGACGCGTGAAAAACCACATGTTGTTATGAACTGTGCGGAAAAGTTTTTCTCATATGTAGAGCTTTTTCACTTCCTAATTATAATTGATGACCTTTAGCCCTAATGATGTTGGGGACACACCTTGTTAGTATTCAACCGCTAATTTCGTAAATTGTTTTATGATTAGTGCTGCAGTTTCAAAATGAAATGGAAAGCCTTTAATAGCTGGAAAAGCATGGAAACATAAAAGCTTTTTTTTATTATTATGAAAATGGTGTTCAAACAAATCCGATGATAATCGGGGACGCAGTGTTGTGGAAACACGCTGATGATTGAGATTCTAAAAATACGTATGAAATATCGCTCATCGTATACCGCGCGTGAGAAAAGAGCGAAAGTGGGAAGTGGAAAAAATTGGATGGGCAGTTTATGGGTTGTCACTTTTACACAATTTTTCATCGTACAGGTTGGCATCAGGAGATGAATTATAAGATTAACTTCTTAAAGATTTCATGACACTTAGCAAAACGAAAAGAGAATCTTTCCAGTTTATGTAGCTATGTCACGTCATGGCCATTTCTCACATTCATTACACCATTCGTCGTCTTGGTGAAAATTTCCACCCCCCGAGAAATCCTTCCTTTGTTCTTTTATTTCTAATTCCACTTGATGAATTTATGGGATTCTGTGTTGTTTTTCGACTAATTAAGAAGAAAATGACATGAATCTGGTTGACTCACACAGTGGATGATGTATATAAATAATTTAAATATAGAAAAGATTTTCCATGAAAAGTGCTTCTCCATAATGGAGTAAAAAATAACATTTTAAGTATCCAATTACATCAGTTTAGCTTTTTTGTTTGAATCATTTTACTATTTTCATCCATTTAGCAGCGTGTTCATCGAAATAATAAACATGAGAAGATAGAAAACTTTAATTTTACGGTTCTTTCCACATATTTTTCGCTATAATTTTCGACTTCATCATTCTGTGTGTTTTTAAAGGGTTTCATTAGTGCGGCCTTTGGCATTAATTTTTGTGATCCGCTTTACAAACAAATAACGTGCAGACGGTGGAAATATGAAGCTAATTAAACGCTAAAAGTTGCCCATAAAATTTGAATTTTCCAATCATGTGGGCAATACTATGTGGTTGCAAGTTGCAACTTTTCTATTAAATAGATTAAGCTTGATCAAAACACGCTTGAATTCCTTCTCAGTTAACATAGACATAAATTAATCCCAATCGAAATAAACGACAGAATGTTAAGCCCACATGTTATCGAAGACGAATGAATAAGTTGTAATTGAGTAACATAAGAAGAAAAAGAAACATTTCCATTCATTTTTATTTCTGATTATCAACCAACAACATATGTATGTGTTGAAAAATATTTTAAGTTTTCAACTTCTATATTTCCAATGTTAAATAGGCAATCATAATAAATTAAACTGATAAAAGACGAAGAATCCGTAAGCAGTCTATCGAAACTTAAAAGCCAAGTGCAGTTCAACATATAAAAAGATATATAGAAAAGTGTTCAAGCAACCAGCTGATGTAAAGTGACTACATAGTCTTGAAAAATTAATGATTACAAATTGTGCTTTATACGAAATAAATTATGGATCGCACAGATTATTGTTTTGGAAGAATTGATCCATTTGATAACAGAACACCATACAGATGTGCTCTAAAGGAGAGAGGAATCGCCCCAGGATGTAAGTTAATAATGAATGAAACAAGACCAATTAAAGAAGTTTAACTGTAACAAAAATGTGTCTTGACTCTTTAGTTTGTGTCTAGGGTGCTTATGCTTATGTGAACGTAAAAATCTAATTTGCTATTTAAGGTTAAAATTAAAATTTAATTAAATAGGATTGACATGAGTTTACATCTATTGCACTATGTTTTGCAAAATTAAACATGTATGAGCTCATCGTAACTTTTCCAATCACTTTGAAAAGCTTTTGAATTATTGATCATAACTGGAAAATTATGCTGCTTGAGCTTAAATTATACCCAACCAAGGATATCTATTGCTCGTAAAAATGATTCTTTAATGAGATGATTTGTGCTTCATGCGTTGGCGAAATCATGAATTTCTCATTCATCAAACATTTGTTAACTTGCTGTTTTCCTTGCTACAATGCTTTTCTCTCACATATGTGAGCATTAAAACATTTTAATAAATCTCCGGTTCGTATTTTGCGCTCACATTCATTTTTTATATTTATTTCTTTTTTTTATTTTATTTATTTTTTCATTTGAATGCAAACTCCATGTGCGCACACAACCACGAATTGAGTGTAAACAAAAAAAGAATAACGTCCAGAGAGACCTGAAGAAGAATACATTAAACGCAATGAAGTTAAAAATACTAAAACGAAAACTTAATATTTGATGTGTGCGAGACTGAAATTTACTTGCGATTACGTCATTTTTCAACACTTCGTCTCATAAAAACAGTGAGAAAGAGACTTGCAATGGCTTTAAAAAAATTTAAATATTTGTATAAGTATGTTTTATGATGCAAACTGATGAATGCTGTATGTGTTGAAAATAAAGCAAGATGCAATGGATATTTTGATTAAAATTGATTTCTAACCATATTCGTGTTCTTCTTCAAATGGAAACCGTTGAATAATTGATGAAACCATTGGATGGATTCAATAAACGTGTCTGTTCAAATCGACAACATGTTGAATTTTTTTTTTTCTTTCTCTTATTGGTATTTGATTTTCGATCACTTCTCAATATTCTTTTTGGTGTAGTTGTTGTATGATTCAAGTGTGGTGTTGCTTCTCCAGCATTATTGATTCTCGACATTCTCCATGTGCCCAACATCTCAACTCTCCGTGTTTCCATTCAGTCGTGAACCACTATAACGTGTTGTTTGGTTTTTCAATTGCTCAGATTTCTTGTGAACAACAAAAGTCTCTTTCCTTCTTTTTCTTTTCTGTTAGAAGGCGAGTAGTGCAACTGTTTGAATTTGCACTAAAATTATAGTTTTGTTATTATCATATCAAGTGGAAAACAGTGTCAAGTGATTGCTCTGAGATCAAAGTTTATTTTCTGTGTTGGAAAATTTCTGGGAAAACCAAAATCTGTTGAGATTTTTCTCATTTTCATTTGACTGATTTAAAATTCATTGTTATATATTTTATACGACAAATATTGCAAGTTTAAATTGAAAATGATGAAGTTACCAGGTGAGCGAAAGAAAATGTGGAAAATCCCTTAGGGTAAAGTAATCTCTACCTCTCATCGATTATTTTTTTATTTCAAATGAAGCTTTTCAACAATATACGGAAAAATCTTTAACATGATTGATTTCTGTCAAACATTCTTTGTTTTTCGGAATTTTAGTTAGCTGTAAATAATTAAATTCCCCCAGAAGATTTCCAATTCCGATGGAAATTCTTAAAGTCTCGTGCTTTTGTTTGTTATTACAAGTGCAGATAATTTTCTATTTATAATCATTGAAAATATTCAAGAAAAAAATTAAGAAGAAGAAACAAATATGTATGTTCATTGGATAACCTTCGGGGTGAGCAAGATCAGGTCTCAGTCTATCGATCATCTTTTGAACGATCGACATAACATCAGACTGTAACTTAAATATAGATCAAAACATTTTTACGCGAAATATTTGTAAAAGTGACGTAATTTAAACTTCTGCTACTTCTTTCGGTCCGGTTCATTACGCTAACAACAGAAATAAATTCGTCAGAAAAATGTCATTTATATGTTTGAATTAAAGTCAAGTCAATGTTGAATTTCATCAAATTCCATTCCGATAGGCGATGTTTGTGTTGATCTTTATAATCTCCAAATTGAGCGTATTAGATGTGTAGGCTTTTGACGTTGAGTTTGCTTTAGCCATTTACAGGCAATGGAATTGAGTGAATGAAAAAACAATAACGAACGCTTTAAGACAACACAACCATGTGGTTATCAGACTAATGGGTGAATCGTGAGTTTGAGAATGCTTTCTATAAACTTTTCTCAATTCCCAAAAGAGAAATGAAAATTTCTTCCTATCCCAATGCGAATAAAATTTCCCATTAAATAATCATCATGTGTGTACACTTACGAGTCATAAATAACAAAGTCATAAAATAAATTTAGCACAGATTCGATTTTGAAACAAAAAATCTATCGGACAGTCGACCTCTGTTTGAATTGGTTTGTGTATGTGGGCCATGCCGCAAATTCATTTAAAGTGAAAATTTCAAAAAATCAAAAATTTGTTTTTATTCTCTATCGATGATGATGGTGATGATTAAAATGTTTATCTTGAATATATATCAAAACAATGATTTACAGTAAAGAGCATAGATAATGGAACTTGTGGATTTATATATCTAGTTCGTCACTGATTCATTCACAATTTTGAATTGAAAGAGTAAACAACTTGATGATATTTTATACCGTCACTCTTCTACAATCCCATCAGAAATTTAAATAAATTCGTTTTTATTATTATTATTATTTTTCTTTGTTGGATACGCAGCATAAAAACTAATGAATGGAAATTAATTGAAACGAAGGCGAGTCTGGCTGTCGCTTGATTTTTTAAGCTTCTGATATCAAATGATAATGACCAGCAGATGATGCTGAGAATAATAAGCGTCAATTTAATTCTCTGATATTTAAATTTGTCTCGCTGAGAACGACAACGCAGTCAGTTCATTACATTGTTATTGCTCGCCAACCTCAATAAACGTAAAAGTATATAAAATTACAAAAATGCAATTTAAAGTTTTGGATTTTTTTGGCTGTAATTTTGCGCAATAAAAAAGATTTTCACGCAATTTTCTGAAAAGTAAACTGGTCAAATTGGCCATAAAAATACTGTAGGTTCTCTGCTTCAGGTGATGTTCTTTCATTTTATTGAGATTATACCAAACTTTCGTTGACGCTTCTTCAACTTATTCCATTCACAATAATGAAGGCAAACGAGCTTTGAAACCAACGCAAGTTTTTTTGTGTTTCTCCTTCCCTCTCTCTCTGTATATATTTCTCTGTCCTTTTTAAATGTTTCACATTTTTTACGATACTTGTTTGTGGTTGTTTGTCGTTTGCTTTATTCATGCAGATTTGATGACATCATCGTCATTATATTGAATAAAATTCTTTCTTTCTTTTTTACTAATTTTGGACAAGAATGTGAATGAAAAAAAGAGAATGTCGAGCAGTTTTTTTAAAAAATTATTTATGAAATTCTTCAAAATATAAAGCGAAAAAGGTGTTCAATGTCAGTCACTTACAACCGCCAAGTCTTCTTTATTTATAACATTAGCTGCTTGACATTTAGTGCACTAGAGCGTACCTGCAGTTGATTGCTTAGTGCAACCATAATCCCTATGCTTATTCGTTATCACGTTTACGACAATATCACATCTGAACTTTGGGGTTGAATAAATTTCGATGTGCTTTAAGTATGTTGAAGGTCAAAAGAATTATTATCTAATTAAAAAGAAACAAGAAATTAGGGGAAAAACTTTACGTTTATTTTGTTTTCAAGTTCGCATTAATTAAAAGCTCCTTATCGTTTCGGGAGCAAAACTTTTTTTATAAATATTTTACTCTCGGTTGATTTCACTGCTTTTTTTCTCTGTCGAAAATATTCATCAATGATGGTTTTGTTTGCAAATACATAGGTTGAAAGACTCTTAAACGTAGAAAATGTTATTGTCGAACAGTGCCAGTAAATCTGCAGTAAAATTCCATTTTATCGCTTGCCCCTTTTCTATCGTTCCGTTGCCTTCATTCTTGATGATATTCTCGCCATTTGAGAAAGAAGGAACGAGGGTCATGAATACAAAACCGAACAATTAGAGGGTCGAAAGATTAGGAAAAATGGCAAACTAATAAAAGCTATTCGACGCGGTGAAAGATAAGCAAATTTTTATTTATTTACGTCTCGATTTCGGTTGTTGGGTTTGTTGGGATAATTTGTCATACTCCAAAACTCAAAAAATATTCAAGTGAAGGGAAAGTGAATCTTCTTAATAAATTCACAAAACTTTACTTTAATCCCTAATCTCTTTCTAATTTCTAAAGAAATTTAGATTCACCCTCAAGCAAGCTTCTTGTTATCTCAATTCAAAGTTAAGAGTTTCTTTAATGTTCGAATTTGAATTGCTATAAACTTTAACCATCGACTCACTTCGATAGAGTCAAAAATATACACAGAGTTCATTATTGTTGCATGCAAAAGGTTCTTCAGCTTCTTTTTCTGTCTCGTCACATTGTTCAAACATCATCACTTTCATGAGTTTGTTTTCCCTCTTCAATTGCAATTAATTGATGAGCATCGAAGAGAAGAGAATAACTTTTCATTGAAAGTAATTGACTTTGTAAGAGATGATGTTTGTCGAGGGTCGGATGCTTGTCTGTTTCGACGTGATGAGTTGCGAGTTGCGCGGAGTGTCATGAAAAGGAAGACAAAAAAAAGAAATTAGAGCAAAATAGTAATAAAAATAAAGTTTTTTTTTCGTGGAAGCCACGATCTATTTCACTAAGGTAGAGATTCGAATTTGACTCGTGTGCGGGTGTGTGATGTCGATTGTGAAATCATTGAAACTCTCGATCGTCTCTGCATCTCGTTTGAAGAAGAAAATTTAAAAATAAAAAGCCTGAGAGAGAAAAAAACAAGATATGTAGAAGCAAAAAAGTCGGTCGGAAAATTCGTTTCATATGTGAAAGACAAACAAGTGGTCAGTGTGTGGCGATTACCTCAATTCATCATAACGCGTTCTTTTCGTTTTCGCGGAACGAAAAAAGTATTAAAAAATCTCAAATTTAAAAGTGAAAATGGGCAAAAGTGAAACAATCGACGAAAAATTTGTTCCACAGCCAGTGGGAAAGTTTGAAAGTTATTTGAGTAAGTTTTGAGAGACTTTCAATTGAAGCGTAATTAGTGAACGCTTGCGATTCGACGTTCGCTCATAAATGTTCACGTTCATAAGAGCTTCTTCTTTTTATGCGTTATCCGCTTTTCACCAACCAACGCGAAATTTCCTTTGTTTTTCTCCATTTTTTCTTGTCTATCTTTTTTTTTAACCCACCGACGACTGGAGTCAAGATTGAAAGAACAAGTTGATGACGGACTCGCGGCAGCAAATGGCGCCAACTTTCCGAAGTCAAATTAGGCGAAAGGAATGTTTGATGGGTTTGGGAAAATTAGTTTTTCTTTTGTTAGTTCACCCTCCCGCCGTTCGTCTTCCATGTGAGTCAGTCTTATCGCAGGCAGGGTGGGTTGGTCGTTCCGTAATGAGGGGGATGGACGAGATTCTTTTGACAGTATCTGCAACGAATGAATCTCTCTAATAATGGGAGCATGTGTGATGCCAACCGAATGATAAGCAAGAAGCATTTAATTAATTGACCAGCAA
Source organism: Clunio marinus (assembly GCA_900005825.1). Lineage (NCBI taxonomy): Eukaryota > Metazoa > Arthropoda > Insecta > Diptera > Chironomidae > Clunio > Clunio marinus. Next base: position 118,945 of record CVRI01000058.1, read on the forward strand.
ATTGCTATACTTTTTGACTTGTATAAAAATTGTGAAGCTTAAGACTCTGATCAGAATGATCTGATAAGTAGATAGCGGCAGTCGAGTCATTAGGAGAGCGCCAGAAAATATTTCTCTCCATGTTTCATTTGCTGATGTTTTTCTTTTCGTTTTCTTTTTTTGGCAATCAAAATAACATTTTAAGAACGAGAAAAACATTCTTCGTCTTATCATTTACTTCTTATCTTTATCGTATGTAATTGTAAATGAGAAATGAGTCGTGTATGTGACACATGCTCGATGTTTTTTTCTCCTTCTTCTTCACAACATGGACTTGTTAGTCGTTTGGAATTTAAAGAAATAAAAAATGACGTCAAACAATGTTGTGAGAGTAAAATTAAGTTTGTGTTGTAAAAAATACTTGAAAAATATCGTACAATTTAATTCCATTTATGAAACAATTTTTTTCTGTCATCGGCGCTAACTTCAGTCATTATCTTGAATCGTTTTACGCTGCCCGAAATTGTGGTCTCTGTTCTCGGTTCTCCAATTAGCCAAAAAAAGCTTCACCATCACCGCAAAGTGAACAATCAAAAATTTGCATATTAATTGGTGCTTTGGGGACATTCGTAAACAAAGATCCATTGTGGATAAGAAAGACTTTTAGAAGACCAGAAAAAAGTTTTAATTACGCGATTTTTGTGAAGCATTGCTTAGTATTCTCAATTATTCTCCTAAGAAACTTTTCTTTTTTGTTTTGTACGATAATTAACGTAGTTCAAGTTGTGCGTGGGTGGAAGACTGTAGAATAAAAGTGATACACAAAAGTGAAGATGAAAACGACGTCTAAGCAGCAATTTGGGATTTCTTATGAGAATGTTCAGAATGATTTAGGTAGTGATTGAACAATTGTTATCCAATTATGGGTCATAGAAGCGCCACAAAATTCCTTTTTCCAAAATTGAATTGGTCAATCGAACGATAAATTTTACTGGCGATTGTTCAAATTGTAAAGCCGGATATCATTCAACCGAATATAAATCCTTAATATGTTCGCCATAATCTCAATTTGCCTTTTTCCTTCCTTCATCCTCTAAATTTGGCTTGAAAGCCAAACGAAAAGTCACTCGTCACCCTACTCGTGCGGTTTTCAATTCCTTATAAAATAGAGTATAAAGTATGGAAGTCGATCAACCAATATTTGAGATCAAAACGAAACGATTAAATTAAAAATCGATTTTAATTTTTTTATTCTCTTTGATTTATTTGTAGATGCTTTACTTGCTGACCTTCAAAACACGGTGCCTGGCGCCCATTTGACTCCCGTCAATGGAACAGCTAATGGAACATCCGGATACGGATGCTTGAAAGGTGTCAGAAGAAAGGAACCTCAGGTGAGTTGATTCATAAAATTTCTTCCTTTGAATCACTAGCGATCTTGACTCACTCGCGAGAGCATTAATATTTATGTGTTTGTGGCTTTGCGCACGTTACAACACATGCTGTATTATAAACATACCCACAAACACACTTTCATCGAGAAAAATAATTGAAAAACGAAAAAAACTTTTCATCAGAAGTAAAAAAAGAAGAAACATTTTGAGATGTTGGTAGATTCGAAATGTCAGCTAATAAATATTAAATTTAAAGCGTTTTGGCGATAACTCAGATTTTACGAATCATGAACTTTCATAGAGTAAATGATGGAAGACGTCTTAAGGGAAATGGAAGTGTAAAACAACAACATTCAATGACCATCATTTGTTAAAAGAAAGTCAACATTGAGAGTTTATTTAAAAAACTTAAGTTCAATCCAAAGCATTTTCTTTTTCTGTCTCATCGTAGCGAGGAAAGCTGCAGTGAATTTTCATAACTTCATCTAACTGTCGTCCTTTTTCCTTGGTGTTAAAACGAACGCTTATTTCGCTGCAAGACATTTTCAAATTGTTGTGCCAACGCACCATGCTACTTTCGTCATGAGACTCCGGCCTTAGTGTTGTGTGCGATGTCATTTCGCGCCATGTTTATTGTTTTAAGATTTAAACACTCGCCAGTTTTTTTGTCGTCGACAACAGAAAGTTATGCAAAACAACTTTTTAGCATTCAATGTTTTCAGTCTCTCCTACTTTTGTTTTTTTTTTTCATGTAAATATTTTTTATTTCTCCAGAATGGTTCGGCTTATGAAAACGGAAATTTCAACAACAATCGTCAAACGTCGACGTCGCCAACATTCAATTCGTTGCCACGAACTTCGACGCCACAAAATAAAGCTCTTTATAGTAACGGAACTGGTTCAGCAACAAGTGGAAATTTAAGTGAATTGGACTCGTTATTGCAGGATCTTAGTAATGCACGTTATGGTGGTGGAATTGAGAAGAAACGTGAGTTTTTTCGTGTTTCATTTATCTTCGTTTCCTGACTGTTTAATTTTTTTCCTTTCTAAATTTAACCTTCATTCACCACAACATTTCACACCAAAGATGTCAATCATTCACATGCTAGTGTGCCAATGAACGGACAACCAAATCCTGGCTTGTCACAGGACATTATCGATCAAATTCAGCGTCCATCAGTCGACAGTCTGTTAGACGAACTTAGCAATGCTCGAAGTGTTAGTCCAGTGTATGCTGTGCCACATGATGGAGCTGATGGAAAACCAAAAGCAGGTCGTCATGTGACAATTACTGTAAAGGAAACAACAACGGAGCGTGTTTCAGGAACTCCTAGTCAATGTAAGTTGGAAAACATTTTTTTTAATATTAATGCTGTCGGTTGCATAAGTTTAAGGGAAAATGAAAAAAAATTAATTTTATTTAAAAAAATCCGTTATCAAAAGTTTCTCCAACATTTTTCACATTTTTTTTGCTTCAATAATTTTGAAGATGTTTACATGTTTACAAGTAAAGAATTTCCTTTTTCTTTAGAAAGAAGAAGAGAAAAGAGATGAAAATTCATTGAAAACTCATCAAACATCCGCTTTTATACTTAAGCTCGTTAAATTTTAAAGTACATTTTCTAATGACTCAATTTAATTTCCCTTCATTTATCAATGACAACAGCACGATCCCAAAGTTCGTTGAGCCAAACATCTCCAGCATTGCACAATGCATCAACAGCAACGAAAGAATTGGATGATTTGATGGCTTCGTTATCAGATTTTAAGGTGAGTTTTTCAACAAATTATATTTCATAAATCGCTAAAGAAAAGACTTCTTTTTTTAATGCTTCTTCATGTTATTTTTCCCTGCTGTCAAAATCATAAATCAGAAGCTATGAATTTTGAAATTAAAATTAATGTATCAGAAGCAGGCGGTGTGAATAAAGAGAAAAATAACTAAACATTAAAAACGAAGCTAATGTTTTATCAAGCGAAGAAAAAACGGAAAAATTTAAGAAGGAAAAGTTTATTCTTAATAGCTTTTTAGATTTTCATTTATCAATTTTTCATCTCGATTGTTTGACATTTGACACAAACAAGAACATGGATACGAAAATAATTTCCGATGCTAGTTATTGTCAATTATTTTACTTTCTGATTTTCACTTTATCAATTGGATGATGTTTAATATGTCCGATAATGTCTCAAGATACCAATCGATTTTGTTAAATTAATTGTATTTTAAACCAAAAAGTAGTTCAACTTTGAGTATAGAGAAACTTTTTTCATTAAACCGATTTTTCCCTCAACAAAAAAAAACTTTCCTTTTTATATAGGAGAAATCTTTTGATTCGTTTTATGTTTTTGCTTTAGAGAATTGTCGAGAAAAGTTATGAAACCAAAGCAATGACCAAAGCTTTTCTATTCTATAGTGAACAGAAAACTTCGACTTAAGATTTATTGAAAGTTCCAAAATTTTCGGTTTCCAGTGCTGCCGGAAGTATGACAAGAAGAAATTAAAAAGTTTAAATCATCTGTGAGTAACTTCAAAATTGACTTTATTTCCCTTTTTCCGAAAATGAATCTACAAATTTTTGAAATCAATTTCATAGGAATTTTCCTATATTAGGTACTTTTCGATGATTTCAGTTTTAATTCTCATAGAGAGAGAAGAAAATTCCAGAAAAAATATCGAACTTTTGTTTTAACTTTTTGAATCGGGAAATACGAATCCACCAAATCTTGAAACGTAGCATCTTTCTTACAATATCAAGTAGAAACTTAAATCCCCAACTTTTATAACAAAATAGCGCAAAAACATAATTTTTTAAAACTTTTCTTTTCTTGTCGTGTTTGTTGCTTTAACTTTTTTGATGTAAAACATTTTGTTGAAACTTGGACTGAAGCGAAAACGAACTTGTATTTGAAAAGTTAATTAATTTCTCATTTGCTGCCACGAACGATTACTGCTTTATGTTTCTCAACTTCCGATGAGAAGATTTATAAAGGGGAAGAAACATTTTGCATGAGAGCGCTCAAAGATTTGATAATGTTAAAAAATTTCAGATGAAAAATAAGGAAAAAATTCCCGTCGAAAGTTTATGATTTTAATTTTTCAATTTTGTGTTGAACGAAGGCAAGAGAATCTTTTTTTCTGATATAATTTGTGTGGGTGAGAAATGGCGCGAGCGTTAAGCGAGATTTCTCGGTTATAATTAATGCTGATTTATTTTCTATTATTTTCCCATCAAAGATATTTCTCATCTATTTTATCGTGAAAAGTTCGAAAACTTTATTCTCCATCTCGTTTTCAAGCTCGTAAATTTTTATTTTATTGAATTTCAACAGTTTCGAATCACAGATTTTTTTACATTTTTATCGATTTTTCTGATGCTGCAATTCTCCGATGTCACTGAGATAACTGACTCTTTTTCAATATTTCATTTCATTTCGTTTTTGTTTCCTACATCAAGTAAAAGCGATATTTTTTATCACACATGAAGCTAGCTCATGTTTGATGAATTTAAATCTGACATCAGAAAAAGGAAAATAAAAAATAATAAACGTGGAGACAGTTCTCCTTCGACTTTGCAATGATATTATTTCGATGTGGATTACGCGACTTTGAATTTCTTCTTGACTCGATCATTTGTTTTGGTTTGTTATAAATATATTTTTTTTGCAAGGAGCACGGAACAGTTTACATGCCAAGAGTCGTAAAGTTTGAGAATTTTAATGTCTTTTTGACTTTTGCAATCAATTTTAAACGATTGACTGAAATGACCTGAAAATCACTATAAAGTAATTCCTTCTGCAATTAACTTAAAAGATGAAATAGTTTAAGCTAATCACTTGCGACAACAAACTTTAATAAAATGTAGCTAATTGCGCAATGTCCGTTCACGAAAAATGAAAGTAAAAACAAAAGTTTAAAATAGAAAAATTATCTCAAAAATATCGAGAAAAAGAATTTTCATATTTTTGACGAAGCGCTACCTCTCTGTTGGAATATTCTTAGTTCGATTATTTTTGGAGGACTAATTAAGACGTTACCTAATTATAGCTTAAGCTGAAGATTAATTGCCATCAGCGTAAGATTGTAGACAAGTAGTTCTCTGTCTGGGAAGTGGGAATGTTTCTTTTCAATCACTTCATGGTGATGTAGCGAACTTTTCTTACATTTTGATAGATGCGCGTTGTTCAAAATAAACAAAATCTATTCAATGTTTTCAGGTCAAGATCAGAGAAAAATATTGCGTGATGAATTTAACTTGTTCCAGCTTCATTATCGTAAATCATTTCTGCACGATAATTAAATTAAAGGTGAAAGCTTAGTCGATGTTTACTTGTCACTGAAACAAGTAAAGTGATGAAAGGTTGTTGCTCAAATCAAGCGTTCATTTGAAAAACAAATGACTGAAATCATCTTATAGTCTGTTTAATTTCAATTCAGTATACTTCTCCAGTATTTATTTAGCCAAAAATGATTGTAGGGATTAAAAATGCATCGTTAAGCGAATCGAAGCAATCAAACAAAAGCAAAACAGAAAAATAGAACATTCCATAACTTTGTTTGTGTTCTGTTTTCTTTCCTTGCTTCAGGGTGTGGTGAAGACAACCAGAATAATTTGCATAATTCATCAAAAAGTGAACAAAATTCCTTTTCTTTTTTTATCTTTTTGTCCTTGTTGATGAAAAGAATGCGGACTTTGTTAAATTGTGAGTAATTGTAAATTACTCGCGGGGATTTTCCAAGGTTTTACTTTTAGTTCCATTCTTTGTATGAATTTTCTTTTCTTTTTTCTTTTTGTTCTTCCTTTTTTTATTTGATTGCATGCCTTTAAGGATGAGAATTATTAATTTTAATGAAGACGAGGAAAAAAGAGAAAAATATCTGAACCGAGATTACGAAGTAAAATAAAATGCTGATGAAGAAAAAGTTTACGTTCCATATATGAGCCATAAATGATTCTTAGATTATTCTTAGCTCAATAGTTTTCAATGAAAGCTCCCTTGGTGGTGATTAAAAATCTTAATTAGAAGCGGTATTGCGTGTTGTGACTTGTAACGGTAGAAAATTAAGTGAAAATTATTCCAACAGCGAAGAAAGAATTTTTCTTTCGCTCCAAGACAAGAGAATGAGAAGAAAAAGGTTAATGAAGAAATATTAAAATTGATATAAATTGCTTCAAACATCATCCCACCACTTAATTTCACTTCGCAGACATTTTATTCTTTTTAATTTCTTTTTTTCTGTTGTTCATCTCGACAACGTTTTAGCGTCAACATCGAATTGCTTTCAGTGCTTATTTACTTTCACCATCACTCCGCTACAAAGTTCTAGTATAAGAAAAACAAAAATGACATCAATTTATTGAAGAAATTAACGAACATTTATCATTCCATATAACTGAAACTTATTGATTCGTAATGTGATAGAGTAACAAATATTTCTACGTTCGCTATTCGCAGATGTTTGATAGGTTTCATGTCTGTCAACCGATAAGAATTTTATCAAATAAATTTTTGTTTAATATCGTGCACTGTGCAACAAGATAAGAGAACCGTCAGAATTCTTGTGAACGACACAAAAATATTCAAACCGCAAAATTCTATCACAACTTTGTATTATCAAGCCATTGAACGAAAAACAATGTCAAACGATGGTCGACTTGAGATTTTAAGGAGGGAAAATCATTCGAGAGAGAGAAAATTGGTTAATTTGGTTAAGGAAAATCTCGAAGCTGATGTCACGTTTCACGTTTGTGTGTTGTGGTTGCCTGCTGCTTTAGTTCAATTTTGATACGCAAAAAAAAAGCAAAACAGAAACTGAAGAAAAGAAGTAAAAAAGATTCTTGAAATAGAAAAAATGACTTCATTGACGAAGTTCTCGTGTAAATTAATGAAACAAAAAAAATCTATAACGTAGATAGATAAGATATACGTATCGAAGTACAAAAAACAAAATAAAAATCAACTCACAATAAAAATTGAGAAGTAAGCTCGTGTCATGAACAAATAAACACAAAATAAGTTTATGTCGACTTCTTCTTAATTTTCATTGCCGTTCGCTCATCCGCTCAGCATTTAATTCTGAAGAAAACTCAAGTTTTTCCGAAAATTTATGAAATATAAAAAAATATTGAGAGAATATCTCGGCGAGCGCGTATAAAACACGAAAAAAATGTGTGAAAATTTTTAGTTTGATTTCTGAAATTCGCTTTTATTGAACGACGAACGCGGCTTAGCTTCACGGAACGGAAATATTAAAAGTATTATTCAGTCTTAATCGAACACTTGAGAAAATTGGAGCTCAACTTAAAAGCTGTTTACTTGCAAGTTAAGCATCTGCCTATCCCAGAATCGCAAAAGCATTCAATTGGAAATAAAATAACATTTGAGTACGTTTTGTCAACCTTGACTCTGGAATTATAAATTCACAACCAACGAAGCACTTAAATTTTGATATAATTCATGGAAGAAATCTTTAACCAACATCTTAATTAACGAACCTGTCTTGAGGGAAATTCTTGCAGAACTCATGAAAGAAAATACGAAAAATCATTTCGTCATCGACTTTTAAAAAAGTTCAAACATGAAGAAGCATTTTACATTTTACGTTCTCTTCATTCAACTCCCGCTTGTGAATAATATTCAACAACATTTAGAATCGGGATCGTGTTCAAGCTAAAAGCAAAGAGAAAAGAAGAAATTTTTATGTTTGAAACGTAATCGTTTTGCGGACGGTACCAATCATAAAAATTGCTCGAGCTCTGGTTACAGCGGTCAATAAATAATGGAAACGAAAGAGAGAGAGAGAGAGATAGAGAGAAAGAAAGACAAAAAAGCATTTATCATTGAAGAAGAACACCGACACAATATTTCGTTGTTCCTCGATGACCAAATGCGTTGATTGAACATAATTCGATTTCGCTAAGGGCTTTAAGTTTTCTTCTTTTCTCTACCAACAAATTCTCGAAAATTTTTTGACTTCTTCTTCTTCTCGAAGCAATGAAAAATTATTTTTCCAACAAAAATAACTTATGCGGGGTTGTTTGATGAACATGGGAGATTTCACGGTCACGGGAACAACTTATAAAAAGCAAAATGAATTGTTCATGTCTTGTTGAACTATTCAAAAAGAAATCTTGAGGTAAAGAGGACAAACTCAGTTCTTTTTCATGCAAACTTTGTTCCCGTGACCGTGAAATCCACCATAACTAAAAACAAACATTTCTTCACATATTTTTATACAACAGGATAGCTAAAAATAGAATTATATAAATATTTTTAATGATCGGCATTTGGAGACAAAATTTTTCTCTCGTTGAAAATATTTTTTAAAATTAGACAAAGATTAAAGAAAAAATGGAAAATTGATATTCTCATCTATATGGTACAGATATTACTGCAAAAGGAAGAAAAGAAATAGTTAAAAAATCTTATTAACTTTTAAATTGTTTTTATTCCATAGATTAATCCATCGCAACAGCAACAACAACAACAATCAGTAACAGATTACGTGAAACCAACAAAAGGCGTCACTCATTATCAAGTTAGCGAAGATACAATTGTTGAAACAACGTTCGACAAAGGCGAACCCCGACGAGATCAACTTGAGTTTATGCTTGGTAATCTTCAAGCAGATATGTCACGTCAAGGTGTAAACACAATGCAAAAAGGATGTTGTAGTGCATGCGATAAGCCAATTGTGGGTCAAGTCATAACAGCACTCGCAAAAACCTGGCATCCAGAACATTTTACTTGCAATCACTGCAATCAAGAGTTGGGCACAAGAAACTTCTTTGAGCGTGATGGAAATCCATATTGCGAAGCTGATTATCACAATTTATTTAGTCCACGTTGCGCATATTGTAACGGTCCGATTTTGGATGTAAATCTTCATCTTTTTCTATCAAAAGATAAACTTTAATCAACTTTTTCTTATCTTCCTATAGAAATGCGTAACTGCACTTGATAAAACTTGGCACACCGAGCATTTCTTCTGCGCTCAATGCGGCCAACAATTCGGTGACGATGGTTTCCATGAACGCGATGGAAAACCTTATTGTCGTAACGATTATTTCGATATGTTTGCACCAAAGTGTGCTGGATGTAATCGTGCGATCATGGAAAACTACATTTCAGCTCTTAACAGTCAATTCCATCCGGATTGCTTTGTGTGCAGAGTAAGTCAATTCATATTATTTTTCACTTTTTTTCTAATATTTTTTTATTGACAATCACTTTCCACATTGCATATGAATTTTCTTTCTTGGAATTTCTTTTATTTACTTTTACATCATCGAATGATTAGGACTGCAAGAAGGCGGTGTCTGGAAAATCCTTCTATGCAATGGAAGGCAAACCAGTCTGTTCCGGATGCGTTGGTGTCGATGAAGACGAGTAAATCTTATCACAACACACTCTGTCTCTCGTTCGACATGTGAAAAATATGTTTATGCTCTGCCCTTGTCCCTTATTACTTATTTGTCTTTGCCAGTTACCCCCTCTCAACTTAAATGAAAAACAAAAAAACTTTTGTCTTAAAATTTATCATTAAATTTTCCCCCCAAATGTTTATTGAGAAAAAGAAAAGCTTCATCGACTTCTTCTCTCTCTCTCTCTATCCTTCTTTGATATTTTATGATTTTTAAATGATTTTCTTAAATGACAAAAAATAAAAGAAAAAAAATAAACAAAAAAAAGAAAAAAAACAAAACAAAAATTCAAATTCAACATCGCTTTTTCGTGATGTTGATCGGTGTCTGTTGATTTGTTTCACGTATGATTTCCACACGTCTTTTAATGACGTCACGCGTAGGAGTTGATGAAGCTTTTCTTTTATTTTGATCTATCGTCACGTCGTTTTCACCTTGAATTCTTGGCTCTTGATAATTTTTTTTTTCTTATGAAGTTTGTTGGACGACGTTCCTTGTCCGACGATTATCAGGTCAGGTGTCGGCACTTAATTTTCTCACATGTAAAAAAAACTATAAAACGAAAAGCGAGGAAAAAGAAGGAAACTGACGATAATCTCACGCGATTAGCTTGCAACATAATGATCGCGTGCGTGTAACACTTGCCAATAAATTTTTCGACTTTTGCCTTATATGTGACGGTTTTAGAATTCTATTTTGCAATTGATATCATATGGAAATTCCCGTACAAAAATGAAGGTTGTTGATGATGTTTTCTTCTTCTTATCATCATCATCATCTTTAGCTAATGACTGATGTAAAGAGAGATTAAAAGTGAAATGAAATTGTTGTGGTTTTATTTCAGATGTCACATTTAACGATTTATGTTTCACAATCTCATACTGCACTCATCAGCAAATTTAAAATAGCCAAGAAATGAAACTTTTTGATACTTTTAACGATTTTAAGAGCAAAATAAGTATTTCATGTTTTAAAATGTCCGTAAATTCAAATCGTGATTTAAGTAAGCGTGGGTGGATTCTTTTCTCCATCGTAAGAATCTCCTGCTAAGTGGTTGATGGGAAAGTAAAACATAATCACAACAACTGGCGATATTCCCTCACAAATCCTACTCTTACTTAGAAAACAAAAACACAAATCTTGAAGTAAATAAAGTTTTACGCCAGCAGTGAAGCGATTCCTTGTATTTTTACATCATCAATGATACAATCATGAGTGTTCCAATTCAAAAACGTCTACATTATTAAAAATAGATAAAAATCCGTTCTTTACCCGAACTCATTTACAGATTTATGTCATTCTCTTTCATGGTCATTAGAGATAGTTATTAAAAGAAGAAGAGGAGAAAAATTAAAAAAAAATCTTGAAAAAAATTATGATCGTGAAGAGAACAAATTTTTTAATTACAATATTTGAAAATATTTTCTCATCCGACAAACAAGCTGACAAAACAATTTTATAGTAGAGCTTCTAGTCATGAAAATAAGCTAGTTAAGAATTTGGGTAATTATGACATTCATAACATGGGATTCAGGGTGAAACATCGCCTGCCCAAAAATTTCTAGTCGATGTGACTTGCAATATTTCTTTTTATTTTACTTATGCTATTTCGATTTTATGTATTTATTTTTTTTTACTTTTTATTTTTTTTGTTTTAGATTAGGATTAAGTTTGCTTTTTATTTTTAATTAATTTTAGTTCGCATTTTGTAAGGTTTTTATGAATTTTCCTTACTTTATATCATATCTGTCAAGTCACATCAATTTTATTTTATATGTTCGTCAATGACTGCATTGGTTTAAGATCGTAGGATCAATACCAGTTCATATCATTCCATGTTATGTAGAAATCATAATAATTAAGGCAATAAATAGAGATTTTTAAAACTAAAAAAAAATCATCCGACAAATTGAAAATAACAAAAATTAATCACTTAACAAATTTCTGTAATAATTCTTTGTACTATACACATATCAGGGCTTCTCAACCTTTTTTTCGTGTAATTTTTTAGTTTTTCTTGTTTCATTTGAACATAATATCTAACATTTTTAAATTGCGATATAAATTATTACTCATTATCAGTTTTCACAAACCCGCTAGCATTTCTTGGTAGACCAATAATATTTGCCATGGTGAAATTCTTTAAGCTTTTCCATATCAAATGTGATATTAAATTTCTTGGGAAATACTTAGTCGAACGTCGATATTTATCTTACTCAAGTAGGATTTTCACTTCATAATAAACAAAAAGTAATTTAAAATGTTTATCGTGCAAAGATAAGAAATCGATGTGAAATCTAATGACATCAATTGCATGAAACGAATAGAACAATAAAATATGGATTGAGTGTTTCAAGAAAAAGAAAAGAGATGTGTTCGTCGATATACGAAAATTACCAACAAACCATCCTGTGTGGGTGGATAAAAAATAGGCTTCGATGTTGTTGAAATATATTTTTCTGGGTACTTTTAAGTTAATTAGACGGTTGACTGATGGAGTTTAACAGCAAGCTTCCGTCCATGATTTCTACAGCGCCGCTCAGTGACGAAATTTCAACATCGCCTCTAGAATGTTTTCAATATTTTATAGAAAAATAAAAAGAATTTTCCGAGAAAGAAAGAATATTAAATCGTAACGCAAGTTTTCGGTCTCTTTGTACACCATTAACGAAACTTTATTGCTTCCCTATGGCGTAATTAATTTTTATTACACATCTACACCATCTAATTGATGATTAATTCTCCTGAAACCCGTTATTTAGTTTCCTTTTACAATAGTTTATTATTATTCGTAAACGTGATGTTTTTTTTTTCTTCGTCACAAAATTGCAGGATTGCCGACAGCCTTTCTATGGCGGTTCATTCTTTGATCACGAGGGAATGCCATATTGTGAGACACATTATCACGCTAAAAGAGGATCATTATGTGCCGGTTGTTCCAAGCCCATAACCGGTCGTTGCATAACAGCCATGTTCAAAAAGTTCCATCCTGAACATTTCGTATGCGCATTTTGCTTGAAGCAATTGAACAAAGGTAAGGAAAATTGTTATGATAATCATTCGAACGTTGCGTGAATATTTAATTAATGTTTCTTTCACTCTCCAGGCACGTTCAAGGAGCAGAATGATAAGCCATACTGTCATCAGTGCTTCGACAAGCTGTTCGGATAAATGGGAGAAAGATGTTGTTGAACGAACAATTGTGCGTGTTTGTTGAGAGTATTTTTAATCAATTTAATCATCGAATCGCGATTCGATGGTTTGTTTTTCATTGATTTTTGATACATGATTATATTGACTTCTACACTACCTACATATACAGGATAAAGTTCCAATTTCATTTTAATTAAATTCTCAAGAATCGTGATTTTAAGTTATCTGAAAATGGATCAATTTCCTTTGAATTTAACCAACTTAACAAATGAAATATTACTTCAATTTTCCAAATGTAATGACAATTAGAATGAGAGCTTCTAGAAGCTGAGTAGAAGCTTAAAAATCTTAACACAAATGTTAATTCCCTTTTTGTTTTATTTATTTTTCTTATTATTGACAATTTGAAAGTCTTTTTAAATTCATAATCTTATCTTTTGTCTTGTGTAATCATCCAGAAAACGCTGCAAGTCATTAAAAGTACCGAAAAATATTGAAATCAAGTTTCAAATTTTCTTTTTTCCTTTTTGTAATTTTCTTCTTCATCCTTCATTCTTATTAATAAGAAAAGAAATAAAAGCTTAAGTTGGAGAAAAGTAAATTATGTCAATGGTTAAATGAAAGAAAATCTTCCACTCTCCATTAATCATGTTTTAAAATCACAGAAGAAAATTATTTTGTAATCACATCAACAATTATAGTCATGTCATCATGAATATTGTAAAAAAAATATGAAAGCAAGAAGTTCCACCCCTAACCTTCCCTCTCTTGTTCTGATCAAAAAAAAAATAGAAAGAAGGAAAATCCTTAAAAGAAATCATTCGTGCATTTTCTTGATAAAAAAATTATTTATGCATAGCTGAAAGTTTTCATAAAGCTCGACTGTTGAGCAACTGATAAAAGAATTTTCTTCGTTTTTTCAATTAAGTGCAGCGTATTAGATCATTGAATCAAAAGAAAGAAAACATAACATGGAATAAAATGAAAATGATGTCATAACAAGGAAACATTTTGAATCAATTAGAATAACTTCCTTATAAATACATAGTTTCTTTTTTAAAAATTCATAAGAAAACACTTTTAAAAGCATTCAAGAAAGTTGCTAAATAAACAAAAGGAAATTTTTAGAACCCGTCGAGATGAAAAGAAGGAAAGCAAAAATTAAGCAATCGCGATAGGAAAACTGCATAATCAAGCGTAAAGAATCCGCTTTTTTAAAAAGTCCTTTTTTTAACTATGTCTTATCATTATCATGCTTCGCTGAAGCATAACGAAATCAAAAACAATTAATCAAAAATCCAATGGCCATAAAAGTTTAACGAATGAAAGAGTCGACTAATTAAAAACTTCTTCCTTTTGTTCTCCCTTTTTCCTTTATTTTGTTTATTCAATGTTTTCTCCTTTCTTAACAAAATAAGGAGTCGTTCTTAAGTTGAGTCACAATTTATTTAAAATCCTGATGCCATAACGTTTCATCCAATAGAAATCTTGTGACGCAATATTTAAATAATATCATTATGTTTTGTTATAAAATTTTATCCTTATTTGAATGAAGAAATATTCATTGTGAAGAAATTGATAAAAGAATATTTGAGAAATAAATAACAGTCAAAAAGCATCCATAAATCGAGTAGATTCATGAAATTTTTTCCACCATTTCAGAATTAGTTTTAATCTTCTTTAACGGTCTTTTTAATGACGCAATTCCCGACAATGCTCGAGAGGTGAGTAAATCACAATTTAGGCTCTAATTTCCCCAACCACTCGCGTATATTTTTATAGTCATTTACAGTCATAACTCATAAAAAAAATCCCATGAAAGCGTCTTAAAAATACATTAAGAGAAGACCATAAAACCGACACAAAAGCGAGTAAAAAAAGAAGAAACTTATGAAAATTAGGTAGTTTACATTGCTTACTTTATTTACTCGTCAGATATTTATCTCCACATGGTAACCAAGTGTGTGTTTTTTCCGAGGATGGAATGCATACCTAAGTACACACATTCCCATAATTATCAAAAATTACTTTAAATTACAAAATCTCATTAACAATCTGTACCACACATACGCAACCTTAAGCTATGCCCTGCCATTCCAAGTTGTGTAATAAAATGTTTGAACGAACTGAAATCATTTCAGGATTCGTTCTATATGTGGCTTAAACATCAAGGCAAACAAACAGAAACCATAAAGCCATTTTGATGCTTGACAAGCATCAGCATCAGAGTAACAGCAACACAAGCAGAAAAAAATGTTGAATTGCTTTTTTGAGATTCGACAAAAACCGCAATGTTGTTGGGAAGATAGGAAGAGGGAGAAGAAGGAAAAGAGAAAATTTAAACATGTTTATGATGTTCAGTTCTTTTCTGCGGTGATCACCCACAAACAAACATCCAGCCTGCATCTAACAACAGACAACTAATGGGGGAAACACAGAAATGAAAACGAGTAGCTGTAAATTTTAATAGCGATCATGTTTTTTATTTCATTTTGGGATCTTAAATATTTTTTAGACATGTGTGTCGACGACTACTTTCCGATAATTTTCTTAAATATCTTCAAACTTTTTTCACATTTAGAAATTTATAATCACAAAGTGTGGACGTCGACTTTGGTGTTTGAGTTTATTGGTTTTTTTTCCTCTGAAAACAACAACTAGTGAAGTGAGTAAAGCAAATACACACATAAACATATGAAATGAAAAAAGAGAATTAAATTAGCTTAAATTTTGGAATTCACAAAACTTTTCTCGTTTCGGTTTTTCCTCTTAAATAGGATAAGGGGCTGATGCGAAAGTCCCGTCTCGTCATTGTTTTAACATCATTGTAGATGGTTTATGGAAATATTGTTAAGCTGCTTTGTCGTTTTTCCTCATTCTCCATTCATTCGTCTAATTTTTTTTTGTATTTTGCTTAATCCCTCAACATAAGAAACATTTTTTCCAAATTTCCGGCTTTAAAAATCTTTTTTTGTCTTGCTAATGTTGCGCAATGGGAGAAAGCTTTGCCACAGGAAACTTTGGAATGCCGTAGATTTACTTTAACATGTTTTTCCTGTTTTTCTTTAAAAAGCGGAAGAAAAATTAAAACACTCGAGAATGAACAGAAGCAAAGATAGAATTTAAAGGTTCAACAAGATCTACGACTCTTTTCTTTGACTTGATGAGCTTCCACTTTCTCTCAAACCATCTTTTGGTGTACATAAAACGAAGTTTGTACACATATGAAGAAGTATTTATCATGGATGATGGAATTTTTATTTTTTCTTTTTATTTTTCTTTTTGTGTATCTTCACCGCAAATATAAAGAAGAAAAGTTTTAAGAAAAGCTACCGATGATGATAATTACGTATTTCTCTCATCTTCTTAAGCGCTTTTGAGGGTTGAATTCGAAAATTAATCCAAATTTTCTTCTACTTAGTCTAACTTTTGATGCGGCATGGGAAAATTTTCATCTTTACAAGGGCAAACCAAAGTTTTTGAAGCGTGTAAGAAAAGAGCAAAGAGTTGAGTTCAAACTCTGTGAATTATTCTAATTTTTATTTCTTTCAAACAGCTCCGTTTCTACTTTGAAAGTCACGTCACAAATCTTTTAAGCTCTGAATGCTTTTCCGCTTGAGGACAATAATAACGGAAAAAACGACAAGAGAAGTAAATTTAATTTCAATATAAAAGCAAAAGGAAATAAATTTTGGACTTTCAGAACGGAGCGAAACGATACGACATTTGTTGCGAGAAACAAAATTTAATTGCATTAAATGAAACCTTCATGCACTTATGTATAAATGTATGCCACAGATGTAGAAGCTTTTTGTGATTTACGGAAATATCTAAGTGTTTTACGAAATTTCATTACACACATCACATGGTGCATTTAATTTTATTTCTTGTATAAGCACAAAATTATGTTCGTGTTAGTTGTTTGTTGCTTGCAGGTGAAATTTGCAATAGAAAACATAATTTGAAAGTTTTATTGCATAAAATTACATTTATTTTAATTAAAATCATTTTTACGTCACTCATCTGTGAATGAGAATTTAAATCAAGTATTTAATAGAGAAAATTTTAAATTTAATGAACAACATGAGATTTTTCATTGTGCAGAGAAGTAGATGTGGAGGTGATAATTGATTTTCATGGAACCTTAAACTTTTACATTTTTGGATTCTCTGCATGGTTGAATAATCTGCATACATCGTCAAGCTTGAGGGTGAATGAAAATATAAATATAAAAGAAAAAAAACAGAAAAGCTAGAATAGATTTTTCAAGCAACACTTTTTTGCATTAACATTCGCTCGTCGAACGTGCATGTAAAGTTCAGTTGTTGATGCTGTTAAAGTTTCAACTCAATATCCAACAGCACGACGAGAAACTTTCGCCTCGTCTGATGATGTTTCTGGTTTGTATATGTTTGAGTTTTTTCCCTCTGACTTGTTGTTTGGATAGTTTGTGGCCGTTCAATGTTTCTCATGTCAAATTAACTTGCTTTGATGGTTGAGCTATCTTTATTTTCTGTACGTTGATTTATGTGGACAATTAACTATCAGAAAGCAAAAAAAAAACTGTGTAAATGTTTACGCCATCATTGTAGTTCTGTACAATGTCGCCACATTGAATTCTTCTTCTGACAAATTTCTTTCACTCTTTCTCTCTCATTTGATTTCACATTAAATCCCATGATATCAGTTCATTGCATCGTAATAATGTATTCTGAAAATAATCTTGAAAAAGGTAAAGGATCTGTAGATGATGATAGAAGCAAAATGAATCTGAGCTTTGATATACCGGAGAGGGAAATTAAATCGAAAGTAAAACCCTTTTCAACCTTATTCAAAGACATCACGACATGGAGCCCAGCAAATCACTTCAACCGTCCTTTCCTTTCTCACTCTTCGCCATAAATGGCAAGTATAATAAGCAAATAATTGGCTAATTAAACGTTGAAGATTAAAATGAGTTTTCCGCTTTTCTTTAGCAAGAAAACGCAAAGAAAAGAAAGAGAAAAAAATTGAAATTTTTTCGATGCAGAAGTTGAGTCGTGAGGGTGAGAAATTATTCCATTAAAATATTAACGCTATGATGTTAGAGAAAACTGACGGAACGGAACAAATGCGAATGAGTTGAGCGGTATTAGTTGATCATTATAATTAAATGGTTCGCAAAAGGATTTTTCTTCTTTTCTCTCATTTTACTCGTTTCTCAGCATTTGATGCGAAAGTTTCCAGTTTATAAAATTTATGCATCATTTATTAATTGACGCTGTAGGAAAAGTACAGAATGGAGCATATTTCTCCAATATTTACTACAAAGTGCTTCAAATTCAATCCCTGATCGATGCTAATGGAAATTTTTCAATCCATCAACAAACTTTTCCTTCTTTCTTTCATTTTTTTCGTCACGATTCAATGAATATACACTCAATGAAGCATTTTCCCATTATATTTCAAATCATTGACGACATCCTTGTCTCCTTTTTTTTATGTTTAATACAAAATGAAAATAATCTTTATTCAATGTCGCCGCTTTCTCCTTCTTGTGACTAGCGCGCTTTTCTGATGGACATCGTCAAACAAAATTATTTGTTTGCATCACCTAATTGACGAAGCTTTTTTTTGTGTCCTTAGTCTTAAATAATCCACTCCTTTCCTTTTCCCTTCATCTTTCTATTTGCATTCATTGGAGTCTTCTTTTTTTTCCTTCCTTTCATTACAATATCAGAAGCAAACAACGAAAGTAGAAATTAAGGAAAAAAAAGTTTTCATCAACGTGAAGATGATGGGGAATGTTGGCATCGTACTTACATTTCTTTCATGCTTTTCTACCTAATTATAATTATTTTTAATGCTTATTTTGTCCTGAATGTTTTGAAGAGCTTCTTCTTCCTTTACTTATCCACTCATTGAAATGAAGAAAAAGCAGAAGGGACAATTAAAAATGGTAGAAATATCATCAGGTTTTTTTTCTGATGTTTAATTCTGTAAAATTTCTACTGCTTTTTCAATGAATGAAAAAAAGTCTGCTGTAAAGTTGTTCAAAAGAATAAAAGACTTTCTCATAATGGAAAATAATAATAACAATTCGAACTTGTATTTTTAAGTAAAGGTAGAAGAGGTTGCTGTTGTTGTGACATCAGGACATCATGTTTCTCTTTAAACTTTCAACATTATAGCTTGAAAAAATATTCCACGTTTTGTCACTGATGAGAGATTTTAAGGAAAAGAGGAAGAAACATGACAAAACTTTCTTCATTCATTTGAAAAGGCTAAAAAGGGGGACGCTTTCATTATGTACGTGAAATTTCTTAATGCTGATGATGGTGTGTTGCTTCATCTCCATTGTTTAATTACATGCCTCTTTATACGAGCGCTCAAAACTTTTCTCAACTTGCTCTTCTCGTCTTTCAATTTGTTTTCACCGTCTAAATGAAATTAGAAAAGAATTTTCCTTCTCTAATAAGATGCGGGGGTTGAACGTGAGACCTTTCTAGCAAACTTCAAATGAAAAAAGAACAGAGCTCTAATTATGTTTGTTCTATTTAGCATGTTTTGTGTACCAAAATCTTCATTTTAGTTTCTAACATAGCAATTGGTCTGGAAATTGTTCATTTTACTTTGAATTAAAAATATCTTTTCATATTTTTAAAATATAAATATCAACAGAAAATAATCTACGTTTAAATATTTACACAATAAAAGCTTTTTTCTCAAATATTTAATGAAATTGATAAAAAGCTGATTAACCTTTCTCTAATTGGAATCAAATTTGATGAGTATTTTTCCGCTATAGAAAATTTGTTTCTGTCAACATTAATTTCAAATTTTATTCAATTACAAAGATCGAAATATTTCCACCAAAATCCAACACGAAAACATATTTAGAAATTAATTAAAATTTATTATAATCATAAATAGATTTTAATTCTAATTTTTGCATCATAAATTGATTTCAATGTTTTTCAACTCATTTTCAAAAATTCAAATTATATTTCTACAATAAACACAAAACCACTCATTTCATCGATAAATAAATCAACGAAATATGTTAATTACAATAAATTATTTGTTTTTCATAAAATGCCATAGAATGAAATTAAAATTGATGAATGGATAATGTAATTGAATAATTTTCATCCCCGCCAATGAATGTAAATAAGCATAAAATTTAAATTTGCAATAAGCAACGGCTATGGAAATTTCCTACACTGTTTATCTCCTCGATTAAAATGCAAATTATGATTTCACTCAATTGTTGCAGCAACTACACATGCTTTTTGGCTGAGCATGAAAACAGCTTTACTGTTATTTATGCTCATGAGTGCTATCTCTAAATGGGACTCCATATTAACATAGAAAAGCCTCGCTTTTTAATTAATTCAATCTGCGCATTATTGCTACTTGAACTTCCAGCTACACTCCCGATGCTGTTCTTAATATCAGCTTACATGAAACGGAACAAACAAAAACGAGAAAACTTTAAGCTTGTTCAACATTAAAAATCATTGCAAATAATAATTAAAAAGCATCATAGTTGAAATTTCGCCATAAAACGGAACATTAAGTTCTTCTCGTGATGATATTTCTCTACAGCATAACGAGAAAGTTTTTTTTTACTTCTCTCATTCTTTTTCTCACTGTCTACTTGCTTTTCTAAGAAGCCATTCTCGGGTGAGAAATGGAAAAGTTTTTCCTTGCAATTCTAACAATAATTTTATCGCTTCTTGCCACCCTCAACATCAGGCATTCGCTTCCCCTTTGACCAAAAACAAGAAACTACTTTTACACAAGCAATTCATTGTCGAGATGGCTTCCCAGTTAAGAAAATTTTAGTTTCTTGTATGTAGATAAGAAAATTTCTCCTCAATGCTGTCTTCATTGCTTTCCATTGATCATTTTTTCCGAAACTACTTTGAAAGAAATAGAAGAAGCATACATAAAGTTAGCTAGGCAAGACAAAAAGGTCAAATTTATGCAGAGCTTTTCGAGTGACAATTGTTGATGATAGGAAATCCGTTTTGCATGAAACTAAAATCCAACTTAATGCCACCGAAAGTCTTTGTTCGTTCCAAATTATTCTCTTCTTGGTCACTTTTTTATTTTCATATTTTAAAAATTCTCGTAAAAAAGTAAGACGAAGAAGAAGCACTATGTGTCGAGAAGTGAAAAAAGAAATTAGAAATTCCAGATATGTCCGAGCAATAACAAATTGTGGTGGAATCTCAAGAAATGAGAAAATTTCTTTACTAAAAAAACTGAAAAGAGGAAAGAAAAGTTCATTGAGACTTCCTTCAAAATTCAACTCGAGTTGAAAAAAAGTCTGAAGGAAATTAAAAAAATCATTTGCATTTAAATTCAGTCCCGATGATAGCAGTTTTGGGTTGTTTCAAGTCGACAGCCGATGAAGAAAGGCAAGGAAAGGTAAAAGCAGAAGACACTCTGCTGCTGCTTTCCTCGAATGTTGAAAGAAAATTTCCATATTTAACAAGGTGTGACAGGTAAGGCCGTAGAACTATTAAAAGCTATAAAACATGCAATTAACGAGTAAAGGGACCGGCAAAATTCTATGTAGATTTCTTGGGCTTAAACATCGTCGAAGACCATTTACTTTAAGCATCACGCAACATGAAAAGGAAGAGTAAAAAAAGTCGTCTCCATCACGAATTAGAAGAAAGGCTCAACTAAAAGGGAGAAAAAGTGTCATGATTTTAATGATTTTCATTGGAAAACTTTTCTAAACTTCCGTCTTGGGACGATCTTTGGCGAGGAAATAAATTATTAAAATGAGTTCCAAGGGTTTTGTCGGAAAGTTAAGGAAAAAAAACTGATTTCAGGGTTCAATAATCTAATCATAATTATAAAATAAAATTTTAATGTCAATTTACACATTTACGCCATTAAAATCAGCATCAACATTTACCCAGAAGCTTTAATATATAAAAAGGAAGAAATCACTGAAAATACAGCGACAATTTTATGGGAAAATAAACACTGCATAACACTTTTGCTTCCTTCTCAACCGCTCGTTATTTCAACCGTCGGTTGCACAACAAGCTCTATAAACTGTGAACTCACCCAGTGTAACCATAAACTTTTATGAAGTTATTTAGTTTTTAAACTGCAATCGAGAAAGTTTCTCGCACCATGACATGACGATCATATAAAAATCTATCACCTTGATAAGCTAAACTTAGACTAAAAGAATAGCAAATTCTTTCAAGCATATGTTATTTAGATGGGTTAAACCTTCTTGTTCCGTCTCTTTGAATTTGAATGAAAAGTCCGCAAATTAACATACTTCAGCAAAACATCCAAAAAAATAGCAACTGAAACAATCTCAAGTTTGTGGAGTTTAAAACGACTGAATGGCACTTCACCAAAGAGCAACGCCAATTAGATATGTTTTTTTCTTTTTCTTCATCTCAAGCTTATAGTTTATTAGAGGTCAGAACTTTGGGAACGGAACATTTAATGCTATAGCATCTTTTAAGAGACAAAAAAGAAACTTTAATGGCAGTGCAGTGGTTGGAATTAAAAAAAGAAATTTAAAACGTAACATTTAGTAAAATTATGAAAACTAAATAAAAGTAAAGTTTCGAATTTGTTAAGAAAATTCACAACAATTAACTTTTGTTCTGTTTTAGGATATTTGAGAACTGAAATAACACATTTATTTAATTGTTAATGATTTCTAGCCCTGTTCACTAGTGAATAATATATCTGCAGCATATTAAATGCTACTCGTGTTGTTATGGTGACCACTCGTTTTTATTCTGTAAAGAATAATTTTTATGCTTGCCCAAATTTCTCGGTGCTCGTCTTTTTTTCTGTATAGCGACCAAATGTTTATGATGAAAGTTTCCTCTTTTCTCTCTGCTTTTTTTAAATTTGTTGACTTTGTCCGAGACAGATCGTAAAAACAAAGACTTCCATCGCCATAATAAAACATAATTAAAACTGAAAGAAGAAAATATAGTAAGTTGCTCTACGAGTGTGAACGTTTGTCGCTTGGTTGGAAAAAAAATTATCACGAGAGTTGCGAGTGACTGTAAAATATCATTGTATAGCAACAAGGAAGATTGTACGGCGAAGCTATAAAGATGAAACAGAGTTTCTAGTGACCAATGATTATCTGTGATGCTATCTACATCAAAACTTTGAGTGTTCAAGTACCTATTTAATGATTCATTTGAATATAATGAAACGAGGAAGCTTAGTAGACACAAAGTATGAAGCTAAAAATAAAATTTTCATGAAAAACTTTCTCTTTGTTATCTGTTAGAGTTTATTTTAATTAAATTTTATGGTCAGCCATATGGAAGTTTTATTTTCATCAGTTATGTTTCAAAGTTCAAAAATCTATGGCTTATGCTTCAATATTCATCGCTCTCTTGAATTATGCTAAAGTCATTTCTGACAACCAACGAACAAAGTTAATTGAAAAACGTAAATATTTATCAAAATTCTTCTTCTTTATTGATAGGATTAATTTTGCTCTTGTTTGTGCGGCACCATTGGAAAGTGTTTTTTATTTTCGTTGTGAATTTAATGTAATCTTCATGAGTCACCAACAGCAATGAAATTAATCTTTAATAGAAATTAAATTAAGTCTCTGATATGAAGAAAAACCTGTTTGTTGATTTTGATTCCAACACCAGATGGATAATCTTACTTATTCTCATCCATGTTGTTTTCCACACTTGATACTTGAATTAGGAATTTAAATGTAGATACCTATATGCTTTTTAATTTAAATTCTCGTTTTAAAGTTCATTGATTGTGACTTTTCTCGAACCAAACAAGCGAATACAAGTGAATGATAAAGAATATCATCGTCGTTGATATTTTAATTTTAAATCAAATTCAATCTGTGCAATTTCCCTGCTGGTTCTTCTGTCTTATGAAATTGCATCACTGTCATGTGATTTCTTAAAGTGAACTCAAGCGTTTTACAAGAGCATAGAGTAATAAGTCATATTGGATGTCATCAGTTATGAGAAGGGTATTGCTTATTAAATAATAAATATCACCTTATAAAAACTTCATTCAATTTTAAATTTATTAAAAAACTTAATCTCAATTTAGATCCATCGTGATACTCTACTCTAAGTTGAAAATTATTCTTTTATTTCATACTACATGAAATGTTCTTTCGACTTTTCTTATGATGTAAAAAATAAGACATGGAATTGGTAAATGAAAGATTGCATAATATGCTTCTGACAGATGATTCATATTTAAAAAAAAACTCACTTTTGCATGAAAAAATGAAACAGAATTTCCTTCGGAACCGCGTACAATGTTTTAGTTTAATTCACCATTTTTCTGCTATAATAAAATATTTCATCCAACAGTTATGCATTTGTCAGTTTTTCCTTTCATACAATTTCAAGTTTCGCATTTTTTTTGCAATCATTGTGAAGGTTCGCGTGACAACGTGAGAATCAAGGTTGCATTAGCTGGATTATTTTGAGAGACAATAGAATAAACAAGTCACAATGTTGTTTCATTTCACTGGAGGCTCTCCATTCCAATGATATGAAGTTATTTTTTATTTACCCTGGAGATGCGATTGATATTATGAAAAAATAAACAAACCCGCAGATGTGGCATGAATTCGTCCTTCAATATTTTCCATTGGTCTTTTTTCATCCATGATTGATTATTTGATTATGAAAATTCCATAAGCCATTGAATCAAGAAGCGAAGTAAAAAATAAAGAAGAAAATATTCGACAAACGAGCAACGGTCAATGGACCTTGAAGCAACATCGTCATCAATGTTAACTCTCAAGAGCTCGATAACTTTTCATGTTCATAAATTTTGCAAATCCCGAAAATAGCAAAAACTTTAACCAGGTCGAAAGCACCCCAAAAAATAAAAAAATAAAAAGGTGAGAAAAAAGGATTTGGAAGTGAAAGAAGATTTACATGTATTGCTGTGATGTGAAGGAGAACAACGAAGCGAGGGATATCGAAGATGTAAAAAAATCCTGTTTGATTTCCTACATAAGCTCTTTATTGAATTTGATGCTTCAACGTAAGTGTATGTATATGTATTTGAGTGTGTATGTCTCTGTCCCAAAGCTTTTCGCTAAATAAATTTTCAATAAGGTATTTGCATACATGATGAGAGTTGAAGGAAGACCCTTACTTTCCCATGTCTTTTATCCATTCACTCGCATTTTGTAGATATCAACATAAATCGCATCTACGCAACAAATTTCACATGACACTTTCCGACTTGAAATGAAATTAAATAAATTTCACTTCTTGACATTCTTTCTACCTTTACGACTTCTCGAATCGTTTTGTTTCTTTCATTGTTATATTTCACATAATTTTTTTTATTCCCTTTTTCTTACATCTTGTCAGATGCGAATCGCTTAACAACAAAATACCGGGGATTTGAGTTATGTATGGTCGTCGTCCATTGAAAGCAGCAAAAAGGTTATTTTTACCTGCACTTTAATCTACGACGGAAATTCTTTTCATAATGTGATTTCCACCCTCGCTTTTACTTGTTGTTTCACCTCGACATCGTCTAAAATTTATTGTCATGGGATGCATAAATACATTTCATTCAGTTTTCTGTTTTCGCGGATTTAAAAGAAGGAAAAGCAATTTTCTCTCCATTTTTTACAGCGCCCAATTGATAATTGAGTGCTTTTACTTCTCTGCCGTTGACTTTTGCCATCATTTTTTAAAAGATTTCCGTCTTTCTGGGTTAACAAAATTAAATCACGGTTTATATGTGTTCTTATAATGGTTTTCTCATTTTTCTTCCTTTTTCTTTAGAGGGGATAAGACGACGAAGGTTCAAGGCAGGTTGAACCTGTCTGTTGTCTGATAACAAAATGCTAGATGTTTGCGGAAGCTTCCCCTCGACGATGTTGGATGACAGGACGAAAAAAAAACAATAAAATTGCCTGACAAAAATATCTTCCAATATAATTAAAATGTCAGAGAGCTTGCCTCTAACCACTGACATGTAACGAAACGGTTTTGCCATATTATTTGACTTTGCTTGGATTTCCATCGTTTTTACAATCCAAAATCCTGTAATTTCTCCATCATTTATTATTGTTAGGCTTAAATGGATTTTTATTGTTTCACTTTATTGTTACGAAAAGCTTTTGAAGGCAGTAATTTTTTATATTGCTATTGCTTTGTATTTATGCTGGATGTTGTTATATGTAGACTGTAGAATTACAACTACTGCTGCTTTTGTCATTCTCGGTTTGCTGGCATTACATGACCAATCTTGAAGAAAAATTATATTGCACTACCAGGAAACGAAGCAAACGAAAAAATATTTCATTTCAAAGAAGCGATTCTAAGTGATTTACTGCATGAGTTTGCACGTTTTTTCAGTGACCAATGCTTTTAAATCCTTAGTGTATTGTAGCATGTTTGTAGTAAGAATATTAGGTGAAATGACATCGAATTACCTTCATAAATTACAATAAACACTTCCCGTTCTTCGTAAGAAAGTTTGAATCGAGGCGACATAGCGAAAAGTGTTTAAGTCTCACGAGTTTAATGGATTTTACGTTCAACGTCAAAATCACTAACATTGTTATTTCGTTCAACAAATAAAAACAAAAGTCCAAAAAAATCTGTCATAGGATTTAGTCGATGGGATTTTCGATGAAATGATGGACAATAGGCTTTTGTGATGATAATACTGTTGTTTATCGAGCACCATAGAATAAATGTCGGAAGCTTTTGAAGTACACAACAGCGAAATAAATTAATTTCAATCTCTAACAGTGCTTTGTGATCAAGACAAGTCAATCTCATTTGACATCATAATCATTTCAACACCAAAGGAAAAGAAGAAATTGTCAAAGACGATCATCGTGACTTTTGTTCTATGTTTCTCTTTGTGCTCATTTATTTATATATCTATCAACAAATAAGATCCTATAATGTGGGGAATAAAAGGAAAATCTAATAAATGTCTAAATAATAAATGAAATTACAAAACATTTATATGAACTTTGAAAAAGAAATAAGTAAATTGCATGAAATTGCAAGTTGCAACTGAAGTTTTGACATGGAAACCTAGCGAAACTTATAATAATCGATCAATGTGAACAAAATATCAGGACTTTGTAAATTATTTTTTCAAAGAGCTTTTAAAATTGGAATGTTTTCTTTATATCTTCCATTAACGCCTCTTTTATCTTTTGACGTTTACACATTCTTAATGCAGTAGGAAAATGTAATAGTCATCAATTAAACTAATCATCGATCTTCTGAGGGTTGAAATGTCTGATATGACAGCTTTTGTAAATATTCGTGATAGTCTGAGATAACTTTTTTATACAATTCGAATTCATTATCTAGGAGTTATCAATCGCTAATATTGGATTTCAATTCCGAAGTTCACTTTGAAAGATATTTCTAAATTCAGATTCAAAGTATCAATGTCCTTTTATAAAATTTGTTGAAGAATTATGAGCAGCAAGCTAATATGAGATTAAGGGACATTGTAATACTTTGAATCCCTTAGATAACATCTTGACAAGTATTGTTATTTATTTCAAAGTTTTATGATAATACTTACTTCAATAGGAAAAAAATCATTTTTATCGTTTACACCTTCACAACCTACACATGAAATTGATTCTATTCTAAGTCGTTCCAAGCTGCTTCGAGCACGAATGTTTATAAATTTTATTCTTCATCTTCTTTCAATAAAAAATTTACATACATTTACCTGATACGAGGAAGAAAGGGTTTCTAGGGAAATTACAGTTGCACAAAATGAAAACGAAGAAGTATTGTACAATATTAAACTTTTTTCATCTTAGATAACTTTTTGTGTTATTGAAATATTTATGTATCTTTTTAAAAATCGCTTCTCAAGTCAGTGGTGTCGTGTTGATGGAAGGTTGTTATAATTTCTTTGATGCATTTAAGCTTTACTCGTACACTGATTTAAAGTAAAGCTTGTGGGCGGAAAAGATTTCCCGTTTGTTGCTTGCAAAGATTTTTACACTAACCAAGATGACAAGGAAAATCTTATGCCGTCAGATTTATATTTTATTATGGAGTATTACGTTATTATTATTTTCTCCCCTTTTCTTATTCTCTGCTTTGCTTGGTAGCATTTTAAGGCTTCAATGTAATTCTCTAGACATTATATTAATATTGGATTGTGTGTTATATTGGGGCGTTGCCCCATGCCCTGCCTCATAAAAGAAGGAAGAAAAGCTTTTAACCTTTCTCTCGTGCTCGTCTCATTATAATTATGCGCTTAGGGAAAATGAGGCTGATACTCTGAGATGAACATAAACTGACATTGACCGCTTTTTCTATTAAGCCTGATGAGTGTTGCTATGCGATAAAACATTGTGATTTCTTATTCCTCTTCATTCGAAGGCGTTAAGCCGCAAAGAAGATTTAAGTTGAAGTATTTTATTAATTTTCATATTCCTAAGGATTGTTTACATCATTGCGTTCCTTTTCTTCCACCTAAGGCAAGGATGAGTTGCGATGAACTATGATAAGAGAGAATTTTGAAAATATTTTAATTAGCCTGTAACTTTTTGCTGACTTTCATATTCAGTGAAGAAAGATACTTATATATATTAAATTTTGAAAAGATGAGGGTGCTGAATTAATTGAATTTCAAACTGATTCAATCTCAATCTCATGACTTAATGAATCAGAAACCTCTTCAAACACAATTCCTCGAGTAAAATATAGGCATGTGAGATAGAAGCGTCTTGAAAAACCTATTACCGGTTATAGGTTTACATTGGATGATGACGAGAAAAAAAGAAAAGAAAAAAGTTTATTTATTTTGACTATTATCGAGTGTACACAATAAACAGCAGGAGTTTCGATAGCTTGAGGAAGTTTATCGGAATAGAAAAAAAAAATTACAAGTCAGCAAATATTTTTCCTCGAAGAGTGAAAGCGGAAGACGAAAAATTTAATAATAAAAAAAGTAAGTGGAAAATTGTGCCAAAAAATGTTGTTCAATCCGCTTTTGTCCGTAAATGATGTGTCTTGTGACTTTTTATTTTAAAATAGGTGTTTTAAGTCACACAAAAACAAAGTTTAAACATGCTGTGACATGATCGAATGAATGCTTTTTACATTTCGTGACTTATGCAAAAATTCTGATGATTTTTTTTAATTTCACGAAAGCACTCTATATATCAGTTCCACGTTACATACTCATAGAAAGAATGTGCAAACTCACGTTCAGCATGTAATTCAGAAAGTATTCAAGTCTATTGTTCTCTTTCTTTCTCTCGCCAAGATTCAAATTGAATTTGGATATTGTTTTTTTTCTACATCGTGGAGGAAGGAGAAGTGTATGTTTTATGTCCTTCCTCCGGATTTCATGCGAGACGAAGTAACTGAGTCTCGAACTGAGAAAAAAGTCAGGAAATTGATTTATTACATCTTAAGACAACACACGGTGAAGGAGTACGGGAGCTAAGGAAACATTTGCAAAACGTTTTCTTCTTTGCCTCGGAAACAAGAAATGATGCGAAAAATTTCTCCAGAGTGTATGAAAAAAAGAAGTGTGCGTCGTACATAGTACCATGTTACTTTCGGTGAATGTTTGACATCCCAACAGAATATTGAATAAAGCTGAAAATGTCAGAGAATAAAAGTTTTCTTTTATTTTTTTCTTCTATCGAACGCAGCAACGGTTGTCACTTGATTGTACATTTACTAAATTGATTTTCCCCTCCCCCATTGTCTCTTTTCCTTTTGTCTTTTTCGAAAAATTAATTTTTCATTGAGAGATTACAGAAAATAAATATTTGACATGATATACATCGATGAAGGTCTCCATTCTAAATATATAAATTTGGAGAAGAAAAAGAAATGAAAAAGTCCGCTTATGTCTCGACAACATCAGTTCAATGACGCATATTTGTGAATATATCATTTCAGGACATTGGAGAATAAAAAGATTTATATTCATATTTCAATCCATTTACGCTTCACTCAACGATTGTTAAGCTAAGTTTTTATCCGTTTAGACATGTTTGCCAAACATTTAATGCAAATAATTTCGTAACAGAAAATATTCAGAGCAAAAAAGTATGTGGGGGAGTATTTTAGTGCAAATCAAGTTTGACGCAAAGCTGACGATGGCGATTCGATGACCCCCAATGGCTTGAAGAGTTTACAACAGTGTACATAATATCTGTGTAGGAAAAGTTTGCATAGTATGATTAGCATTTCATGTATACATGTATATGTCAGTCATTTCATATATCCTCACAAATTACAACATTAAACATTTCATAATGAATTGACTTGCACGTTAAAAACGACTCCAATAATTGAAGCTCTTAAAACTTTAACAAATATTGAACAGTAGAGCAAAATAATTTATTGCAATATCACGAACGCATTGCATGCGCAATAAATTTTTAACCAAAAGCGAAACTCAATATTCGAGGTTGAAAATAAAAATCATTTTTCAAAAAAATCAGTCATTTGTTTAGAAGCGAAAATTGTTCGGGAATTTATTTTTTTTTTGGAATTCGGGAGAAAAAAATCAACATACATTCAGTGAATACCCTTCATTTGCTATTTTTCATACGCGCTTTCCATTGAATAGCACAAGATTATAATGACATTTCAATGTTTAAACGAATGAACGTTCATAAACATTAACGTGAAAATAAAAATTCCAAATCAGCTTACGCTGAATAAAATGGTATGGGAATTTATAGAATACTTGATCTCTTTGTGGTTTTACAGCTTCGTTTGTCCCATCTGCCATCATACTCTATACTTTATCCATATCACGATAGTGAAAAACTATGCATAGTTTCCCTTTTACTAGCTTATCGCGAATGTCATTTTTTTTCGTTCACACACGAGTGATTTATGAACAAGCACCGATAGCGAAAATTTTTCCTGGTATTTCCTCAATGACCAATGTGCCCTGTTGAAAAATTTAGCTTTAAAAAAATGCATGCCAACGATTTTTCGTTTTATTGATGACGTAACTGTATGAACGTAATGTCATCCATTCGTTTCATGTTCGCTATGTTAGAAAAATTACAGCCATAGAGAGGCTTCAATGGATGGTGCTAGAAGAGGTTAAGCAAGACCACAGTATTATATATTATTATTAATAATTCTAGTTTGACTTCACATTTAAGTGATTTATTTGTATTATGAACTACAACTTTCCACACATGCTACTTGAAAAGTAATTTCTGATGCTTTGAAACAGGAAAAAATCATTCAAACCTTCAATTGTGGTGGATTAATTTTTCACTCAATATGATGTATGATCAGAAACATTAAATCAGAAAATGCTGTTTCATTCGCCATGTAAAGAATTCAAAATGACCACAAATCGATCAAAACATAATTGATCACTTTCTGGTTTTTCGATGGATGGAAAAATAAAAAAAAGTTATGAAAGATGAATTGTAAAGCATTTGAGGTAATTGAAATTCTATTTTTATTTGCTTATGCTGAGCTCAGCATCAACATCAAGAAAATTCATCGATTGGAAATATTTCAACATAAAAAAAAGTTCACTCATTCTCGGTCTATGTTGGGATGTGATTATGTAATGGATTGTAGAGACATTGGAACGTAGATATTCTTAGCACAAATTAAATTTCAAGGGTTCTTTAAGGGAAAAGAGATATAGCGTTGAGATAATTGCCATGTGACCCGATTTGAAAGGAAAATGGGGTTTCAAGTAGCTAGCAGTAGTTGGTAGAAGAAAACTCAACTCAATCAAAGAAAAATGTCTTTGTCAGGAATTTTCGCCCTTAACTCGCTCTTCACATGAGAGATTATCTTGATAAAATTCTCCACTTTAGAGTTTTCGAATCACTAGTGATTGAATCAAGTTTCCTTCAACAGTCAAGAGCTTCATCTACAGTAATTCTTCTATGTTCCTTTTTGAAGCTAAATATCTAAGAGGGACAATTTTTGGTTCGCCTTAATCCGACTACTTTCATGCATGACTTGAGTGAATGCTTTTAATTTTCTCAAAGACTTTCCAGTGATTTCACAAAAAATATTTTTTAATCCCAACCCAAACTCAATGCTTTCTCAAACTTCTGACAAAATTTTAAATGTTTTTTCACATTTTCTTGTGCTGATGTTGACAAAAGCTGAAAATCATTCAATTCACTCTGAAGCGGAAAGATTTGGAAAATCGAGACAACTTTCCTTTGATCCTTTTCCTAAAAAAAGAATTTTCAAGAGTTTTTAAGTCTTTTTGATGATTCGTTTCTTTCATTCCTTTCTCCATGATGCTACAATTGAAATCATTTTTTTAAACCAGTTTATTTGCAAATTTTTAAATCCTTCTCTCTCCCTCTACTCAAACGATGCTATGAAATGAAAATAGAAACGAGAAAAAAAAAGATTAAACGATTAGATTTTATATTTGCTTTCTGCGCTTTTTATTCTACTGTCGAAATTTATTTTTCCATCTTACTTCATTACTTTTTTTCTGTAATTTGAAGAAGAATTTAAATGAATTTTTGGCAAGAGTTGACTTTAGATTTGACGAAACAACATTTTAAAATGAAAAGCAATTTCTTCTTTCATCTGGAATGAATATTTGTTAATCCTTTTCAGCTATGTTAATTGTTTCTATGATTGGCACACAGATAATGCTGATTTCAATAAACATAGATTTTCAATTAGATCTATCTGAATCGAGTGTCCTAACATTTAAAACATTGTTAAATCAATGTGGTTTAAACGAGTTAAATCGAAATGTTTACCTTAAGCTTGCATAAAAGCAAATAATGACTCATAAAATTGGTAATTATGCAAATCAGGGAATGGAGTTGAAATCAGAACTCATTATGCTTTTCAAATATCTCAATCTCAAAACTTCCAAATGAAATAAATTGATCAATAACAATGAATTGCTAAAACCCTTAAAATAAAATATCTCGATTTACTTAATGCGAGACGAAAGATTGAAAAGCAGTTTATTTATTTTTGCACTCGTAGATACTTCAACAGCTTTCGATAAAGCAAAAGTCCTTGTTAAGTAAATCTCTTGAAGATTGAAACTGCTTCGATGCAAATCTTTCGAAATTTGTTTTCTCAGATTGAATAATCCTACAATTTTCGCATTTAACTGTTTAGAAAGCTTTTTCTTTTTTCTTCTTCTTGTTGAGTCAATTTTGAGCGCAGCATAACATTCAATTCGCGATTCCAATTTGAATTTTATTTCATTGCTCGTCGACAGCAGTCGAAAGTAATGCGGATTTTTGGGGTGGCGGTAGAAAGAAAGAGCTGAAATGTATAATTTTATGACTTTCTTGCTTATTTTTATTACTGAACAGGATCTCAATAAAATTTAAATATAACTGTTTCGACTTCGTTTTCAAACGCTGATTAAGGCATCAATTGCGATTTTGTTTAAGCTTCTTTTCGTGGAAGGAATATTTTAAGCATTTAAATTTAATTGGTGTGATGGATTTGAATATCTCTTCTTCTTCACTGTCGTCTATTTCTTCCGTGTCATCATCAGCTCATTTAACAAAATTTTGAATATTTTTCGAGCAAGGAAAAAAGGAAAAAAATTGAAGCGACTTTCTTATCGGCTTATGGATATTTTAATTTAAAATTCCGCAATGAAATCAGAGCTTAAACAACAGCACAAAGCGAGAAGCACGTTTCACAAATTGAGTTTCCTTCGTTTCTTGTTCAGAAAAAAAAGTACACACGATCGTTTCGTTCAGCTTTTCTTATATAGATATTTTTAAAAAGCACAGCAGGAAAACAAAGAGATTTCTCGCCGAATAATAACGAAGAAAAAAATGTTATCAAAATTAACAACACGATAGGGAATAATATTGGCAAATTTTTATGACTCCACACGAGCTCGTTTCTATCTTCAACGCTGTGCTGTGTACAGCAAATGGCGAGAAATTATTTAAGGCAATAAATTTCGTTTTTTATCAAATTTAAGATTTCATGAAAATGAGAATTTTTCTGGGAAGATCTGGGATTAATCATTTATCAAATCCTCTAAACTGTAATCGAAAGATTCTAAATATTTGAGAAAGATTGCCTTTTATTTTATTTTTATTCGCTCATTCCATTTCAATCTTCTTTTTTTCTTTAAAGGTGAATCTTTTAATCTGTAAATTCTCGAAGAATTTTCACACTTCAAAATCTTACAAAGTAGCAAAACAAAGGAGAATGAAGCTAATCGGGGGAAGAATTCTTTCGCACATGGCACCAAGCGTTACCTCGATATTTTTCCATTAAAAACGGTTTTTGAGATTAAATGAACATCGAAAGGTATTTTGTAATCCTTGAAAAGCTGAATGTGTCTGGTATCAACAGTACCCTCGCCCCTTAGATAGAGCCAAGCGATAGCATTAGGGATGAGAACGAAAAGGCGATGAGATTTTTTTTCATCATCTTTATGGATGTGCTTATAAATGGCAGAAGATTTTCCTCAGAGGGAAAAAGCGGATATTTAACATTCATGTCAGTTCAGAAATGTATTACCTGTGATCTTATCGATCTTATATTATTCCATACATATTTTTCTTTTCTCTCCTTTTCCTCTTACTTACACGACAACGCGACGAAGCGACAATGCGAAATGGATATTTGGATTAAACATATGGGAGACTCAACTAGATTGCTTCAATGCTCTGACACAATTAACAACTTAAAAATCATTCTATTTATTTATTCATCTAGCAACATTGATATTAGAATTTTTAATATTAGAATGTGCAGATATCTACTCTAATCCTTCATATCTATGATAACTCATGATGTTCATATTAAAAATCCTTAGGAAAATTAAAAGCTTAAATATGGAAAGAAGCGTTAGGGCTTTCATAATATTTTTCACGATTCAACATCATAATCATCCGATTTTTAAACATCCCAAACAATCATTTACGTTATTACACTTGAAGAATTTTTCCTCAATTTTCTCAAATATCTTCGAGACATAGAAAATGTTTTCCTCCTTCTTTCGAATGAACAAGTGGTTTTTGTGGCAGGCATTGAACACTCTCGAGACGTTGGAAAATATTTATGAGGTTTTATTGAACACCTCAAAGAAGAAAAGAGAAAAAGTGAGCATAAAAAATGAATGTTTATGATGATGGAACTGCTGGAATGCTCGAGTGACATTATTGTTTCGTACTTTATCATTCCTTTCTTCGTTCACGCCTTGCATGTCATTTTTTGATGACTTGAACTTCCTTCAGATGCTTTCAATCCATAATACAATGAAGAAGAGTTTTATGAGTACGAGCTCTGGTTCGTTCATAAAATAATAATTCAATGCATAATGTATAATGTGCTTTCGAATGCCAAACTTGTAGTCTGGAATGTTTTGCGTTGAGCAAATAAATTTTAAAATATACCGTGCAGCATAAGCAAAAAGAGTGGTAAGAAAAGGAGTAGTAAGTGTCTTGAATTCTTTGCAGAAACGATACAAGAAATCATTTGATATGCACAGAATACTCTTTCTCATCATTTGGGAATATGGTTTATGTTTAACTTGAGACTCGAGTAAGAATTTTTTCTTGTGCGATAAAAATTGCTTTTTAAAATGAAATCGACATTAAAATGCAAACGAAAGAGGTTTTTGGCTTTTTCTTAGATTTTATTCACGTTTTTGTTCTCTTACAGGGATGTGCAAAAGTATTTCTTATCGTCAGGGGTTTAATGAGTTCTTTTTTTTGACAGCATTTTTCTTTTCATTACAAAGTATATGAACTTGATTATGAAATCTGATTTATTGAGCCCTGTTTTGTATGTAAAATTATTCATTTTTCATGTTCTCCCCCGAGAAATGATATCGTCATCGTATTGAAATAAATCTTGCCACTTCGCTTGCTACATTTCTCTAGTTTAACAACACAATAATGCGCTGCGAACTTTTCCATAACAATAAATCTGATTTCATGCAGATAAATTTCATAGAGAAGGATCCATTGTCGAAAGTGACGTTTCGATACTACAATTTTGTATTTTATTTGTCGTTCACTGCTTTAGAGATTTAATATGTTGTGAAAACCCTGCAAAATTGGATTTATGCACGAATTACTGCAATAAAACTTTTTTCTTTCATACTTATATGACTGCAGTTATCTCTGGTTTCCAAAGGGAAACAAAATATGAATAAAATGATATTCAAAATCATAAGCCATAACAAGGAAATATTGTGAATTTCTTTTTATTTCAACTGAAGACGATTTTCGTTTCTAAAAAAAATATTCTAAGGAAATGATAAGAGAAGGTAGTGGGAGTAAAGAAAGCATAAAGAAATCTTATTGTTGAGATTGCGTTGAACAACAATAACATTTCTCAATTGAACAAGACGACAGACATGTAGTTAGGCTTCCTCATGCGATCAACATTGCTTTTATGCGATTTCATTTCACATTGTAATGTCGACGAATTCACATCGTAGCAAATGAATCATGTGAAAGGAGAAAAATGGTTGAAAGCTTTATGGCTTTATGGCAGAGTCGCTTTCCTTTTCTCCCTTGTACAAAACATTAAACGGTTCAACAATAAATTGTATCATTAAAGGGCTGCTAAATTTGTTGATATCTGCGAAAAGCGTTATGTGATATGAGGAAGGAAAAGAAATCTATGCGTTATTTTTTCCGGCTTGCAAAAACGAAACTGAGGAAAAACAGAGCAATGAGAAAGCAGAAAAACAACAAAAAACATTATTATTTAATTTACCATAGACAAACAAAAGCCATCACAACAATCTATTCATTTTATTTTATTTTTTTAATCCATAACATCCATGCATGATTATCTTCAGCTCTCGTGTACGTAACTAAATCCCAGACCCTCAAATGTTATTAATTCTCCGAAAGATATTTGCATGAGTAAAGCTTAGAGTTAATTTTCGAACCCTTTTTTGTGTGAATGACGATCAAAGTGTTGCCGAATTTCAAATACAAATCATATTGAATTCCCCAAATTTTCACGCCTCACAAAAATTTACATTCTATCGTAAATAAAGTTCTCAAAGGATGTCCGATGGTGCGTTGGAAGTAAAAAAACGAAAGCAATTTCAAAAACAAGGGATAGAATGTAAACCTAATCGCCATAAAGAAAATTTTAATAACGGTTCCCCCTTTTCATTTTTATGTCGTCTTCGTTTTTACGAATCAAATTTCAAAGGTCATATCCGGAAAACAGAAAAATATATAAAAAAGGGTTTTCTTTTCCGCAAGACGGTATCTAAAGTTCAATCGTTTCATTATTCAAGATTATTCTTCTTCATTGTCTTTTTTGTAATTAAAATGAAATTGTTTCGGAGCAGGGATGAGAGTGATAGGAT
The DNA here is from genome assembly GCA_900005825.1 of Clunio marinus. Lineage (NCBI taxonomy): Eukaryota > Metazoa > Arthropoda > Insecta > Diptera > Chironomidae > Clunio > Clunio marinus. Next base: position 156,209 of record CVRI01000058.1, read on the forward strand.
ATCATTAATGTAAATTGATTTTCAAATCATTAGGAATTTCAATGAAATTCAATTTTCCATTCTCTATTGTTTGTCAGTCTTCTCCGCATCCCCCGTCGTTGCCGTTTCATTTCATTCTATCAACAGTGGCTTTGTGATGTTATTTTGCGATAAAGAAATTTGTTATGTGGTGAATGGAATCAAGCGATACGAACCTATTTCTCTTCTTTTTTTTAATTAATTTTCACGCCATAGTAACAAATTATAGGACATTAAATCCACCGAAAAACAATCCCCAAAGCCAAAACAGAATGGTGATACATTTAAAACAGAACCGTCTAGAACTAGCTTTGAGGTGGGTAGAAGACAGACGAGAAAAAAATGTAATTTGATGGTTTTTATTTCTACCGACAAGAGACTGGAGACTAACACACCTATTTATTTAGCTAATGGACTTCAGATTCCGTTCAGGAATTTGTACGATGAAAACCTGCGACAAGTTTGCAAAACTCAACAAAGAATCATAAGATTATTTTGACAAATGTTTAAACAGTTATGCGATTTATTTCAATCAAAGCATGAAATGAATTTATCAATGAAAGTATTTAATCAACTTTTCACATCAATCAGCTTTCATTACCGCTTTCGTTTGCTATGCAATGTTATGCAAATAAATAAAAGCGCATTCGTATTTATTTGCTTTCACCTTATTGCAATTTTCTTGAGCAAATAGTTTACGTCTTCTAAAGGCGAACAGTTTGACTTCAGTAGATAAAGATTGAATTCAACTGACGATGATATAAATTTTCTCATTCTCTGCCGACTTCATTAGACTTTATAGGTTCTTTAATTAGTCAACTCCTCATGAAATTGCTGCATAAATCTTGGCGCATTAATTAGATTCTGCAGAAGTGATTTCATTTGGAAGTTTTGTTCTTATTTGCAGATCATTAGAAATGCTATTAAGTTTAACGTTTCGATTAAACGAATCGAAATTAAAGCAACGCAAACAGTTTTATTGATGTTTTAATGTATGAAATGAATTTTTATTTTTTTCATAGAAGTTTTTAAATTAAAATCACCCCAAGTCACCATCAGATAAATGTTTACGAAAAATTCTTTACTCTTTTATTCTCTATAGTCAGTAAATGTGGCAAAAAAAGAATTCACAATTGTCGAAGGAATGGGCTCTGTTTCTGTGCAAATAAATCGTATCGAGAAAGGTTGAGTCTATAACTCTTTTTGTTGGGCATATAAATTAAAATAAAACTTTGAATTTTCACATGGGAAAACCTAAAACGAAATCCGGTCAAATAAATTTCTCCTCGCGTAAGATTTCTGCACATTATAAATCTTGAACTAAGAAAGGTTGCTTGTTGTGATACGAGAAAATGAAATAAAGTTATGTCATGATCCCATTTGTGTAGTTTTTAAACGACAACAGTTTTAATGCATTTTAAAATTTGGAATTTTTCTCGGTTCGCTTAACGACGTTGCAGAAGCAGAAGGTGGTATCTCATATGTTATTTTTATTACTTTTTCTATTGTTGTGGAAAAACATTTAAGATAATTTCACCAATTTCAACTCAATTTAGTTCTACATTAGAGTTTTACATTGAATAAAAATAAATTATTAAGCTGATTAAGAGTTATTAAAGTTTTAATAAAAAGCAAGTGAATCATGTGAGTAATTTAACAAAGTTTCTCAATGGAAAGAGCATAAACTAAACTTTTATGATAGAAGTAGGTAGTTTTGTACTTAGATCGATAGAAAATTTCTTCTTTTTTATTTGCGAAATATATTTCCTCAAAATTTATGAAATTATTACATCAAACAAATAAACTGAAATTTCTATAATGTGACCTGTTATTCGTTCACGTAAAGTTTTTCTTCCAATTTATTTTTACAACATAATAAGCTCCTGAGTCAGGAGTCCTGACACTTCTTGGGACAATGTCTTGAACTTTATTGAAAGTAAATTTTCTCTCCACATGTTTATCATAAAAATATCTAAATAAAAGTTTGAATTGAAAACGAAAAGAGATTTATTTGTTATTCGTTCCTTTCCCCAGACTTGTTATCGTTTCAAAATATTTTTAAAGAAATAAATTTTCAATCATGCATTAAAAACTTTCTGAATCGGCAAACTTTTTGTTCATAATAACATTTTGGGATAATTAGCTATAAACTAAATTAACTTCTTGAATTTGTTGACTGGCAATCCCAAGAGTAATCAATCTTTCATTGCCATTAAAATTCTCAAGTACCTTTGGATATGCCTAATTATTTATTAAAACCATTAACTCAACGCTTGTTCATTCATACTTATGTATGTGTTATGAATTTGTGAATATTTCAATAGAGAATTCATGTAACGGATCATTTGATGTCTAGGACATCAGAATTACCCGCGGAAGAAAGATTGATCTACTTTGAAACTGAAATGTTTAAAGACGTCATCAAGGGGAAAATATTCTTGCTGCTTCAAATTGATATCAATTTTTATGTTGATTAAAAATTAATGATGCAATCATCTTATAACGAGAAATTTCCCTGGGCTTAAATTATTTCTACATAGACTTTTCAAAACGCTTGTCTTCATCTTTATGAACAAGATATCATCATAAAGTAATAATTATTTTTCTTAAAAGGCAGGCAAAATCAGAATTCATTGATTTTATGTTTGCAGCAGGTTCAAAATACTGTTTAAGCATTATAAGAGTTTCACTCATTGAAAAACTTTTTCAATTTTGTTTCGTGAGTGATTTTAGATTCGAAGAAATATTTTCCCACTTTTTTCTCCTTTCGTCTCCTATGAGAGTAAAAAATTGTAAGCAACACCTTATAGATACGGTGAAGAGAAAGTTTTTCGTAAAGCTTGTAATCCACTGAAATAAAAGATTTCAATTTTTCATGCTGCATAAATTACTCTATACACAATGATGATTCAAGCTTTCTCCACAGTGTATGCCATGGTGGAGGTTCCCTTTGAATAATGTAAGTAAAATATTTCACGATACAGAATCAATACCGAACTTTTCTCCATTTAACACTGAAGAATGCTCTTAAAAACGAACAATATGTTTCAACATTGGATTGTCATTCCAAACAATAGTTGGGACTTTTGTATTTTGAAATTTAATTTCAATTTTCAACATTGTATAAACGTATATGTTTGTGCTCCAAATACTTTTCTTCGTTCCACTGCTCAGCTAAAAAAATTTATTCATGGATAATGTCTAACTAGATTTTCCCATTTGATATGTTCAAAAATAGATTTGGAAAGGAGTTGAGTTGAAAAGTATTGGAAGTCCCAAAGAATTTTTATTATCTATGTCTTGCGCGAATGGGATAAGACATGTCGCTTTTCAATTACTCGACAACGACATATGAAAATTTATTTGCGACTTTTCTTTTTTCAATCATGCAAATGTACTTTGCGCTTCCTCTCTTATAAAAGATCTTCTCTTGAGTGTTTGGCAGAATAAAATATAATTCTGGTTCGAATGTTTACAATACAAGAAATCAAAGACATAAATTTCAATCGACATAGAGAGACTTAAGAGATTTTCATCTCACAGCATGACATATTTGCGAAACATAAATCAAAGGAGAAAACCAAGTCAATAGGATTAGAAGGAAAGGATGTAAATTAAAGAAAAATTTTTATAAAATGCCTTTAGAGTTAGTCGAGACTTCTTTTTCTCTTTTTGAATATTCTCCAATCGGAGAAATTCTGCTTGATTTATTAATTCACTTGGCTTTCTTTCAAGATCTCGAACAGATGAACTATGTTTATTATATTCTTTTTGTGCACTCAACAACAACATCCCGGAAGCGTTTTTTTTCACAAGACAGTCAAGGGAAAAACCAATAATTTTATCTCAAAATTTATTCCTCCAAATCGTAGTTTGAATGGAACGCCCTTTTGGCTTGTGGGCTGTTTTGGCATCTTATTGGTTTTCCCGAGACCGATCTTTGCTTAGTAATGGCATTTGTATAAGTTTTTATATCCCTTTCTAGGGGATGTAACATAAAATTCAGATTGAGACTTAAATCATTCCTATTCAAACCACTGATGATGCTAAATTTTCAAGATAAATATTTAATTAAAAAATGTCTCACATTGAATTGAAAGTTTATGCTGAATAAACAATTTCAGTAATAAACTTTCCATTATTGTTGACTCGTTAAGTCAAAGCCATCGAAATAATGGTTTAATACGTTATACATTCATAAGTCGCATTAACAAATTATGAAAATACATGCCAGGTTTGCTTTTGATCACATTATTTAATTCCAGTTAGTATACATTCCAATTATACCGACGAAATAATAATTTCATGCTATAAAAGCAATTTACAATTACATGATATTGAATTTGATACAGTAGATAAATAAGCATTGATTCTTATGGCTTATCTTAATTTTAATGCAATTTTTGAAACAATAACAATAGAATCCATAAGAATGCTACACAAAAATAGTTCCAACCCAAACAAAAAAAAAATCATAAATAACTTCAGGAAAGGTTATAGATAATTGTTTAAGATAAGGAGCAGCGAAATTAGGTTTTTGTTAAGGGGAAACTCACAGATGGTTCGTGATTATATTTCTGAAATTTCCTACAAACATTATTAAATTTTTTGACAATATTTGAAGCATCTTGCTTATGTATTGCCCCCATTTTTAATTTTGGAATGTCGGGAAAACATTTTCTTTCGTTATAAACAAATTGTTTTCCTCAAATAGGACAATGGCACTGCAATCTCAATATGAATTTCAGTTTCGTTCAATTTGGTGATTACATCAGATAAACCGCTAGATTTTGTTCATATCTCAATCCATTTTCATGTTATTAACAAACTTATTTCTTGATAGAAAACGTCCCAATATTGTTAATTCTCAAAGTTATGATCAGCAACTAAAAATGTTTAAAAATTTTAATAAAGTTCATAACTTCTTTTAGGTGTTTTAAATGCCAATGGGAAAAAGTTGGTAGTAAATACATATAAATAATCTAGTTCAAGAAAGAAAATAGATTTAAATTATTTTAATTCAAGTATTGTTGACAGTTGTGAAAAATAACGCTATTCAAATACCTCAAAGAAACATTAAATATCACTAGAGGGTGTGGAAGTAATAAATAACTCTGCATTATTAAATTAAACTACACTGGGTGCATACCTAATTAGATTTGGTGTATTTTAGATACATTTGAAGACATTTTTCAGTGAAAAAGGAAAAGAAAGAAAAACATTATGCCTTACGCTCCAAGTAACTCGCGTCAAGAGCATCATTAATTTATTCAGAAAAGGAAAAGAACGAAACGAGAAAATATTTATGGAGGCTTGGGCTTGAGATGCTTAAAAATTACTTTTCTTCGTTTTCCTGCTTTAGTATTCAAGACATTCTCTCTTCTTATATTTCATCATGAAGCCACTACCTTTTGTCATCAAGTTTTTGATAATTATGACTCATAATTCATCCTCGCAGCTCATTATTCAACAACAAAATGTTTTCTATGAGATTTAATGGCGTTTTAAAATTAAAAACGAAAAGGAAGAGAATAGAAAAAATTTTTCTTTAAATTATTTGTGTCTGTGAGCAAAATTTTTATACTTCATTCATAATTGAATTCCATTTAAGCAATGTTTAAATCCACTTAGCAATAATTGATGAAGAAGAACTTCTGTCCATCTCTGCTTGTCTCAAAGTTTCAGAAATCAGTTATGGGTGATTTACGGAATGCATCGAACTTTTTTAATTAATTTACATACATATGAAAGCAGTTTTGAACTACAAAATATATGAAAACATGTTAATTGCCTGTGTTGCGGTTTTCACTGTTATTTATTTTTCATTACTATATACGTTTTGTCGCAGATATCATTAAAAAATATTATTTGTCTGTGGATGATACAACGAGATGCGTTGAAAAGTATTATCTCATATTCCCAACACAATGATGAAAAATTAATTTATCGTGATTAAAAATGTCTGTGAGTGTGATGTTAGCACTTTATATAATTCCATTTACGATATCAATCAACTTGATTTTTAATAATAAATTTCAAATGTTTTTTCAACATAAATTTTTAAAGTCGATTATTAAAAACAATTTCTACAAAAGGGAGCGGGAATTTCATTTTAAATTTAACATATCTAAAAAAATACAGAAATTTGTATTTCATTCTGAAAAAGCATTGAAAAATATAATTTTCAATTAAACAGCAATCAGAAGTTTCATTCTTTATTCTCTTGCAATCCAGCACAACCCTCGTCGGAAATTTCCCCCGATAATCCCTAAAGCCAAACTCATCAATTCAACCCTCCAATTTTGTTTATTCATGGTCAGTTGTGTGTGATAAAGACACACAATCTTTTCTGACAAATTTTCTGCACTTGATATACGAAATTTAATTTTATTGACAGTTCATAATTGCGAGTTTAGCTGTTTTGTCTTTAATGTTCATATGTATGTGTTTCTCGCACCCTTTGGCTTTTAATACTTATGTCAACAAATTCATGAATACAACCAACATTGGAAGCCTTTTTCTCGTTACAATTTTATCATCCATGAGCACACGCATCATCCATTACTTTTATGAAATTTTCCGAATCATAAAAAAGGATATTTTTTCTTGCATGAAGATTTTCGCGCATCGTCAGAGCAGAACTCGATTTCAAGTTGAATTTTCGATGCATGTTTAAGATACAAAGAAAGGACGTTACTCATTGTCATAAGCCGAACAAGAATTGCATGATCTGCCAGACAATCAGGTATAGTTTCAATCATGATTTATATTATTATCCTCATATAAATGGAACGGAAAATGAAAAAGTTCTAAAGCCACTCAAACTCATACACTTGCATGATAAGCAAAATGAAGAAGGAAATACTTCGAGGGTAAAGAAAGATGTAACAAATCAATTTAAATGCTCTGCCTGACTCACTTCTGTCGAATGGGGTTAAGAAACACATGAGAATCGCTCTGAATCTTTCGAAGAAATGAAAAACGAAGCACCATCTTCATAAACATGGAATCTGAGCATAAATCAATTTCTCAAATTCAATTTTCAATCGAATACTTTTTTTATTATTTTTTTTCGCACAAAATCTGGTTCAACATTGGAAAAGTGGAAATTTGTGGAATGGCAACTTAATTGAGAAATAAAATATTGAGTCAAATATTGAACAGAGGGGGGAGAAAAGAAGTGAACCTTTTTTTCGCCACATGTGAGAGTCAACTCGCTTCTCCTCAAACCACACCAGTCAAGAATAAAAAAAATTGCTAGAGAAGAAAAACGCAATTGATCATTTTTCTTCTCGGTGTGGAATGAAAAGGAAGAAAGAGCAGTAAAATCTAATGTTTTATTCATGAGTCTTGTCACTAGAGAAGTTCATCGAAATCGCAATTGAATGTGAGAGATATATTTCGAATTATGTTTTTGCCTTTCTTTCGGTAAGTTACGACAGAAGAAATATTTTTCGTAGGGTGATAATTTGTTCTTGGATTTGTCAATTTACTTGTTGGTTGTGTGCTGAGTTATGTTGATTGTTTTCTAACTTTTCTTATCATATGTATAAGTTTCTGATATTTGATGTAGCTTCAGGTATTAGATATGAGTATACGTTTTATCATTTTGCAAAAAGTTATCAAAATTATCACGTTATTATTATTATTATACATACATGTGAGACAGTATTCGAATTAATTCAAGAGATTTTCCTTAAACATTTCATGTATTGAGAGAAATTAAAATAAAAGCTTTGACTTGAAATTGAAATCTCTTATCATAATGCCAACATCATTCGCAGTATTTTCGCATCTTCGAGCGACAAATGAAAATGTGACAATGAGTTTCATTGTGTGCTTCAAACATTCAAACTTATGTGAAAAAAAGGAGAAAAAGAAAAGAAATTTTTTTACGTCGCAATAAAAACTCCTGATTACATTTTATCACAATTTAAGCATTTATGATGAAAAATTCATATGTAGGCGCTCGAACACATCTTTTCATACCCTCATTGTTTTCATGAAATTGAAGCTTATCTAGAAATGGCTTTTTACGTAATCGCAAATATGCGAGAGACAAGGGAAACAAGAAGCAAATATGGAATTGTATCATTTAAAGACGTTTATTTCCTTACTTAAGATTTTTCTTTTGTTTTCACTCCAACCCAGAGTATCAAAAGCAGTATCAAAATGGAAAAGAAAGAAACTTTTCGTCTTCCTTCACCGCACACACGAATTCCAAAAGAAGATCAACATATGGCGCACTGAGTTTCCTTCAACATTTATTTCTCTCTTCCTTTCGGTAAACATTTTTCATGCTTAAGACTTTTTTCCTTTTCCATTTTGCGAAATTTTATCTTACGCCATTGTTCCGCAAGAACATTTGCAAAACAGATCTACAACGAGTTGATGTGTCGCGGTACAAGGTGAATCGCTACATTCGGTTGAAATTAATATCTCTTGTGATGTCGTGTAGGTTCACGGATTACACCAAATGTGTTTTACACGTTCTGTTTTGTTCATATTTTGAGTAAATATTTAAAGCTAAGTGAAAATTTGAGCAAGGGAATTTTTTTTCCATGTTCTTCAAATATTTTCTGTTAAGTACAACAAAAAAAAAGAAGAAAAAGAAAACGGAAAAAGAAAAGTTCAACTGTAAAAATGTTACATCCTTATGTATGCTTTTCTTGTGTTCTTATGCTCACTGTGCAAATATTTTTACATCTCATTGAGCCATACAATACCCAAAGAACGACACAGAACACGTTTGATTTTTAGATGTTTTGTGGAGATGAGACAAACAATGAATAAACCTATTTGAGTTCACGGAAAATGCTTCTTTTTAGTTCTATTTTAAGATGTGAGAGTAAAAAAAAGCGTGCTGTCAGAGAGAAACGAATTTCATCAAGAGAAATCATAAAAATGACTTTCTATAACATGTGAATGTTGAATGCAATACATCGACTCCCTCTTCTTTTTTTCACTGTTGCTTGAATTGTTGGGGTGAAAAATATTAAAGCATGGATAGAAAATTTGTATGTTATTTCAACAGACATTCATATCTGATGGTTCTGCATCATGCTGGCACAAAGAGAACAAATTCTCCCTTTTTTGTTGGGTTTCAAGAGTTAAATGCTCATGTAATGGATAAGCGACGAAAAATGTTTAAGAAATGATTTTCGTTTTAAAACGTCGGAGGTGATATAAGTTCTTCTAAAATTCCAAAGCAAAAGATAAATTTATTTTCTTAAGAAGACATCTTGCACTTTGACTCTTGTGAACTTCAACTAAATAAATAAATAAAATATGAATGTCGTATTGTTTCGAACCCTTTGTGAACACTTATAACACTATGAAGTTCTCTAATACAACTTAAAAACTATCAGACATTAACAGTTAAAAAGGAGATTTATGATGTTGTAAAGAAGGGAAAAGTAACGAAATAAAAACTGTGAAGCAATGATCCTTTCAGAATAATCCGAATTTACATGCTGACTTTGAAAAATAGAGAATTCTGATAATAATCATATGAAATCCTTTTTGGATGTGGGTTGAGGATAACTCTCGACAAATGCTTTGAATAAAACTTTTTGAGCTGAAATGTTTTTGAAGATTTCATTGATTAAATCTCTGGCAAAATTTCTAATTAAAACTTCTCCCTTTGGGACAGAAAGCCTCATAAACCGACACACACACGCATATATAAACGCCTTATTTTATATATGATAACTGATAGTAGAAGCTGTGGAAAAGGTTGCAAATCAAGTGTAAGGTGTGAAGATACCAAATTAATTATGCAAGCTCATTACTTATTCAAAATAACCAACCCACCCACTTTCTGATGTTCAACGGATGATTATTCTATCGACAGTAAAGTATCGAAGTTAAATTGTGTTTTCAAACCCATTTGTCATGAAAATAAAATGTTAAGAGTTTAATTCATAATTATATAAAGAAAAAAATCTTCAAAGAGTCATGAAAAAAAACTAATTAATGAAAATTAATTCATATAATTAAATCGAAATCATTGGAAAATTTCGACAGCTTTCTGTTTACAAAAACGTTGTTGTAATGAAAATGAAGAAATCATAGCTCTGTTAAAAAAAAGTCATTAATTAAACAGAGTTTTCCAATGAAAAAAATCTCATGCATAATCAAAAGCCATTATAAAATAATAAAGTGAAGTGCTTTGTAAGGAGTGGTTCAATCGTTCAATATTGATAAATTTATCCAATTTCCTAGTCTTGTTTGTAACATTTTTAAATTGATTATAACTTTTTTTCTTTGTTTTAATGAATGGTTTTTATTGGAAACGAAAAAGAGGATTTAGGTAGGGTGGATTAATGAACAAAACAATGCAATTCATTAATCCCGAATTGTATTTCACGAATTTTTTTTTTGGCGACAAAAGGGTTTACTGACCATTTCAATTATTAAAATGAATTTACAAGTCACTCACGCTAAATTGCTTTTCGAATACTGTCCATTTCGTGACAACTACATATTGATTGACTTCAGGATAGTTGATACTTTTATTTCAGGTTTCGAGATCTGCTGCTTTTTTATGCTGTAATTCGCATTGAGAAAGGGAGATGACAATGCACTTTGAATGATTAGAGGGGAGGAAACAAAATGAATTGATTTGTAGTCATTTGCCGAATTTCTGCTTGAAATAATGAAGATATGATGAAACGAGGGTTTGACGTTGATCATTAGTTCTTAATTGTAATAAGGGATTTGTGGAGTCGTTAAAACTATTAAAGTTAATGAAGACAAAAGAATCAATAAAAGCAAAAAAGAAAGATTATTTTTCTTGTTTAAAAGCTTAGAAAATTATACACATAAAATGAAAGACATTTATGAGTACAAATATTCTATTCGGCTTGATGATAAGGGTTCTTTGTAAAGTCTTCTGTAGCTTCATGTATGCATATGATGAATAAAAACAAAAATAAACCTTGGAAAGTTTTTATAATGTCAGGCATGAAGCGGAAAGTTTAGGATACTTAAAAGGTATATATTTGTTAATTTACGACCTCGAATCTCAGCACTCATGAAAAGATTACAATTTATCATCTTACGAAGGCGTTGGGATAATTTATCGTTTTAAAGCTCTATTAAGTTTTAAGAAATGAATCATGAGACATATAAGATATTCAATTTATAATTCATCAGCATGTGTATGTGAACAGTAAAGAACGATTATTTTCACAAGTGCATTGAAAATTTACAATTTCATTAAAACGTTATATTTTGTGAATCAAACAAAACTCAAGTGATGGAAAATTTCAAAAACATAACTTTCTATGCGCATGACAATCAAACTTCCAGTTTGGAAATGTTTTACATTTGTTGTATGGTTGCGCAACATGTTGTATAGTCATATCCTTATACATTTTTGTGAATTTCATTCACTTTCCCATTCTGATTCCAATTTATAATCAGCAGTCCTCATTGTTGCGCGAGTAGTCTGTGAAAAGCGTTCAACGTGGAAACAATGAAAACGAATTTGTCGCGGTTCGCGAAAACAATCTTAGAGAATAAATAAAAGATACATTGTCAATAGTGATTTAATCTATTCTGACGAAAGCAGAAAGCAAGTCTGTTGTGTAAAAATTAACAAAATTGAAAACTGATAAAATCATTTCCACTTTATTTGCCTCAACTTTTCTTTGCTTGTCAAGTACTTGTCTTTCAACACAGATAAATTCACTGATTTTTTTCTTCTCAAACTTTTTCCGCTTGCGAAAAAGGATGAAAAATATTTTAATGGAATTTTTCGGATGATGGAAAGTTCTCTTGTCGTTGTGGAAAATTTTCGGTGCAAAATTTGAGTGAAACAAGACAAACACCACCAAAAGCAAGACAAGCAGCATAGGGAGAGAAAAAGAGAGAAAAATCAATTTTGTTAATTAAATTCCGTAGCGAAAAATAGATAAAGGAAAAAAAAAACGAAAATCTTGAAGATAAAGGATAAAATAAAATGTTTATGGTGTACGAAGAAAATTGATAAAAGTAATTAAACGTTCATCGAGAGGTCAGAAAAAAAAAGAAAAAATAAAACCGGGTAGTAACAAAGGGAAAAGTGTTTTTCGCTGTTAATGAGGCGAAAATAATCTCATGAAAGTTTAATTATCGAAAGTGTTGCAGCATAAGATAAAGCACATAGAAAAAAAGAAGAAAACGAAAATAATTCGATGCATTTCTCTTAATTATGGCTCGGGTCGGGAGAAAGAAAAAGACTGTAAAACATCTTTAGAACGATGATCATAACATTGCAAATGCGATTGAAAGTATTTTTCTTATAATCAGTGTGAATGTTTATCCTTCATTCGGTGATTCTCATCGATTTTTTACACTTTAACATTGCAAAATAACTGGCAGTGATGAAATTAGCATCTCACCGCAATGGACACGACTCGTAAAAGTGCACACCAAAACATGTTGAGGTAAAACCAAGAATTGTAGCATAATCAATTATCTTGAGATGTAGAAAATGTAATATTTTGTGTCGGGGGAAATTTATTCAAACATCTGATCAAGTGAAGTGAAATGGATAGAAAGAACGAGAGAGAAAGTGAGAAAAATTATTCCCATCGCATGTTGGGGATAGTGCAAAATTGCTTGCGAAATTCTCATAACTCCTTCATGCCCTGCTAACTCAAGTGATGGCAAAAGAAACGTAAATTTTATTGCCGGAAACAGCTGGTGCATTAGTTTCAGTAAAATGGTTTTCTCGATTTCATTTTATTTCATTTTTTTCGTTCACTTCGTTTCGAGTGGTTGAAAAATTAATTTCGGAACGAACAATCGAATAACTTTTAATTTATAATAAAGTTTTTTTGTTCCTTTCGTGCAAGACGACGGAAAATGTTTGTAAGAAATTATTTTAAGATGAGTAAAGAAAAGTTTCTCGTCGAACCAGAACAAAATATAGAAGCATATCGAAAGAAAGTTTATTTAATCGATTTTTTTTTCTTTTATCAAACTCACACACATGTCCCGGAAAAATATTATTTTTATTCTTCTAGAAAATGTGCGCTTCATTCTTGATACTTTTCCCTCGAGCAGCCTCGAACATAAAACTTTTTTGTGTTGTTTTCTGTTTTTGCTGTTGTGAAATTTATTGCCATTAAATTGGAGAAAATTAAAGCAAGTTAGAAGCATAAAAAGTTTTCCGATTCTTTCCAAAGAGGTTTAATTGAAAAGCTCTGAAATTACAGCAGCACGGAGATTGTGTAGTGAAATGAATGAGGAGAAATTGAAACCTAATTTAATTTGCCTTCACATAAAAACATGAGAAGCATGAGGTTCAACTAACAAAGCGTATGAAAAACTGCACGTTCCTCTGTCATTTTTCATTTTCAACGCTCTTACTTACTTCTCACACTTCAAGCTTTTCGATACTTGTACAAACGAGTAAAGTTTATGGGAATTTCTCTTGTCTTAGGATGTGAACAGCAAAAGTATTTTTCAAGTCATTTTTCATCAATGTTCAGTGTTTTATGAACAGCGAGAAGTGAGTGAGGGAAAATCGCTTTTATCAGTGAGTGCGTTCAGTGAGTTAAAAGATAAACAGAAAAGCTAGCAGGAAAGAATAAAACAAATCTTTCTCAAGCTCTTAAAGTCTAAGTGACGTAGGCGACAATCTTTAAGAGCTTTTAAAGGGCTTCGTAGAAATTGTTTTTAAATTTTCATTCGAATATTTTTCTTTACAAACGTTTGGTTCAAAAGGTTTACGTCTACCCGTTATTCTACGTGTTTAACATAGACACACTTTTACAACATCTTACTCAACAACAACATGTTTCTTATTCTACAAACATTATGTTTTCGTATTCGTAACATCAGTAAGACTTCAATAATTGTAAAACAATTCAATAATAATTACAATAAATGATGCTTAACATAATATTTATAATAAATAAATATCTATAATGTGCTTGTATGATAAGTCAATAAAATATAAGTAAAGTGGTAAGCTTTAAATTTCAAAGTTCATGAAACAATATAAAATAAAGTAACAAGTTTATGTTGTTAGAATGTGAACGATGTAACGTTAAAAACTTACACAATCGCACTTCGAATGCCCTCATTATAATGGCATTAAAAGTCCATTAAAAATAATAAATTACCATGATGTAATCTGCATACGAACGATAGTGAACATTTGCTATATGCACAGCCAAAAATTGGGTTTAAGGCTTATACGACCGTTGTCGTAGCAAACACTCAAATAAAGCTTTTCGAATTTGGCGAACGTTGTGTAGATTCACGTTGTTGTTTTGCCGCAATAAACTTTGCACTCTTTATTTATCACAAATTCACTGTGGGACTCGTGCGCAAACCAAAATAATAATAAATTATGAAATAGCAGCAGCACAGTTCAACTAAGATGAAGAAATTTTCTTAATGCAACATGTTTTTTCAATTATGTTTAACAACATTTCCCTCCTTTTCTTTCTCGTCTTTTCTTGTTCCTTTGCTGTCTCATGATTTTTTTTGACGATGTAAATTTTACTTTGCCTCCCGCTGTGGATTTTCAGATGACGACGAAGTGAAAAAATAAGAAAAAGTTTTCTCAAAACAAAATTGCTCATTGCTAAGATTTTTGTTACCCATGAACTTTTCAGTCGGTTAACAAAATACGAACAAACGCAAGTAGATGCGTGAAGAGAACAATGAAAACTTCACCCCGGATATCAAGATGGAAAACGCGCTTTGACACTTGGTATTTTTCATGGAGTGAATGTTTATTGTTTCTTTTACGTAGGGGTTGAAAACTTCATGTTGGGATTAATGAATAACAATAAGACGTGCTGTTTTCCAACACTTTATTATTCTTTTTTTTATTGAATCTTAAATCGACGGAAATCTCATGCACGAAATTACTGTGCAAGTGACATTAATTGAAAACGTCTGTAGTCTCCAGCTAAATTTTACGAGCTCCAATAAAGTTTATGAATGAAAATTTCCTCTCACCCCATCTACGCATCAAATATCCAACAACAAAGCCCTTTTCTTTTACTTGCTTGCTTGCTTGTTTGGGAGTTTTGACTTCCACATCCATAGCACAACAACAGTAAAGCACCAATGATTATCAACAATCATAAATAACATGTAACATGAATATTCGACCTCGTTTATTTAGCGCTTACTCGCACCTTGATTATCAATTTAATTAATAAATGTGTTTAATTATTGTAATGTGTTTCATTGCGGAAATGGAAGTTCAAGTTTTAATTCCATAGATATGTATGCAAGATTTTGAATCAACAACAAATATTCTACGAACCAATCTTTCAATTTAAAGTTATACAAATATTCTTTAGTGTTTAGCATTCTTCCGTTGTAGATTTAGTTTAATAAATTTATAGACATAGACTTCGTCTTAATTGAAATTTGTATGATTTAATTCTATGAATAATATCGTCAACTTACATAAGAAAATAATTTATTCAATGAAAGTTTCTATCGTTTCTTGTTAAAGAAAAAGGATTTTTTAATATAATTCTGTAACTATTGGATCAACATTTATTTGCATTTGAAATACTTTGAGAAAATAGAAAGCGAGAATTTCTTCTTTTTTGCTGATGCGAGTTGAATTCAAAATGGATAAATTTTCTGATGAAAAGTGTAATCAAAACCATTGATTTATGTATAGAGAAACTGAAACCATTTAGATATCTACTGGCAAAACTTGTACATATTTGTTTGCTTTTCTTTCTTACAGAATGGATTACGTTAATCTAGGATGTTGTGCACTTGCATTCATTCTCTATTTGAATACATTGAATGCAGGCTTCGTCTACGATGATAGGTAAGCATTCATGCTCTCATTATTTCCATTTAAATGTTATTCAACTCGATTTTGCTTATGCAAAGCTTGACTTGATTGATCGAATCAAAAATTGATGAGTTTTTAATTTCGATAATTGAGTTCGGAAAGCTGCTAACATGAAGAGTAAAGAGATTAACTTATCGATGCATGAAGTAAATAAATTAGTTAAATGAAAGTCGTCTCATCCCATGCTTGTCTCAAACCATCAACTTTCCTACATGTGAAAAATAAACGCTCTATAATTAACTTTCTGTTTTAGTTAGATGACCTTTTTTTCATATTTCCCAACAAGTTTCACCACATTTTCCCTACTTCTTCATTCTTGAACATTCCTCATAAAAAATTCAATAACTTTTATTTTTTCTCTGCAACGATCCATCTTCAATATGTGTGGCTCTTAGAGAAAAAGAGACATTAATAATTAAAGGTGTCTGGTTGACTTTTGCGAGGGTTGAGTCAAGCAGAAGGCTACCAGAATGACTACAAAAGTCAACTGAACAAACAAAGATATGATTCAGTCGCTTGTCGTATTTTTCTCCTTCATGCTGCATGTTAATCATTTATAACGAAATTATTTAATAACCTTTTTCCCATTTTTCTTCATTTTCATGCCTCGTCTTGTCAGAATGAACCCTCTTCATATTTTAAAAAAGCCGTAAAAAAAAGTGTGAAGCGATTACTCCTCAAACATGAATTTCATTGCGCTCCGACGGATTTAAATGTTGGGAAAAGAGAGACGAGCGACATACTTACGACGTTTAATTACCCTCATTGATATAAAGTCACGTGTCGTTTGTAATTTGTTAATTCATTTCATTTGTTCTCTGATGTTGATGATGCCACAAACACTGATTAGAGAGAAAGAGATGGAAATAGAAGATTTTTTTATAAGTTTCATTCGACATTGTCACAAAAAGTTTCCTTTCGAATGAAATATAATAAGCTTTAAATGCCATTGAAACTTTTCACAATGTTTTTCCATTAAAGACATTAAAGTGGCTCATGATTTCAAAATATTTTTAACAATAAAATGAAAATGAAAACTTTTTCATGTTCAACCACGAGGCACCCGATAAAGCTCAGCATAAATTATTCCCACCATTTTACATTGAAAAATAAATTTTTATCACTCGCAATGGCACAAAACATCAATAATAAATTTGATATTCCCTTTTGTGAAATTCAAAAATTCCCTTATCGATTGGCATGTGAAAACTAAATAAACATTAATGCATCATTGTTAAACATTTTGTGAGGTCGTTAATGGAAATATGAACCTTTAAGCACAAAATATGGTAAAGGGAAATGAACGAGCTTTTTCAGCGATATTTTCACCACATATGTAAATGATATCAAATTTCCTGAGTTGAAAATATCTTTCTTATGTTTTTTTTTCTGGTTGAATTGAGGCACCAAAATATTTTTCTCGGGTGTGCTAAGTGCTTCGGGGAAAACATTCAGTCTATGAATAAAATCATCAAACATTTAAGCACCCTCGAAGTTTTGTTTCTCATTAGTAATATAAATACCTAACTGTATTTATATATCAATATTTTAACTCCACTCACTCACTATAAAGAGTCTTCAGTATTATATGCTTCTACTATTTAATTCGAATGAAATTTCAGAACATCGAAAAGCTCGAAAACGCGATTTGTTAATTTTTAAAATTAAGTCAAAATAATTTAGGATTGATGATCAATTCAAATTTTATTTCAAACGTAGCTGTTTTAAACGTTGCTTAATGCACGATCATTCAACTTTATAATAAAATAGAAACACCAAACTCTAATTTTTTCCTCTATTAGTGACATTAAAGAGTGACCTTTAAAAGTGCAATATTGATTTTCTTATCATATTGTTTACTATTTTTTGCTGTTTTAAAACAGTCTGGTCAGGAGGCGATGACATTTGTGCATTCGTTGATCTAACTAATTACTGCACGTAAAGCTTCATTAATAATTTATCAAAGTCTCTTTGACACTGTATTTTATGGCTTAAACAACAATAATGTCAACTTGAAATATTTGATCATGCACAAATCGTGTAGTTTTTTAAAACAGTTTCTGCTTCAGAAAAATCGGAAAGACAATTTAAATTAGGAATGACATTATTATTCGAAAAGAAATTGAACTGCAATATAATTTATAATAGATTGCTTCGTGAAATGATTAAATCTTTGGGTCCTGTTCGAAATGTTAATCATTGCATTGCTAGCGCAAAAGATAACAAATTATAAGATTAACTTTTTGAATTCTTATTGTCGTATATTGAGTCAGCTGTTTCAATATTTAGTCAAGCTTTGAATAAACGAATTGATGAACGCTTTCCAATCTTAAACGTTGCAATTGATACAATTATTAAGAAATTGTAGACAGCAAAGTCCTTTAGTTTTTTATTTACTCATACATCTCTCAAGGGTTTAATTTTTTTTCCGGAAGAGTGACTTAAATTTCTTGTTGGAACTAAAATCAATTTTATTAACCATTCGATTGAAAAAAGGCAATTAAACCTAACTACGAGTATTGTTTAAAAGTTTTCGAAACACGACGTGAAAAAATTCAAGAAATTAAATGAAAATAGAAGAATAAAGCAATTTCAATTCAAACCATTCACATTTAGGTTCCCATAATAATTGTTAATATTAAAGTTTTATATGAGTTCAAGCATTTAATCCAAATGAAAGGAAAGAATTTAATTAAAACAAAACAAAAAGGAAAAAGTTTCTTGAAAGTCACCGATGAACAAAATGTAATGGCGATTAAAGCTAATGACATTCAATAATGAAACGAACCTAAGGTAGGAAGAAACATAGGAATATTTATTCGGTCACGCTATCATGTCATAGAAATTCGGTGTCATGACGGGAGGGGTGAATAAACTAACGTTTTGATAGATTCAATTGTCAAAGCGTGTCAAGACTTTTAACGACAAACAATACGGGAAATAAAAAGTTAGTTTTTGTTTTATCCTCATTTAGACAGTTCGCCTTTAATATTTCCGATTAGATAGATATGAAAAATAGAAAAAAAAGTTAATCGATGTCACTCGCTCTAGTTCTCTTTTGATCTTCAGTAGTTGTCTCTTGACAAGCAAGCGACAGACCCATTGAATCTGATAACATGACAGGTAGGCGCACCTTGGCAGGTACAAAATCAATGTGATGAAAAATGAGTTGAAAGCTGAAAATTCTGGAGAAGGAGCTAACAGCGTGCAAATGATGTGATGAAATTCCCTCAGTAGCAACTTTTCATCATAACTTTCTCTTCCTTACTTTCTTTCGTCCCTAAATGATTTCGCGCGGAAAATTTTATTTCGGTGAAATAATAAAAATTTCATCACGCTTAAATAGAGCGCATAAACAATAAAAAAAAAAGTTAAAAATGTTTTCAAGTCTTTTTTGTTACTTTACCGTTTCAAAGCAGTGGAAAGTTGCCTAAAACTTTTCTTCATCGTCGTCATTTGTCGCAGATCTTCACAGTCACAATCCCAGAGACATTTATTCTCTTGCTTAACATGATGAAAGTTTCTACGTTAAGAGTATCTTAAAACGTAAAGATGTGTCACCTTACACTCTTCCAGCTTTCTTTCTTTTTTTTATTTATCAAAGAAACTTTCTCTTCCTGTAATTGGATTTTATTGAGGAAAGGGAGAAAAATATTAGAAGATTCACTTTAAGTCTTTAACAAATGAAAGCAGGCAGCGAAGAAGAAATCTGCAACACCCCATGAGCGACGACGAGACGTTTATAAGATTTTTTTACACGCTGCATAAGAAAAAAAAGAAAGCAGAATCAAGACAAAAAAAAATTGAAAATTTATGGGATTGCTTGGGGCAATTTTCATAGAGTTGAAGCGATGGAAGAAAGATATTGTTGCCTTCGCTGTTTAACAAAGACGAATTGTTTTTAAAGAAATTTGGTTGGAAAGAAAATGAAGTGAAATGGCGAAGGGAAATTGTGCCGGGCTTAAGCAAATTTAAGAATTTGCTAAATTAAAATAATTAGATAACTGGAGTGGGACGAGAAAGAAGGATGAAGATTGTTGTTTTTCACTCTTCATTTCAACCGTCATTGTCTGTAACTGTAATGTAATCTTTAATAAACAAGAATGAAGAATGTATGGGTGAATTACGTATAAATCGATTTTCTCGCCGGTTTTGAAAGAATATTCAGAAATAAGTTTGAAAGTATTTTAAGTATCTCATGAGAATGGAACGAAGAAATGTTTCTATTTCTGAAAATATAAAACGAGAATGAACTGAACCTGCATGTAGTGGAGTTGGAGTAACGAGTAAGAAAGTTTTTGTAACATTATTTTAAGTTGATAAGAATCATTATCATCCCCGTGGTAATTCGTGAATGATCGATTCCGAAATTACTTTTGATGATCTGAATAAAAAGTTTTACGCTTGGATTCTTTCCTTGGTTTAAGTACATGGGTTGAAAAGCATTCCATGGTTTATTATCTGCCTTTTACCTTCAATTCCACTCCCCCTCAGAGAGTAAAACTCAAATGGTAATTTGTAAGAAAGTTTTCATCATTTTAATTTTATTCATTTCTAGATTTCCCAGGGGTCCCGATTGAAGGCTATGCAAGCATAACGAATTCGATTTCTTTTTTTCATCTTAGGATTATGTTTGCGTCTAGTCTTTCCATTTCTTCATGTTTATTAATTTAAAAGTATTTTTCAACTGAAATTCGTTCTTCTTCATCTTATACATATTGCATTTATTTATCGACCGTTGCCTATTCAAATACATTTTAAGAGTAATCTCAGATTCTGAAATTCTTAAAACTTTTGAATAAAATATTTAAGCATTAACAATTCTGGTTCCTTCTCTTTCACCCCATCCATACCTATCATGATGAAATATTTCAATGCAAGAGCTTATGAAAAATAAACAAATCGCTGTTATGAATCGAGCAAGACTGAAAATGATGGAATATTTGGAAAAGGATTAAACGAGACATTCGAATCAATTCATGAATAAATTTTATGGCTTATTTCTGCTGTTGTTGTTGCCTATATTGGGTTTTTAATGCAAATTAATTCTTTTAGTACACATTCAGTTTTGTGATCTGAACACGACGTATTGTCAGAGCTTTTTCCATCCATTGAATATCAATGAACAATTCATAAACATCAGTAAACACCCTCAATACGATAATAGTTATTATCAATAACTTTTTCTTCGTACCTTTTTTCTTCCTTTTGTGTCGCCATCTATCCATGTTGATCAAGGAGGAAAATAGAAAGTTTTAATGGAATTATAAATGACATTTGGTAACGTATAAGGTTGATGGGAAGGCATTGACTAAAATACCACACCAGCTTTTAAAGACGCACTTTAGGGAAAAATTATCATAAAAATTTATCGATTTTCATTCAATAATGGCTTACGATATAACACGGAAAGAGTTGAAGGTAGTTTTTATGATTATTATTACTTGATAAAATTCAGTTTATGGAAAGTTTTATGGTGACCATTTCATGAATAACGCCTTCTTGTGGTGAATTTTAGATTGAAAGTGTTTAGGTTCCCTCTTAAGTCCTTATTGAAAAGTTGTTATGTGCTGGTAATAAATATCCAACATGAAATGTGATCTTAGCTTCAACTCTACTTTGCTTTTATGAACGTAAGTTTTAAGAAAAATCACATAAAACGGATTTTAATCGTTCCGGATGCAAGGATTAATAAACTTCTCGAAACTATTTTCATTACTATTAAACTATGGTTTCTAATGTCGACATCTGATATTCACTCACTTTATTACTATTTGAGTTGACATGCCATGAATCAAAGAATATGATAATCATCTTGTAAGTAAAAAAATTTTGAACATCTCAAGCAAAGTTTTATTAATTTCATTGACACCTATCCAATATTTCATGTCACACGAAACCTTGTAAACATTTTATCACAAAACTGTCACGTTCTGATCCATTTCTTTTCGACTTTCCTAAATATTTTACACTCTTAAATACTCTTTAAATGCCTTTGTTCCATTTTCGATGTCAACAAACAATCATGAACAAAAATAACGTTCAGTTTGTTGTCTCAACTTCCATCCGTGACGATGTTTTTTTGTTTTGTGTTCTGTCTCACTCAACAATTATTTATGATAATTTAATCGTTGTATTATAACACGAAAGAACATTTATTCGGTCTTTTTGTTCTGTCCTCCTGAAGTTGAATTGCACGTCACAAAAGTTCAAAAAAGCTTTTTATTTATTCGACTCTGTCGAAGTGAAATAAAACTTTCCATTATTCTTTTCTTTGTTTTGTAAGTCGACCGTTGTTGCAGTGGCGTTAGATTGACAAGATAACATCTACAGCACTTTGCACACCACTGAGCTTTAAGAAATCCAATTGAGATCATTGTCACGACTCAATTCCGCAACGGAAAAGCAATTCCTATTTTTTTTTCTTCATTTTATGTTGAAGAACATTTTCCACAAATTCAAATTGGGTTGACGTCAAGCTGCGTTTTAATTATTTGTCATGCTGATGAGATTCGATAGAGTTGCGTTGCAAAAATTAACTGAAATACATCCGGACATGAAAGCATTATAACAGAAGGGTGAAAAAACGGCCAAAGGAAGAATTGTCAGGAATAGGAAACAGAAAAGTGGAAATATCTACAATAAACTATTAATTTTATGATCCTACCAGACATAAATGTACATACGTACGCTAAAATAAACCCACCGAGCTGAAGCACATTATGAATTATCATATTTGAATGAATAATGAAGTTGGCAGTTATGCTTTTTGTCTTTCTTTGCGTGTATTATTTAGCATTGCAGAAGAAAAGCTGGAAATTTGTGACAATAAATTTATTATCTGAACGTGATGCAAGAACCTAAAAAAGTTATTTTTCTTTTGTTTTCCAAGTTGAATACTGACCGTTCCATTCTCACAATTTGCAAATGAACTAGTATTGAGAAAGTCTTTTTCATCCAATTAGTAGTCACCAAAAAGAAACGGAAGGTTGTAGGATTCATAATCATGAGCAAGCCAGTAAATTTAGTTATACGTTTCGCTTTACGAATTTTCGACTCTTCAGACCGTAAATTTTTACATGAAATTTAAATTTTACTCAGATTTAAATTGTGTATGCATCAGAGGAGATTTCGCTAAAAAACCATTAATTCCTTTTTTAACTGTCGTTGAGAATTTTATGTTTATCCTGTCAAATTTTTGAATGTTTTTATGATTTTGTGAATTAAACATCGAAACAACAAGCAGAAATTTTCAGGATTTATTGAACGAAATAACTGCTTAACCGAAACTCAATGAAAAAAGTATAGTAGGAATTGAGCCAAATACATGATGTTTGTATTTGCCATAACTATCTAAATATTCAAATTACTTTTTGATAATCCTTAAAACACTGCAACAATTTAAATAAAAAATAAAATAAATTAATTTTGAGGTAGCAACGGAATGCTTGAAGAAAAATTACATTAAACATCCATATCTCAAATGTTCTAATAAATTCACCGACTCACTTACGTGATAAGGCAAATCGTTTTTATATCCACAACAATACATTATGACGCTTCACAAATTTATATTCATTCTGTTTAATGCGTTGAATGTGATATCACAGCACACAAATCTTTTCCGCATGCAAAGCAACAAAGCACGCACAGTCAATCGACCGGTTTAAACATACGCCATCAAAACGAAAGACAAGAGCATGATTATAATGATGAAAGGGAGTTTAGAAATCATTTGATTTAATTATTTTCAATTTATTATTTTCTCCACCCACATAAAACTTTTTCCTTCTTTCGCTTTTTTTTGTTCTGTCTTCTTCAGTTTGAGTTAATTTCGCAAACGTAATGCTTGGTTAATATGCCTTAATGTGCTAGAGATTAGAAACATTACTGAAATCTTTTCTGTGATTTTCTCGAATGCTTAATGATTCTGTGAATTGTCTTGAGTGTACGAAAACGAGATTCGATTCATATCAGTGTCAATTCAGTGATCAACACCTAATCCAACGACTTCAATTAATTTTCTAAATTTCAGCGAAAGGTTGAGGCAAATTCTAATTTATTGCTTATCGATTCTGTGTGTTTCTTTTTTTCGCTTCTTTCTTTTCAACATAAAGGACAATTACGTTACACAAATACACAAAACCTCAAACATGATGCTTCCATAAGAAGAAAAAATATAGAAAAAAGCAAAGTCAGCAGCTCGATTAGCTTCTATATAAGCGAACAATAGCAAATCCAATTTTTTTCCTCTATTTCTTATTTTTTTTTTCTTCTTTATTCACAGACGAGCGATTTTGGGCAATCCCGATGTGATGGACGCCAGTCAGCCATGGTATCAGCTGTTGTACAATGATTTTTGGGGCACGCCACTTGTTGACTCTGGCTCGCATGGCTCTTATCGACCATTGTGCGTGTTAAGTTACAAACTGAATCACATCATTGGCGGCTTTAAGCCATTTGGCTACCATCTTGTCAATATACTACTGCATTGCCTTGCAACTGGGTTAGTTGTTAAGTTAGCTAGACACATATTACCTTATGGCTTCGGAACGCTGATATCGGGAGTGCTTTTTGCATCTCATCCCATACACACCGAGGCTGTCGCTGGCATCGTTGGACGTGCTGACTTGATAGCGTGCAATTTTTATATATTAACGATATTATCATATATAAGACACGTTCAATGGCGTGAGAAATGTGATTCGAGACATTGGTTGGCGCTGTGTGGAGCTGTTCTATGTGCTTCTATTGCCATATTATGCAAAGAGACTGCCATTAGTTCGCTGGTTGTTTGTGTCATTTATGATATCTTGAAAGGATTTAACACGTTCTCAAAGGATAAGGTAAGTTGTCGTTTATAACTTTTAAAGTGAACATGGAACATGATAAAAAAGAATGGATTGTCATTTGAGCTTTGAACTGTCTTGGTTTTTATGCTTTCCAATCAGGTTAAGTAAACGTCCGGAAAATATTTCAGAGATAGAAAATGATTCGTAATTGTTTCAAACATTTTCAACGAAAATTCTCCGAAAATTTCCTTTCATCATTTCAATGTCGTGTCGTGTGTTATTTGATTCTCAAACGCAATTGAACAAGAATAGAACTAATAATGCAATGGCATTGTTTGAAAAGCAATGTTAGCTTCTCACTTTTATTGGAGAATAAAATTGAATTAAAATTTGTTTGAAATGTATCATTTGAAGAGATTAGCCTTTCGTTCGTTTAATTTGAAAGCTTAAAGCGAGAGGAAAATTTAAGCTTAAGTAGAATTATGGATCCAATAACATTAAAGGTTCTCTGCTTAGGGAGTAATTTTAACCATGAAGTTTTATATCTACTTGTGCTCTTAGATGCATAAGCATTGTTAGGATTTCAGTTGGTATTATTGTTCATTTTTCCCACAAACATTAAACACCGTTGAGGGTCTTTAAATACTCGAATTATCTTCTCGTTCTTACTATTTACTTGCTCTCTCGTGACTCCAAGAACATGAATTTTATGAAACAAGCATTTTTTTCTTGTCATCTTTTTCATTTTTAAAGAGTTTAGATATAAAATTTAATTCAACTTAAAAGAGCAAAAGAAATAAAATGTTTTATGTTTTCTTGATTGAGCGCTAGATATGTGAATAAGAAAAGAAGGATGAAGCAAACTTGAATGAAAAGCTTTTAGCGGACAGTTCAAGATTCTTGAAAATTTAAAATCTTTTTGGAGTAGGTTGATAAGCTTGTTGTAAAGATAAAGATTAAGTTAAAGTCGTCATGACATCAACTTCAACTCAACCCGGAGTGAAAAATATATTTTATCAAAAAATAAATATCCGAAAAAGAGAAAGGAAACAAAATTTGATACAATCATTGTCGTTGTTGTATATTTTTTTAAGCTTCACAAAGAAATCCTCTTTTTTTTCGTTGTCAGACGACACACATAGAAAGAAAAAGAAATGAGACGAGAAAGGAATAAACACAAGCATTTCCACTTTTCATATCCTTATCTCTAGATATTTATCTATTAAATCTATTTATGTTTTATTTATGCGATTTGTGTAAAGCTTCGTAGGACTATGCGGATCAAATATCCTTTGTTTATTAAAGTTGCTTATCAGATGAAGCATTTCTCATATTTTTCCCCTTTTTCTAACATTGCTTTGCTTGAATAGACAACATTAAGATTGACTGTTTGCCTCTCTCTCTCTCTCTTTCTCTGTCTCTTTTTGCTTTCAATCCCAAAGCTCAACGTTAAATGAAGAATGATTTTCTTAAACAAAGATAAGATTCATTTTCATCTTTCATCTTTTCGAAGCGAAGAAAGCTTCAAATATATATTTATCTCTCTGTTTATTAGTGTTGTTATCAGCACAGGCGAGTTTGAGCAGAAAATATTTATCCATTTACTTAGACATAAAAATATCATCATTTTGTGTTTTCTCTTCGTATGAGATTTTAGTCATTCTGATAGACTTATCATGATGATATCTCAGTAAAGAGACTTTAACAATTTCAAATATATATATACTTATGTATGTATACAACGAACGCTGTACAACTATAATTTCACAATCTTATTTAGAGTAAAGTAGATGATTTCATTAAAACTTCCATAAAGAGTCTTGCACTAAATTATCTGAAACTTCAATGAACATTTGAACAAAGCCATTAACTCTTGCTGTAGAAACGAAATGGAAGTTTACAATTACAAAAAAAAGAAGGAAAAGCACTGCTTAAACATTCCGGCAATAACATACAGATATAATATGAGTATGGCAATATAGCGTTGTCGTCGTATTCTCCGGATGATGAAAAAAAAAAGAAAGTGGAAGGAGAGGATTCCCCCTCGATATCGAAAGGGTGCAAAGTAAAAAAATCTCAGCTCTCAAAGAAATAATTTTTNACTGCTTAAACATTCCGGCAATAACATACAGATATAATATGAGTATGGCAATATAGCGTTGTCGTCGTATTCTCCGGATGATGAAAAAAAAAGAAAGTGGAAGGACGAACGACAAACTGTGTAGGACACACACAGAGAATAAAAACGTTGTGTTCGAGGATTCCAAATGCTGTTTATGCCTCTGAGCAACAGATAACGTGTTTATGGCTTTTTGAAAAGCATCGCAGTATTAACTTCCTTTCCTCCATCGTTTCTTTTTCCCATTCTTCTTCTTTTTTGATAATGTGCTACATCATTGAGCCTTGAGAGTATGCTTCTACTTCTATGCTTCCCTCCCCCGTGTGTTCAGTTCTGGGAGAGAGAGTGTTGAAGAGATTTCATACGATGAATAGAAAATATCTAAATATTATTCAACGAAAAGCAAAGAAAAAGAAATATCGATGGTGAAAAAAATCTTTTTCTTACACAAGCAAAATCGAGTAGAGTAGGGAAAACCTATTTACCCATGGCTAGGAACATGAAGAAGAAAAAAATTATTTGGGAATAGAAAAATGGGAAAATAAAAGATGGAAAGTAGCGTAGAGAGATCCATAAATACGTTACATATGCTCTGACAAAACCATACATACACAAACACACTCACAAATGAGAACCGCTCGAAACGAAAGCGAAGGATGGAAGCAGACCCTAATCAAAGATTCGAAAGCATTAAGATGATGTTATGTAATCGCAGACACATGTGTACTGTTATTATGTTTGGAAGCTTCACATCAAAGCTGTGCTGTAGAGTTGTAAATGGACTGTGTCACTACCCTCGAATATCGTCTTCTTCTCGATTTATCTATCTATCATGTCCCCCAAAATGCTTTATTATCGTATTTAAAATATACTCAAAAAGGGGAGAGATTTTTATTCATTCAATCTTTGATCGATTGACTTTCTTTCTTTTTTTTCTTTTTTCGATACTTTGAATTCGTTGATCAACAGCTCATTAGAATTAATTTGCTTATTTAATGTCAACAAAGATTTGTCATTCAATTTAAAGGCAATGATTTATGTTTGGATTTATGTAAATATAATTAAATCCAATTAGATTCACTGGAAGTCAAAACGATTAAAATTTCTAGGAGAATAATCTGAACATTCATACATAGAAATATGTTTGAACAGTGATGGGATGAAAAAGATATCTACCAAGATGGATTTAAAGATAAAAGCTTTAATATTGATTTTTTCCAGCCCAAATTTCTCATGCTTCTAACTTTCTTTTTTTCTTTTTTCTTACAGTATCAATTACGAAGCATCGGAATCTTGGGAATAGCCATCGTAACAATCTTACATCTACGTCTGTCGATTCCTGGACCGGTTACACAGTTTTCGACAGCTGATAATCCCACAGCAAAAGTTAATACGCTTCTAACGAGATTTTATACATTCTCCTACTTGCCCGTGTTCAACTTTAAAATGCTCGTTTATCCACACACGCTGAGCTTTGACTGGGGAATGGATGCAATTCCTCGCATTACCTCATTTTACGACATTCGTAATCTTATTTCGTTGATGTTTTATGCTGGCTTATGTCGTCTTATCATCAAAAGCATAGTTACACTCCGCAATACAACAACTCCAAAATTAATAATTAGCAAGAGAATCGGTAGAAGCATTCACAAACGAAAGCATCAAACAAACAACTCAAAATCTTTTGATTGCGTGCCAACCGTTCAATCAAATCAATTATGGGACAGTGAAAATAGTTGTTTAGTGTGTAAACATGGCTTAAAATATCGACATGCGAGTGTTTGTCGTTCAAGTGTAGGTTTCATGACCGCTTCGCTTTGTGGATTGACGCAAAGCGGTAATAAGAAACAAGTTATATCACTATCGCCTTTAAAGAAATATATCAGAAACAATAACAATATCTATTTGAATAATAATAATAATAGTAATAACATTAACAATAATAACAATAACAGTAGTGAATTAGTAAAGGACAACAACAATAATAATGTTTGTGTAATTGATAATAATTACATAATGCCGACAATGAATGTTGCAACGGTATACCAAACAGCGAGCAAACATTTAACTCAAAATAATCGGAAATCAAGTGTCAAAAGTTTATCAAGTGCTGTCGTCAGTCTCGTTAATCACATCAAAAGTAATGAAACTTCTTTGAAGCATACGAAATTGAATAGTGCATCAGCGATACTCATATCGATCAGTTTTCTTACGCTACCGTTTATACCTGCATCGAATTTGTTTTTCTATGTCGGTTTTGTAGTAGCTGAGAGAATTCTTTATCTACCAAGTGTTGGATATTGTCTGCTAATTGGCTTAGGTTTAGGAAAGTTAATCAATTTCAAAGTTCAGGGTAGAAGCAATGGTATGAAATCAAAGCAAAAAGTGCAAAAATCTTCACTTCACAGCGTGAGATCAATAACAACAATGCTGTTTGTAATTATTCTGATAAGTGCATGTAGTTTGAAAACAATGAGAAGAAATCAAGACTGGAAGGATGAAGAAAGTTTGTATCGAAGTGCCATCAAAGTCAATCCACCAAAAGGTAAATTTTCTTTCTTTATTTTTATAAATATTTGAGTTATTTCCTTCGCTATGGTTTTGTTTTGAGAGACAACGAGTCAAAAACACTTTAAAGCAATTTATCTTCCATAGGAAATCTTGTTTATTGTTTGGTTGAACTTCTCATATCAGAGATTTGTCTTTGTGGTTGTGTTCTTCTCGGTCCAGGCTCCCTTAACACAGCATTTTTCATTCCCACATCGTCGTAGTTGGTATGAAAAGCATTCACCATGAAATACATAAATTATAAAGCTTGTGGCTGAAGCGAAGCACTGAATTGAGTTCGAAGAATATGAGAATTTTTTTTCTAAAAATACTGAGAATGAAGAATTTCTGTGAGTTTTAGTATCGTTGCATTAGAACTTAGCATGAGAGCTGTGATGACAAACAAGATTCTGCACAACAACTAAATCCAAACAATTTCAAATCAGAGATTGGAAGCATTGAATTTTAAGTTTTATTCATTGATAAATTAAGTGAAAGTTTTGGCTTTTAGTTTCAATCCCTGCTTGAGACAATTGTCCTAAAATATCTTCAATGCTTGTACATTTTTGAGCGAGTGTGTGAAATGTTTACTCCTACAAAATGTTTTATTTAAATTTTGGTTTCATGAAAAATCTTTTCCAATTTAATTCAATTTTTCGAAGTAAAGTTTCATCGACACGACAATTTCTCATTCTGAAGCCTTTTTCCTTGTCGACAATTCTCTCGTTATTTCTGCTATTGATGGTTGTGAAACCATCGATGCTTGGATAGTAAATAATCATATTAATGTCTTTAAAAACAAGATAGGAACGGAATGATACAATTTCTGAACGAGAGCAAGCTTATCTGATTTTCTGTGGGCACGAATGAAGATTGAATAATGCAGAATGTTAATCTCTCATCAATTTATGTCCTTTGCTATAAACCTTTTTATGAGCTTCTCCAATGTTCGTGATCCTTTCCGTACCTATGCTTCCGGGGGCAGATATCGAAATAAACTCTTACAACTTTCCTCTCTTCATATCTTGCATCAACATTTCAAATTATATCGAATGAAAGGAGAGAAGGCATAAAATCGATACTACGACATTCCTTTAAAAAAATCAGCTTAGATAGTCCTTATATGTCACGAGAATCTCCGGAACAAAATGAGAATCATGTTCTTCGAAATATGATAAATATTTCAACATATCCCTAATATGTAGTATGAAAGCTTAGCAATGTTACTTGTGATGAGACGAGGAAAGATAATTTGATCGTTTTGATTTCGTGTAAGGCTTAGAAGGGAATGATTGTAAATGACGTAAGATTTAATATTTAATTCTAATAACACTTTAAGATTACATTTTATTCTTTCACATTAAACTTCCTACTTAGAAAGTTTTTCTCTTAAAAAATAAATTTCAACAAAAATAATAATTTCATTTTCTAACTTTATACAATGAAATCAAAAGAAAAAGGAGAAAGCTTCGTATTACTCATTAATATTGATTTCCACTTGAAATATTTTGGGAATTGATTCTCACTACCCCATCGAGTAATGAATGAAAAAAAAGGAGAAGAGAGAAAAAAAGACTTTCAAGTATTTCTCATTATGATGAAAAACATTTTTTTTCTGCTGCCGACATTCTAACATG
The DNA here is from genome assembly GCA_900005825.1 of Clunio marinus. Lineage (NCBI taxonomy): Eukaryota > Metazoa > Arthropoda > Insecta > Diptera > Chironomidae > Clunio > Clunio marinus. The sequence continues at coordinate 187,151 of CVRI01000058.1, forward strand.
AGAAATGAAAGAAACGAAAGAACTTTGACCTAGAACGTATAATAGAAAAAAAATACGATTTAATAGAGAGTAAAAAAAGTGGGCATATAATTTAATTTTCATGTTTTATGAGGCTGCTCTTTCGAATAAGTAGCATGTATAATCAACTATATTAAAGCTTTTATTAATGTCATTCAATTTTTTTCTCTCTCTTACTTTCAATTCATTCAAAGTTTTTCTTTGCTCTGTTTCTCGAGAATTTTTTCTGGAAAAAGAAAATTTGAAATCAGCAGCGAAAAGTTTTTATGCATTGTTCATGTTGGATTCATGCTCGACTAAATTTAAAGAGAGCTAGGTTTTTATAGTGAATTGAATTAAATTGAAATGTATTTAGGAAGGAGAAATGTTATAAAAAAGTGCCTATGAATCAAACTTCTTGTAAAATCGATAAAAATGTAGGTTAGGCTGCTGTTCACTTTCTTTGTTATTTAAGTTTTCATTCTCTTAAAGTCATTTTCATTTCATTAAATAATAAGACGCTTCGTGCTCGTTGCCACTCGAATTTTCGCTTTCATTTATTAATTTCTGTTTATTTCTGAAAGGTCGTAAATAATCTCAAAAGCTCTCCCATTCCAATTTTTCGACATTTCGTTTCTCTCTTATTTTTAATTTATTATTATTTTTATTACGCTCTTCGTTCTTTCGTTTTGCCCTCATCGTGCTTAATAAACCATTTTGCCATTTACTGAGTGGCGGGCGAAAAACGCAGGAAATTTCCTATAGTATTTAATTATGAATTTTACGATGTTTTTTTGAGCTCCCTCTCACTCTCTCACTCTGTCGTTACTGATGATGTCGATATTTATAGCAAATGGAATAACTTTACATCGCCTTCGTGCTTCAAATCACACTCTAATTCTATCTTTTTTTCTACAGCACTGGGCAACTTAGGAAGTGTGCTTAGTTCTCAAGGTCGCTTTGAAGAAGCTGAGGAAGCATTGCTTGGAGCTTTAAAGCATCGCTCGAATATGGCTGACGTTCATTATAACTTGTAAGTATGAAAACATTTTCTGAGACTTTTGTTTGGAATTTCATCATTTACATTAATTGACTTTTGATATAATCATCTTAATTTAACTTATAATTCATTCTTGACTACGAAGTTATGTACTTATGTTAGATGCCATCTCTTAGTTTTCGAAAACTCATTAATTAGAAACTCTTCAACAAATTTATGTGTCTTGAAATCTCATAATTTGTTGCTTTTTTTTCTTCAATCGGAAAATCACGCAACAATTCCACTCGAAAGTTCACGTACACGTTCAAATGGATTAAATAACAGCAATCACTTCGTGCTATCGACTTTATGTTATTCAAAGAAAATCTGTTTTTCCTTTAGCTACTTGATTACAACTAGAACACAAAAAGCACTAGACATTGATGGGAATACTTAATAAGAGCTCTTCGATTTCATGTCGAAACAATAGATCAGTTCAACTCTTTTCTCTTTCAAACGATGCTGAGGGTTAATTAATTGGCGAACAAATAAAAGCAAAATCATCGACAAAAGCGAAGAAGAGAAGAAAAATCTTTTTTCTTCAAAATTTTCCAACTTTGTTAACTCATTAGAGATGAAATCATTAGAAGCTTAATAAGAATAAGAGCATTTGGCAGGTGGGCCGGCAAGCTTCCCGAATAACAATAGTTAACTCAACTCTGTAGATTACGAGAGTTCGTGTTGTTAGATCCATGCAGAAAGAAGCGAATGGCCATAAGTTAAGTGTATTATTTTGTAAGCGAAACTCTAGAAAGTAGGATATAAAGGATAAACGTGATGTTTTGCTTTTCCATTAGGTTTTACCCTCTTCCGACACGCTCGTTCGTCGCACTTTCGACAATAAATGTCAAGTCTTGTTATGGAAATAAAGTTTCTCTTTTCTATCCTGCAAAATATTTATTTTTATTTTTCTTTCTTCTTTTGATGTTGAAAGCAAAAATATAAAAATAAAAACAGAAAAAAAACATTTCTGATGATTCAAGAAAAAAAAATTAAAAATTGTGCTTGTTTGTGTCTTCCAACATTTCCGAAACAATGTTGTTGACTTATTTTTTAACTTTTTAGGGAAAATTTCAAAGTTTACTAACTCACAAATTGGATAGTTTTAAGTTTTATGACACTAAAACCTCTTAAAAGCTTCATGACCTTTCCTAGAACGAGTAATTATAAATTTAAAGGAAACTAATTTATAGTTTCTACTCAAAATTTCTGAAGCTAACGAATGTTTTCTTATTTAATCCTCTTAGTATTTGAGAAAGAAAAAGTTTAAGATCTTTGAAGTGTCTCCAAGGTGACATGACTTGAAAACATTGTTCTTATCTTTTCTAGAAAAGAAGATACATAAGGGAAATTTAAATTTTTACCTTCTGGCAATCTTCCCTGATGCAAAAACGTCTTCACTATACATAGTTTCCATATACATACATGCATAAGATCCAACAATATCGAAAAGATTGCTATGTACACGTCCACATGTGAAATCAAGCGAGATTCTAATAAATTGAATTTGTGTGGAACATATGTAACTTATTGGTTTATTTCTTCTCCCCCTTCTATCTTATGACTTTACTGTTATCAGCGGAATAAATAAGAAACTTTCATGTCATCGCAGTTTCAAGATGTAAGATATTTTGGGACTGAATTGGACATAAAATAGACAATATAATTCTCATGGTAAAGTTTTCAAATTTATATCCTCTTCTGTCGAATGTCGATTGCTTTACTGTCAAGCTTGTTATTTTACTTCTTCTTCCTCTTATTTATTTTTTTGGAAATTCGTACAGGTAGACGAAAAGTCCAAACTAGCAGAAAAGTTTGCTTATTTCTTCTTGGACGTTTTAAGAGGAAAAATAATAAAGTATCTAACATCATAATCAAAATATATTTCGGCAATCCGGAAGAACGAGAAGTCGAGTAAAAACAAAAGTTTCTTTTCCTCATCGTTTCTTTTTTTGTTGTTTTTCATCTCGAATTCCAAGTCGATTATTAGGTGGAAAAGTCATTGAATCCAGTTGATTAAGTGTTATTCATTATATTCATTCTCATGGGATAAACGTTTGAGAAGTAATGTTAAAGAATGAAAAAGGAAGAAGGAGAGTTATAAAAATAAACTATCGCCATTCGTCGAGAAAAAGCTTTTTTATGTCAAAACTTAGCACTAACAATTTTTTATGTGATATTCATCTTTATATTCTCTCAAGCATAAGAATTCGTTCTAACAAAGGAAATATGAAAACTTTGTCAAGTGGTTGCTTTTTTTTTATTGTAACAGAATTTATTTGATGCGAGAAAAATATTAAATTCTAGAACCTACTAAAACGAAGTTCATTTTTTTTCTATGTACTCAATTAGAGAGATTAATTCTTATGTCTTTGACATGTAATGAGAACTTTTCCATCATTCGTGAATATTTATTTTAATGGAAACTTCCATAAAGAGCTTTTAAATCATTAACAAAAACCGAAAAAGCCTTTGAAAATAATTTAAATACTTAATAAGTTTATGATTTTGATTGAGTTATGCTACATACATAGTTTTATGTTATCTTTTGATTTCCATTTATGATGATTAATATTTTCAATGGTTTCAAATAATTGTGTACTTAATTAAATGTCCCCTTTGAACAAAATTTTTTTAATTATTAATTTATGAGAAATAATATTTTTTAAAACATAAAAAAATTGTCATAATAACATCGCAATAACAGCGTTTTTATAATGGGATACAGAACTGTAATAATAACGTCAAACCTTAATATTTTACATGAAAGTCAGAACACCATAGTAACAGTCACTATAAAGTTTTGTTATGGAAACTTTTAATTAAATGTTGAAACTTTTTTTCAGAAATAATCGTGAAACGAACTTCAATTGAACTAGAAAAAAGAAGTTATTACAGAGTAGAACTTATTTACTTTTTGTTTAATTGGTGATTACAGCCGAACATAAAAAGTTGGAAAGTAAAAATTACTTAGTTTTCCTATTCGTGCACTTCTTTCAGTTCTAATTTTGAAGAACTTAAATTGAAGCATTTGAAAATCGATCACGACACAGCTTAAATTATAAATTCTCTCTTTTCTTTTCTTTTGTTCCTACCTACACTCAATGGCATTTGTCTTTTCATGTATTGAGTTTTATCATTTTCAAAATGAATGCTTTGAAAATCTCCTAAATTATTATTATACGCTTATATATTTATTTCAATGGTTATTGGATTTTTTACTGCTTCCCATTTTAAGCGTAAGGCATGTGGGGCAAAAAGACTTTTCCCTTCATAGTCGAAGAAGCTAACACAGTTGAAAATAAGAAAAGAAAATATTCGAATAGGTAATCTAACGATCATAAAATATATAATAATATTCCTTGTTCGTTTTTACGGATATAAAATGTTGAGGGAAGCGTCGAGCGAAATGAGCGAGAAATGTGATGAGCCGTAAAAGAATATTCTCAACGGTTTTTCACTACGCGCAATAAATATCGACAGCGCTCTTAAATTTTTCATATCGTTGCTGAAAAATGATACCGATAATTAAATTCCACACTGCTTGAACCTGCTTAAAAACGAAAATTATTGTATCCTTTTTCACTAGCGCTATTTAAAAAAAATGTTGAGCTTCATCGAGATGTGAAGAGAACATTTTTTTTTTCGTTCAAGCAATGTTTTAAGATTTACTTTGTAATGGCAACAAAAATTATATCTGCTGAATTAATAGTGTTGGTTCATGTTTTCGCTTATGAAACAGTTTCAATGTTTCGAGATAATACTTTAGATGAAGGGGAGGAGAAAATGAATTTAATTTCTTCAAAGATCTTTCTTATAATCCAACAAACAGCTTGGAAAAAGTAGAGAATTTTTAAACCAGTCTAGAAGCTTATCGCTCGTTTCTCCGTTGAAGATGACAAACAAAAAAAAGTGCTATTCAGCAGGAAAATGCTTTTCCGTTTCTTTCCACGTTAATTTCAATATTTAATGCTTCACATTATACAACACATTAAGCGTTGTTGCTTTGCCAAACTGAGAAAGCAAGAGAAAGTAGTTTAAATTATACAATTTTCAATTTGCTACTCGACTAAATTGTCTACAGATAATTCTGAAAATGATTTCCTTTTATTCAACTCGTTCTCTTCCCTGTTTAGCCCTTTTATATATTAAATAATGATATTTATGATAGTTTTATGCTTTTTTTGTGGCATGAAATATATGAAAGAAGACAAAATTTAACGTAAAATGAAGGTAATTTGGAAGATATCCAGAAACATCCAAAGATGCACTTGCAGATAAAATTTCAAGATTTTAAAAAATATGCTTCACCATGACTTCAATCGTTAAGTTTATTAAAAATATTTTTAAAGAAGAGAAGGAAACTGTTGACATTTATTTTAAAGTAGAAAAGTAAAGAAGTCACTTTGTTTCTACTTTGGAAGGATCAACGATGATTTAACTTCTCTTCTTTATGATGGAACTTTGCCGCTTTCGTGAATCTTCTTAAGTACTGAGCTTTTCTTTTCTTTCCTTTCTTTCAGAGGGATTCTGTATCAAAATCAACAAAAATACGAAGATGCCGTGAGCAGCTTTCAAAAAGCGATTCATTTTCGGCCGATGCTTGCATGTAAGTAACATTTGCTACTTTAACTTATTATTAGATAGATGTGAATAAATATTACGACAAGAGTGATTTCGAAAATTTAATTAAATTTAAAATATGGTTATGGCATAAAAGAGTGAAATATGTTGAACCATATGTTGTCATGTGTCGGAATAATTCATTTTCTTTTAACTCATAATGATTAATCTCGAAACTGATTGCCAAACAACTGATAAAAATTTTTCTTTACAATATCTCTACATGCTTTATTGAAATTAAAAAAATGAATTCATTGACTTTGTGTATAAATTAGGTTAAAGTTATAAATCGTTTGACTTACAACTGATGAACAAAAATCAATGAACAATTAAACGATTCTTAAATAAATCAATGAAACTAAAACTTTTACTTCTATTCAGCCTTATTCAACAAGTTTAGTGTAAAAGTATTGAGAAATAATAATTCCTTTGCTTCCCATGCTACTGCAAGTATTTAACGTTTCTTTAGTAATTATGTTCCCAAAATAAAGATTATAATCTGATAGAACATTTTCCTTACTTTCGATTAATTTATGTCAATGGAATTTAAAACATCTTCTTAAAATCAATAAACACAAAACCGATATTTTGAGGTTTCAATATCATGAAGCCTGAAAAAAATTTGTTGTAATATTTCTTTCGAATTCTTTGAATAAAATGCGTGGGTGTTTTATTTATGTGCACAAAGAAACAAGAATTTGTTGAATGCTTATTAAATTAATTTTTTTAAATTAATATTTACTAATTGAGCTATTCTCTCATGTGACTTCCAAAAATCTTCATAAAGAGAAAAAAAATCTTTAAATAATACCAGTAAAATTTAGCACAATTATGAAGTGCTTTTTTTATTTTGTCATCTTCTGCTGCTTCAAATCAGCTTCTTCAGGAGGTGGAAACGTTAAATACCGTGAAGTTTATTTTAAAACGAAGCAAAATAAAAATTCACATTCAAACTGAATCTTCCAATTATTTTAATTCTCACTACAGAAAGAGAAGGAAGCAACTTTTCCGGTCCAAGCTTCATAAGTATCAATCACTGACGGATATCTATCTTAAAAAGAATTTTGTTTTGCTTTCTATTCTGATCTCTCTCGGGGAATCAATTGGAAATATCCGGTCTTAATAAAAAACAAATTCTCACAACTCAAGCTCGAAAAAAAAACTTTCTGTTTTCTTTTCTGGTTTGAAATATTGTTGCCGTACCTAAATAAATACGAAGAAGAGCAAAAAAGAGGAAGAATATTTGTGAAAGGATACCGAATGAGGAAATTAACTTTACTCTTTTTTAAACAAAATTTATGGTTTTGGTATAATTAAATATTGATTATTCTGACGTTCATGGACGAAAGCGAGAGCGGAAACTTGACGGAAAGTCTCGAGTAAACTAAACATTTGCCTTTCGAAGAGAAGGAGAAGTAAAAAAAGAAAAGAATCTACGGAAAACCCTTTTGTGCTTTGTTAAGCTTGCACAATCAACGACTGATTCTTCTATAACTCTTTTAAAAATTAGAATACAAAGCAACGCCAGGGCATAATAAAATCAATACTTTTATATCACCCTCTTTCACGTTTTGAAATTACGATTTTCAATCACATTTGATATAATCGTGAACTCGAGATTATGTTTCATGTTGTGGGGGGTGGAAGTGGAAAGAAACCTTGAAATTCATCGTACATAACTTTAAGGCGAAATAATATTTGCATAAATTTCAGGCGCATCAATATTTCTTCAACATTCAAATGTTCACATAAAAATCCCTCAGAAATGAAGTGAACATGTTGAAAATATGACACACGAAAGATTTTCTTTTCAATATGTGAATGTAATAAAAATGACGTTAATATTTCGCATGCTGATCTCGACTTCGATGGAAAGCGTGGATAAAACGGAGAAAATCCAGTGAAAATAAAGTAGAAAGAATTTTAAGCTGAAAAAAAAACTGATACAAATTTGTCTACTTATTGCTAACTCATGATCACGTTGATGACACAGCATTTTCCATGTCGATATTCATACATACACGTCTCTAAGGAAATCTTTTTTCTATAGAAATTTTAACTGTAACTTTATTTCCAAAATTCAATCGTGTACATACAAATACTTTTCGTACGTTTATCTCGTGCTCATGATTCATTCGTAAAACTTTTTCTTCATTTCTTTTCTTGTTCAATTTTATACTTTTCTGGTTTACTGATTTTACACACGGTGCCGTGATGTTAAAAGTGAAGAAAAAGAAAATCTATTGCGGGTAAAATCTGCGTGAAAAATCGTCTCTTCACCACGTAAAACGATTTTCTTCGTTCATCCACAGCACTCAGCAACAACGAAGGGAGGCGAAGAAGGAAATTGCCAACACTGATACAGTTTAGTTGGTTTAAATATAATTTACAGTACAAACATTGATTCTTCATGGATTGAAAGGCATAAAAAGACTTTCTATAGCGATTTCCTCTTCTCTTTCGTTCCGTTACGAAAGAAACAGCGGAAAAGAAATTCAATAAATTTTTCAAGTACGCGTTGAGGGTGAAAGAAAAAAGAAAAGAAAAGAAAAAGAAATCATCGGCCTTTACTTTCGGCCTCATAAATTCTTGATATTCAATTTTCTTCTCGAAATTTATTGGAGGGTATTCGTCGCTAAATGCTTATTTTTCTCCAAACAATGAGCTCATTAAACTATTGAAAGTTGTTAGGGTGGATGATCTTTGAGTTGAAAGTAAATCGATACTTAATGTCTAAAAAAAACTTAAAAATGTAATTTCATTCTATTTTTCTTTCTTTCTTTGCAGTGGCATATTTAAACCTTGGAACGTCACTCATTGCCCTTGGGCGTTGTCATGAAGCTGCATCAGTTCTCCGTGATGGCACAAAGCTTGATGGTACTGGTTTAAGAGATCGAACAGCGCATGAATATGCACGAATAAGTTCACTACTTCAACTTGGGGGTCTTTATGCAGATCAAGGAAAATTGCAACGAGCGCTAGCTGTTTATCGTGAAGCTCTTCATACCCTCCCACAAAATTATCCACCACAGGTGAGCTAAAGCAATGTTTCTTGTTTTAATTTGAATGTCTAACAATCTGTACCTTGTGGTAAACGATTACCCTGATGTACGTTGGCATTTTTAAGGGAGGAATGAATTGCGGGGGTGGAGGTGAAATGTGTAATAGCAAATTAATTTCAAATTTGTTTCTCCGCTCGTTTGCGAAGTCGCGAGAAGCTCTAAACTTTTCTGTTTTAACCACTCGCGACGCCAAATGAAAATGTTGTTTTGTCGAAGAAAAATGGCCAAAGTTTTATATTCGCTGCCTTCTTTACTTCTTTCATTCTTTCTTTCTTTTTTGTATGTGCGGCTGCTGTCTTAAAGGCGAAAGAGAAAAAGATTGCCAAACAAGTAAAAGGAACAAAAAAAAAAGAGAAAAATGTTTCACATTCATAAATTATACGCAGTCGAGCTGATTTTTTCTCAGCATAGGACACAAGAAGGGAAACTTTCATTCTTTTTGTTTCTTTGTCAATGCTTTTGGTCGTTCTTTTTTTTCCTTTCCTTTAATTCGTGAGCAACTCGCCCAAAAGAGAAGTAAGCTGCATAATGTATTAGATTGTATGCCGTGGCCTAACAGTAAGATATCAACGTTTCAAACGGAAAACGGTTGAAAGAGATCGTTATCTAATTGAATGGTATGGGCAGCAAGTGAATGCTAAAAGAATAAAAAATCATCTTCTTTGTCTCTTCCACCCACACACTGGAAACAGGAAGAAAAACACAAAAAAAAAGAAGCTTTGAAATGTTTACGTTCAACGATATCCTCCCTGACTTTGAGGCATTTGACAGCCTCGATGAGATGAAGGCAAATTGTGCCACTTAACTTTACTCGGGAGTCAACTTCAAACAACTTGCTTTCATCAATTATTCAGTCATTGTGGATGGAAGAGTTTCAATGCTTTCTTTTCATGCTACTACATACTGGTGAAATTGCAACAATATATGTACTTACTTACAATAACTAACTAATAATAATTTCTTTGATATCAAGCAATGCTTTCAGAGTTTACCATTCTGATTATTTTTTATATGAAACAGAATACTATTCAATGAACTTTCCAAGTAGAAAATTGATGCTAAATTCCTATGAATCGAAAACCATTGAATGCTTCTCAAAGCGAAAGTTTTTAAGCTCTTTTTCTTTTCATTAGACATTTCGTAATGAAAATAGATAGACGGATATTTTTGGTTGAATTCAACTTTATTCTTCTTCCACCTACACAGCCTCAAAATAAATTTAATTTTTAATGCGAATGCCCTGGGGAGCTGTCTGGTCTTTTTCTTCTTTGTACTCATACTTGCTCTCATTTACGTATATTTCCTCATGTTTTCTTTTATTTCCGAAGCTTTCGTATCAACATTAACATTAATAGGATTTTTTTCTTCTTCATCTGCCTCTTTTACATTCGCGAACGCAAAAAGCAAAACCACTAAAATGTTGTAATAATAAAAAGTCATAAAGAGAAAAACCATTAAAAACCTTTTATGGGAGAATATTTTTTTCTTTTATTTATATTTTACTCGGAATATGTGCTGCTCGTTGCTTGTGCTTTTTTTCATGCTATGAAATGGTGTCGAAAAAACAAACGATGTTAATGAGCAGCATTGTGCTTACAAAACAAGACGAAATGGTAGGAACCACGATGTCTAGTCTTTCACTTCTGTTGTCTTTTCAACAAGGAAAAAAGTTGAAGTGGCTGTTTATGGTCATCTTAAACTTCTCTCTTGTTTTATTTCACGGGTCGTAAATTTTTCATGGAATCACTCTAGAAAGCGAGATGGAGACAGAGTGAGAGAGAAAGGGAAAGAGAAATCGCAAAGAAAAAAATTCAATTAATCCATTATCATCCATTTCTGTTAATGTTTGCTGAAGATAATTTCCATCTACAAATGCTAAAATCATGAAATCTAATTATCGAAGCCAGCCCTAAAACAATAAAATTTCATAATGACTGCTGTGCTCTTCAGCTTTGCCCATTTCTCGGAGAATTTTTCAAAAGGCAACTTTAATTGCTGGAAATTATTCTTCATAACATTTGAATGTTTTGTCATTGACATCCTTTTGTGTGGAAAATTTTACAGCATCCTGACGAAGCAAAGGAATTTCCAAGAATTTTCCAAGTACAACTATACTGAATATCTTTCCATTTATTTCAATAAAAACAGCGCAGTCGCCACAAGGAAAAACTGTTGCGTTCAATTTTCATTTATTGTGACGCGATGGGAAAATGCACGCTTGGAAAAATGCGTCCGTCATATGTATATCCATAAACTTTATTTCAATTAAATGCTGGGTTGATGAATATTTAAAACATCTATTTTCAATAACGGTAACATCATGCATCGACAGTGTCAATAACTGATACCTGCAGGTCATGCGCAAGTTATTGTTGATACTTCCGCCACTGATTTTTGTTTTATATGTATATTTATATATATTTAAACGATGCGTAAATGATATGATGGAAAAAGTTGATGGCAAAAACTTTAAAAAGACTTCAATTTGCAATTTGATTTAAAAAAAAAATCATTTCCATTCATTGAAAATTTTGAATCGCTTTTGAATATCACTTGAACTGAAATTTACAAACTGAAGTATACTTTTAAATGCTGATGTTTTTTCAAGTATTTTCATAAACTTCATGTATTTAATGTGCTTCAGAATTTTATTTAATTAAAGTAGATAAAAGTGGAAACTTATAGTTGAATGTTTCTTAATGAAGCTTTTAAGAGGTTTCTAATGAAAAGTCTTGCTTGTTATTGATAAGTTTTCACAATGGAAAATGCTATAACTTTGAACGTTGTTTATGACATCATCTCATCTATTTCAAAAGATTTTATGCTCAACATTAAAACTAAAGCATTAAAATATTTTTTGAACATGATAAACTATATAGATAAGTTGAAATTTGTGATTCAAAGTTAATCAAAGAGTTTAAATACATATCAAGATTCATTTTGTTTGATGGTGACGTTTGATGATAAAGACGGTGTAAATGTAAATACGTTTAGTACGCTGTCTCGTTTCTTTCGACTTCGTCCTACGATTTTTAAACAATGTGCAAGTGCTATAATGTCAATAAACCTTCAAGCTAAAGCTCAAAACGTTTAAAATTTACCATCTCACGATCAAAACTCTAGAGTACTAAACTTGGACATAAAAGTTAATTCACTGTAATGAAATCGAATTAAAATTCAACGATGAATTATGTTGATTACTTTCAACTTTACTTCTCGCTTCTTGCTGATGCCATGCTACGAAATCACTAAAACAGAATCAAATTATGAGATGATGTGTTGTCAAGGCCTGCATTCATTTATCTTTTCTGTCTTTTATGTCATTAGTGATGAATCATGTCAACTGTCAAGTGACAGAAATATCTGGAAAATTGAAGCCACATCAGTTTTCTCTTGATATTTACACAGAATATTTGCATAGTAACAATATTCTTGATTTTTTTGCATGACGAAATCTGCAGTCTAGCATGACATGATAATTACGCATAATAACAGTCTCCTTTTTGCGAACAAACACCAGAGACATTCGAGCTTAAAATCATCAAAAGAGGGAGAAACTTTCAGATTAAAAATTTACATGTCTCGAATGCTAACATTTAGATGAAGAGGGAAATCTTAATTATGGGAATTTTACTCGACATATCTATGTGTGCTTCTCTGTGGTTTTGCAATGAAATCCTTCACATCAGCAATGTTGAAAGCAAAAATTTGATTTTCCTCTCGAATACATTCACACACGCAATTCTATCTATGCTTGAACATTTCACGCTTCTTCGCTTCAACTAAAACATGAATTTGTACAAATGTATGGTAAATGAAAAATTAGATTTTGAGATAGTGCAGCGTAATTTTCGAGATTCGAGATGATGATGTTGATGTTGATGAGGGATGATGTGCGAGTGGTTATGTTTGTTGCTATGTTTTTGTGGATATTTTGGAGATGTGAATATTTTTTTTCATTTCTTAACAAATGTATGTATGTATTCAACTAAGTGTTGCTTCACCCGATTCAAAGATAAAAGCATCATCGCTAAAAGCTTTCTCATGTGAATGTAATTAAGAATGTTCCAACATAAAAAAGAAGCTTTTTCATTCATTTAACTTTTGGTTCCGCCATTATCGCTCTTCAAAATGGTTATACGAAGAAGAGAATGAACAAGTGAATAAAGAAAGAAGGGAAGGAAGAAAAAAACTGTTGTTTATAACATGATAACATCATTTTCATATACACATTTCATTGCGGGGGTGGATAACGAAGAGAACATGCTTAAGTGTGTGTTTGTCTTCTACAACACTCTATACAATTCTAATTATTTTCAATGTGCAACTGTTGAAGCAAATGAAAGTCATAAAATATGCAATATAAACAGGCAGAACATTGCATGTTCTGTGGTGAGTGGTGTGGGAGTAGAGGTTTAGAAATGAAAGACAGAAGAACTTTTTTAATGTATGGAAATGGTATGAACATGCATTAAACTAGTCAGAATTACAAATTGCATTTATTTACACATTATTATCAGTGTTATTACACTTTCGTTTGCCTTTTGATATTTAATGTTAAAGTTGAAGCTTACAAAGAAGGCTTTGCAAAGATAAAATAATGAGTGTAAAAATTGATAAGTCATTTCCTTCACACACAGCCCACACATAAAAATGAATATAAATTTAAATTTTCCTTTCGTGATGCTTAATTGAATTTTTCTTTTTTTTTTCTTTGTGCGCTTTTCCGTAGGGAATCTATCATCGTCTTGGTGATGTTTTTATGAGACTGAAGAAGTGGTCGGAGGCAGAACGCTTTCATCGAGCGGCACTCGAAGCCGAACCTAATCACATTGGTGCTCACATCTCATATGGAACAATGCTCGCTCGTAATGTAAGTGTTGTAAGTTGATGATTTTTATTTTCATTTTCCTTCTTGATATTTTCATAATTTTAGAAAAAAATTTATAGTATTTATAAATTGGAAACAGAAAGTTTCAAAGTTCAAGCTGAATGGAGAAATGATATCGTGATTTCTCATTTTTTCCTTCTTATTTATATTTCTTCCATCATCGATTATTCAAAAAATACAGAGCAGTCGATCATCAGAAGCGGAACAATATTTTAAACGAGCTATTCGCTTAGCTCCACTTGATTCTAGCGTACATCATCATTATGGTAATTTCTCTTCTTTGCATCCTTACAAACACTTAAATATAATGAGAAAAAAGTGAAATTTTCTGATTTGATGGATCATTAACTTTTTTTTCTTATTTCAACGCAGCTGAGTTTCTCGCATCAATCTCAAGACATGAGGAAGCATGTGAAAGTCGAGTGCGGGCTGCTGAATTGTCTCCTAACGACTATCAATTAGTCACTGCTGCAGCGACTGCCCTAAGAATGCTAGATCGAAAAAACGAAGCTGAGAAATGGTATCGTCAGGTGAGTTATTGTTATTTATAATATTCAAGTTTCTTCTCTTTTTATTTTACTATTATTATTTTTTGAACGAAGCTCAAGAATAAATTTCATTACAGGCGGTGAATTTACGACCAAATGACGCCAGAGCTCACACAAATTTGGGTGCGATCTTACATCTTATGGGTCGTACCCAGCAGGCAACTGTAAGCTATAAAACTGCACTTAATCTTCAGCCAGGCGATCCAACAACTTTGGGAAATCTTAAGAAACTTGGTGTCACTGAACACTCATGAAAGCGACATGACACGACTTAACATGAGCTAGAAGATTTACGATTATGGTGTAATCATAATTCATCATTTGATACTTTTTTAACGTCTCGCCCTCTTCCAAATCTCATCATTGGGGAGAGAAATATGAGTCGTGGCAGTTAAAGTGGATCATTTGTAAATATACATGATGATATTAGATCCTGAGCTGTTATGTAATTATGTAAATTGAATCTAAACAGAAAAAAGGACTAGAAGAAGTATTTTTGCATTTAAATTTATTCGATGAGCAAAGAATGAAATGGAGGCATACTCAAAGCTTTCGTCGCTTTTAAAAATGAATTGCAATTTGATGTAAATGTTTGGTCTGTGAACTGCGACAAGATAAAAAGACAACAACTTTTTGCATAATTCGCGAGGAATTTAATGCAAATAAGTTTGTTGAAAACAGAATCACATGCCAAGCTAACAGTGGCTCTGAGATAAAAGCAAATAATGGAAATAAAATGTATCATAACATTTTCAGAAATTAAATTTGTAAATTGCATTAAAAAGAAATTTCCCTTAATGAGAAACTTTGCAAGGATATTGCATAAAAACAAAAATAATTGCATTATATTTGGAATAAAAATATGAGAGAAAGTTATATTTATGAGTGTATTTTTACTTATTTTATTTTACAGCATATTTTCCTTCCAAAGTGTTCAAACGCTTCTTATTACTCGAAATATTTTAAAGGGTTGTAAATCTCCTGATAAGTATTGCGCATAGTCTGGAGTCCAAGGTTCGTCATTAAATTTTTTGAACTTTTAATATCACGATATTAATTTCAAAACAAGCGGCACAACAGGGCAATGTGTCTCACAAATCTGGCAAAGGTCTGCGGTCTGCCATAAGTCTAAAAAAAATTGCCGCTCGGGGTATCGACTTCCATTTTTATATGTATCAGTAAGATATTAAAATACAAAGAAGAAATCTATTTGTTGCTTAGTAAATTCCAGGAAAGTCACATCCAATCTTATTTAAAAAGTAGAATGTATGAGAGAACAATGAATAATAACTGCACATCTGCATATTTATTGCACATATTTACTTCAATTGCATTTTGTGTTCATATCTTGTCACTGTTGACAGCAGACGGAAATTATGACTGAACACATTCTATGTGGCAAAATTGCGTGATTATAAATTTTGAACTTCACGATGAGCCTTCAACCAATAATTCTAACAACAAATTCATGTATGTTGAATGGAAAAGCGCAACAAAAGCACAATTATAATAAATGAATGCAATAAATCTTTGCATAGCCAACAAAGAGGTCCAGCAACGATAGGTAAACTAAAGTAGACAGATGAGTTTCTGTTGTCTCCTCTAACATACATTTAATTCATTGTCGTTCTATTGAAATTCAGGGATTTCTCTCTTTACTCACTTGTGACATCCACTTGAGATATTTTCAATGCATCTCGGGAGATGATTTATATGGGCAATTTGTTTTGGCATCAGCATATAATATTTAAATGTGAAATTCAAATAATTAAAGCAAATATTACGAGAATATTCTTGTCTTTTATTATGCAAGTATCATCATCATCAGAGTAGGGAGTGCACTAACCAGTGCACTAAAGCGATTAAGAATATAGGATTATACACCCCTTCTTGTTTCGCTCCCTATATCTCGTCGTTTGATGATTGATGTTAGATAAGGGAAATTTTTAGAAGCTGCCCTAAATTTTGCGTAATAAGTGAAATGTACTTGTGAAATTTGCTCAAAAGGACCAGTTTGACCGCTAATACAGGAAGATGGGGGTGATTTAGGATTTATTCTACAAACCTTCAGAGATGAAATTCTCTGAGATTATGCAAGTAAATTTAATATGTTTTCTGAATGCCATTGTAGATGATTGTACAATTAATATTGCAAATATGTATGGCATTGTATACGGTAGAATCTAAATCATCAGCACCTACCAACAGGAATATTCAAGTGCTTTTGTTTTCCTACTCATGCAAACAATTGAGTAAGTATTTATGATGAAAGACTTCACAATGCATTAGAAGATTAAAAATCATGATTTAAGCGCACTGAAGTAGAAGTACATTAGAGTGAACCTGCATGCTTTGCACAACTTTACGTTTATTTGTGCCATTTCGCCCATTAAAAAATAGAACCGACGAACGACAACTAAAGTACCTTCTTTTTCTACTTTTCAAACACATTAAAATATTAAAGTTTAAAGTGAAAAAATTTTATGCAATAGTCAATAAAACCGACAAAAAGTCTTTCTTTTCGAAATCGCTTCTACCAAGAAATTTTTGTTTCTTTAGAAGGAGCTGCTTTCATTTTCTACATATTTCGATTTGTAACTTCCTATAATAGATGGTAAACAAATTTTCGTTTCAGAAATTTACCAAGAAAGTTTCAGGTTTGAAATTATTGTTATTGACTTGAAGACTGTGAAGATTATGTTGTGAAATCGTACTTAAGGCATGTGTTACATAAAGCCGATACCTCAAACTACACGAACATAAACCATTTGACGATGTGTTAAAAGTTGTCGGTGTAAAGGGAAACTGAGCAATACGAGAATTGTAAGACAAGCTTCTTTGATAATCTAATAAATTTTATGGAAAAGCCCCGGGAGTTGCTATTTAGCGCCATGCTCGTTTCAAATCCTCAAGAATGAGGCAAATAAAACACACGGCGCAATAAAATTGTGTTTATTTTTATTATTGTCGGTGACACGTTAGAAAAGTTAATGTGAAGTTGAGAAAAACGGAGAAGATGACTTGAAATCTGTTGACACTATAAAAACTTCTAACTCGGCACATAAAACTACAAGTGTAAGATCTAAAATCAACATAAAGGTATAATTCATCACGTTTAACACTAAATAAGATTAAATCAGCAAAACTGTGGGGAAGGTTGGCTGTTCTAAATTGGTACGTTGCTTGAATTATAGCTAAGATTACTCTTCAAATTAATGAAAGCGATAAACGACACCTCAGAACAAATCCTAAATAGTAGGAAGTCTGAATATTTACCTTCCTATAGCAAGTATTAACATACATTTTCAATGTTTTCATTTGAACATAAATAATTTAAGCTTCGTATATAATCAAGAAGACAGCAATCAAGAATGCATGCAATCATTTTATGCATTCTGATTAATTTCATGTATGTTTCTTGATTGCTTTGATGAATAACTCTTCCAAATAAATGTAGAAAACTTTCGATTACACTTTGTTCCTCTAGGTATATCATATATGTATGTACAAAAAATAAGCTTGAAAATTTATGCTCTAATTTATATGCATGGGATTCAAGTTTCATCACCTATTTATCCCTCGTTGATGAGAAACAAGTTGATTTATGAAACATGAAGATGAGAAGCTGGGAGAAAGAACGGCCGGAAGTGATGATGAGATTCTTTGATATCAACACTAATTAAATTTCTCATAAATAAATTTTTGCTCATACTCTGTTAGTATTAACAATATAAATTGCAATCTCAAACTCATTTCTAATTAAAATCTTCATTTATTAATCTGAATTCTAAGATATAAAATTATTTAATGGAAATATGAAGAAAAAATTTCTCTTATCACTCTTGAATGAGCTGTTGGGTGATGATTTAAGTGGATGTTGATATAATATTCTCATTAGCATAAAATTTCTATGAAGACACAATGAACATTATTATTATTCACTTTCTAATGGAAAGTTTTTAATGGAAAAGGAAAAGAAGATGCAGAGGATGTTCATGAGAAAGTCAAGAAAGGAGAAATTCTACATGATTGAATGTAGCAGTGAACAACAAATGTGGCTTAAGCATGCAATTTCATAATCAAAACTTCTTCCATTCACTTAATGTTTCTTCTGTTATGATATAATTAGTCGTATTTCGTGTCTGCTCTCTGGTTCTTGACTTCTTTCAAAGTTAAAAACTTTTCTTCACGCAATAAATTATGATTTTTGGAAATATTTTATTATGGAATTGGAGTTGTTCGTATTACAACTGCATGATTCAAGTCGCATTGAGTGTTAATTTTACATTCTCTAACACGTCATATTTCTATAATTAAATTACTTTGCTAAAAGCGTAGGAGAAATGATAAGAAGAGTTATCTTGGAAAAGGTTTTAAATGTTTTAAATTGATTTTGCTAATTTTATTACAAGATAAAAAAATTATGATTATATTTTTGATACAAGTTAAGTGTTCATAATTTACCTTACAATCAAAGATTTATTGATAAATAATGATGATCTTTTTCCCTTCTTTAAATTATTTACATTAAAAATATTGAAAATCATTCAGAAAATCTCATATTGTGATTATTGAAAATTATCTTGTAAAACATATCAATCGATGCATGAAATAAATTAAATTATAAATCAGATAAATTTATAATTTAATTCATAATTAAATAAATAGGTATTGACAAGTGAACTCAAAATTATTTTGATTCAAATTGCAGTTTTATCTATGCAATAAATTCAAGATTGAAATAAAATAATTACAAAGAAAAGACCGCTCAAAGTTGAAAAAATCCTATCAGTTAACACACTTAAGATTGGAAAATCCCAAACATTATTTTTAACTAAATCTCACAAATCCTTTCCAAGATAAGACTATTTGTATAAAAGAAGCACGACAGTAACAGAAGTTACCAGTTGGCGATTTTAAAATGTTCCGTCAACTATTCGTGCTTGTTGCTATATTCGCAGTTTCATTTGCAACTCCAGTTGCCAATGTTTACGAACGTAAGGAACTTATTGAAGGCAGAATTGTTGGTGGTACAAATGCACCTTTAGGACGATTCCCATATCAAGTTTCTCTACGAACAACCGCAAACTTCCATTTCTGCGGAGGATCCATCATTAACAACCGTTGGGTTCTTTCAGCCGCTCATTGTACTGTTGGACGTGGAGCTACTTCAATCCGTGTTCTTGTAGGCACAGTTACATTGAACTCTGGTGGTGTATCTCACACCAGCTCAAGAATTGTCAATCATCCTAACTATAATGCTAATACCATTGCTAATGATGTGTCAGTAGTTCAAACCGGAACAACAATTGGATTCAATGCTAATGTAGGAGCAGCCGCTCTTGGATCAGCTCATGTTGGTGGTGGTGTAAGTGCAATCGTCACTGGATGGGGTGGAACTACTGTTAGTGGGGGACCATCACCAAACAACCTTCAACAACTTACTACAACAACATTAACAAACGCTGATTGTCGTGCCCGTCACACCGCAAATAACCGAGACTTCGTTTTCGATCACAAGATTTGTACATTCACAAGATCAGGTCAAGGAATTTGTCAAGGAGACTCAGGCGGCCCATTGGCTACAGGCAACACTGTCATTGGTATTGTCTCATGGAACATTCCCTGCGCCCGAGGATTCCCTGATGCTTTCGATCGTGTTTCAAGCCATCGTTCATGGATCCTCGGTGCTATCTCCTAATCAAATTGCATTTCTTAAAATTTTGATTCAAATTTAAACTTTTGTAAATGTTTCGAATAAAATTTCTTGTCTCTTGCCTTTATCAGTTGACGTAAAAGCTAAAATTTGTTTTTTTAATGCCACGTTAGCTTCAATCTTTAGATAAGATTGTTATCTTCATCTCTAAATCTTACTGAGGAAATTTTATCAAGAGATTTTTATATCACAGCTGTGCACAGTAAGAGATAAAATGTCATGACGACAATGTTTATGTCGTTTATCGATAATTTTGCGTAGTTTAAATTTAGAAATTGAATGAATTGATTTTTGACTCTTTCACAAATCGCTTAAAATGGAACAACTTCGAAAATCGAAACGTTTTCTATAATTTAACTTGACATAAAAATTAACTTGCTTAAAACCGTTTTCAAATTACAAAAGGAAATTGGTTTACTTTAATCAAATCTTACGATAAATTAAAATTCTTAAAAGCCTTTCATAAGAATTTAATTCCATATAAAGAAGAATGATTTCCGATTTGAAAGGAATGTTAGAAAATGATGAAAGCTTAAAATTATTATAAAGTTTGTTCTCATTGAAAGAAAAGTTCACATTTAGGTACTCAGTGTTGGCTCAAAAACTTCTCAGGATGTTAATGCTTGTATATTTCATTCTCTTGAAATAAAATGAAGAATAGAACAGAAAGGAAACATTGTAGACAATCTTATGCATTTTCAAAAGTGAGTTGTTTGTTTTATGTAAATCTAATTCATCATTGTTCTTCGACTCTCATATTTCGTTTTATGTAGATACAACTTTGCAAATGTTTTTCCTTAAGCCTCATAATCATGCATGTTATGCACGAGCGTGGTGCAAGAGAAAGAATGAACTCAATGAATGGAAATGGTGAAAAAATTGTAGAGCAATGTTAAAAAGTAATAATTTTTCATTATTCATGAACATATTTTATGAATTTTAATTCACTTCAAATATCAAAAGTTCTTTCTATCAAAAATGTTTTTCATTATTCTCTCAACGATGTCTTTTTTTAATGTGAAGTGGAAAAATAGTTTATCTTTAACCATTATTGTTGATGTTTCTATAACAATAAGAAAAGTTCATCTACTAAAGACGACAAATTATTTGACTACATATTTGATAACAGTTTCTATGTAGCTAATTGGAAATGTCATAAGCATAAAACAATCATTTTTGATTGTGTTTCGAGAAATAAAACAAGATATTTTGTTAATTAAACCGATCAAAGCTTGATGAGCTTTATTTTTGATATTATTTAGTTTGAATTTAGTTACAGTTCCTCTTAATTACTATTGACACTTTAAAATCGGCATCGATACATGTTCTGTCGAAAAGAAGAGGTAAATAATTAAAATTCTGATAAATTGTAAAACAAACAATAACTCACGTTTACTCGTTGTGCATCACCAATACTCATACCTTTACGTTGCCCCATAATGTTTCTAAAACGACGATTTCTCGGCACAATCGTCTCTTTTCCATTCTTTGAAAATGCTTTCATATCGTAATGCATGACACTAAAAAGATCGTAACCTGTATTGAAGTTACTGAACCTCTTGGAATCGACTTTATAGAAATTATCTGCACGGCCATTTTTAATGTTATCCCAGCGGATTTCTACAAACCTGTCACGATCAGAATGGCAATGCATATGATCGTAACCAAGTGCATGAATAAGCTCGTGAATGATTGTACCACGACTAAAACAGCCATTCTTTTTCAAAGACAGTTCTTGTGCACCGCCGATTTTACCCAAATTTGAATAACATCCACCATCATCGTATATAACGATGTAATCTTTATAGGACTTCGATGACTCGATAAAACGAATACACGTGTATCTTTCAATGTCATTCATTGAGTATCGAATGAGCTGTTTTTGATAGTTTGCTTTAAGAAGAAAACAAAAATTAGAATCGGGAAATTATTGAAATGTGGATCTTACTGTATTGTGACTTTGGAGATATAACGTAAGGTACAACAACGAATCCATTTCTATCTTTTGGCCATCGGAAGTATTCATTTGTTAAACCAGTTCGAGTCGGTAATGAACCATCACTTTCATTAGCGAGTAAAAACTCTTTTTGTTCTGGTAACAACTTTATATCACCTTGGAAATGTTCTCCTTCTTCTGATTCCTTCTGAACAATTTCACCTTCGGTATTTAATGCTCTAAGATCGTCGACCGATTGCAGAAGCTGATTTGAGCTTTCTAAATTTAATAAACTCAAATCGTCGTCATCATCACGAAAAACAATTTTGTCATCAAAAGGCTTCGCTTTGACTTGTAATGTCAGACTTAAAATTAAATTTAAAACAAAGAAAAATGATTTCAACTTTGAAAACATTGCACGTTTTTTCAAAATCGTCCAACTCTTAAAGAAGCACAAAAACTATTGAGCTTGAAAACATCAGCTTTGTCTTGGTTTGTTAGACTCGTCTTTATTTTTATATTTTTCTAGATGAATGAAGAAAACTGGTTTGAATGGAATTTACCTCAGGCAAATGTCTACTGCAATAAATTATTCCATCGCCATTATAAAATGTATCAAGAAAATAGATTTATTTAGAAGATTCTACGGAATTAAAGCGCGTGTTTACAAAAAACAATCATCTAAATTCAAGTTTCTGTTCTCGCAGATAGTTTATTTATCTGATCGAAATGTTTCACTTTGAACATTGATACATATTATTGATTCTTGTAACATCACCTTTACTTAAACCTGTACGTTGTCCAATGAAGTCCCTAAAGCGTGAATCTTTAGGAACGATTGTTGCCTTTCCATTCTTTGAGAATGCTTTTTTGTCGTAATGCATAACGCTGTACAAATCATAACTGGTATTAAAGTTACTGAAGAGTTCGGGATCAACTTTATCAAAGTTAGAAATATCATTCTTTTTAATGTTGTCATATATAATCTCAACGTAATCGTCACGATCAACATGACTGTGCATATGATCGTATCCCAAAGTGTGAATTAATTCATGAATGATTGTTCCTCGATGAATGCATCCATTTTTCTGAAGTCCCACTTCTTGTTGTTTACCAATTCGTCCCATATGAGACCAACAACCATCATATCCATCGTAGATCATAATGAAGTCTTCATCACTATTCCACTCACGGAAACGAACACAAGTATACTTTTCAAGATCGTTCATAGCATAACGAATAATTTTCTTATCATTCTCAGCTTAAATTAAAAGTTTCACTAAATTCTTTTATAAAACAAATGAAATTTTTAAATCTTACAATAACTTGATCCACCATCTATGTAATAAGGGACGATAACGTGACCTTTTTTATCTTTGGGCCAGCGATAGTACTCATTTAACAAACCAGTTCTTGATATAAAATTACCAGGGCTTGGTGAAAGAAATTCTTTTTGTTCATTCAAAAGCTTAATGTCACCTTGGAAAAGTCCTCCATTTTCTAATTCTTTCTTCACATTTTTTGATGTTATTTCTAAAGAATTGACACCGTCAGCTGGGGGTAGAATTTGCTCACGTATTTCTGCATCTAAACTATTGTCATCTCTTTTCGCTTTTCTTGCTGGCTTAGCGATGATTTGTGCAAAAATTGCAAGTAAAATCACTAGAGAAATTATTTTAAAATTTGATTTCATTTCTTGAAAATCAAAGCTTCAAATATTTAAACAACCACCTCTTTAAAGATGCGCAAAACTATTAAGAGTTTTATAAAAACTTCGTATTTATGAAGATGATTTTATTTCGTTTTCTTACGTTAAAAACTGGTTTTATTAGACTTATTTGTTTTGATTTTTGTTCTTATTATTTCATTGCAAAACTGTTCTAAGATATTGATTCGTTTATTTATCAATTTATTTTTAACGACCAACTCTGACAATCTTTTATCATTGAAAAGTTTTCTCATTAAGTTATAAAGTGATGAATTGTTTATATTCCCAGACTGCTTGATTGAGCATTTAAATTAAACCAATAAATCTTTATCATTCATTCATCTCGCCGCTTAAATATTTTAGCTCAACATTCTTCCAAAGACAGCTTTTGTATTTGGCTTTTCCTTTTGTTTGACATTTTCTTGTGATATATTTGAGTTTGATTTAAGACTTTATTTCTTTATACTTCAAGTTTTCTCATCTTCCAATGAACGTTGAAAGAATCTAGAACAGATTCTGTCATATTAATGAAAGAATTCGATAGAAAACAAAGAAAAAATAATAAAAATAAAAGAAATGAAATCTTTGATGACAACAATATTATTTGACCATAAATTATTTATTCGATACAAATATCTCGTCCTTAAACTTTTGCACGCCTTTCCATCAAATCCGGGGCCAGTCGGATGACTATGAAAAAGAACTAAAACAAAATAAAAACACATCGTGATTCACTCGTTCTGGTTTCCTTTTCTTTTTTGTTGTTTATTTTATTATTTCCTTTTGTCAGATGACTCCATAAATTTTCAAATGGAAACATCTTAATATTATCGGGTTATTCAGTTATGTCAATAAATTACTACTTCTCCTTCTCCCCATCCCTCATCTTACTTTTGTTCTACAAACGCTTTTATTTATGTTTCGCTTTCAGAGAATTGTTTCATAGTTTTATTGATGGAGAATAAGGAAGGAAGATGTGAAACATTGGAAAATGAATAATTAATAGAGTGTGTAGAGAAAATTGTGGAAAGATATTTATATCGTATTTCGTGTGATTATTTTTCTTTCATTGAGAGTAGGAAGAGAAGGGAAAAATAAAAAATTCCGATTTCATTTTGTCTACAAATTAAAGTCTTTAGTAAAGACCAACCGACTAACAATTCATTATTCAAGTTTTAATTAAAATTTCTTTTACTTTCTTCCAGAAACTTCTTGAAAAAAAAACTATTTGAAGCATTGTACAAAATATGCTCTCAGTTGATAAACGTAATGAATGTTTTTGAGTCCAAAGTTCCTTTAAAAAAATCTTTTCAACAAACAAAGGAGATAATATTTTCCCTTTTTTGCATTTCACCCAAAAGGCTTGAAAATTTTAATTAGGAAAATGCTTGATTACTGAGTTAAACAGACGAACTTTTTCTTCTTCTCGTGATATCTTTTGAACCATCTTCAAAAGACTTTTTTTCTCTTAAACTAACGTGATCATCACTCAAATGAAAAATAAAAATAAAAGCAAACCCTTGGTTTGGAAAGGCACGTAAAGATTTAATTTTCCCGACGAAATGGAATTGTATGTTTGTATGGTTCATCATGATGAAACGTGGGTAATCATGAAATATTTATCCTGATTTCTATTCTTTCTTATTTCTAACAAATATTTGACTTGATAAAACGAGTAAATATCATTAGAAGAAGACTTCTCAAACATTTCTCAAAATAATAAAACTTTGATTCGTGTTAACTTTTATTTCATACCTTTTATACATACATATATCTATCTTAATAACAAAATAAGCTCAAAGTATTTAAACACAGTTTTTTTTATATATTTTGCAAAGTATAAAATGTCGGAAACGTTAAACATGAAACTTTTCTACCATAAAAACAAATTTCCCTCTCTAGATGTGCATGCAAAAAGTTTTTTGCTGCCGGCTGTCGATGCTTTATTAGAAAAGTTTTCATTTTCAAATATTTATTTTACGTCACTTAAATCTCTATAAGTATTTATCTACTTCTTCTTTCTTCATATGTCACTTTAAAAAGCGTAATAAATGTTTAAGCAACGCAGCTCATGTTCATTTGCTCGCATGATATTTTTTCTTGGAATCAAAGAAAGAAAAAACTTTGATTACTTTAACTTAATATTATTATGTTGTTTGAGCCTTTTAGTTCGAAAGAATGAAAAGGAAAACCCTTAGCTCATTCTCCGTATTCCTCCCTGTTCATTTGGCAAATGACTTATGAAATGTTATGAGTTAACGTTTTCAGCTTAATCGCTGCCATTAATCATGACCGTTAAATTCACGTACATTGTTTTACTTTTAGCGTGTAGGTTGAGTTGAATGACAGAACAAGGAGAAAATCAACTCGACAAGCGATGTCTACATTGGAACAAGCGGTCGAGGGTTCTGAACGTAAATACAACAGAAAGGGCTTACTTAATGAAGTGCCATTAAACTTCATGTGCAACATTATTTTATGTTTTGTGGCTTCGCCGAAATACGATACTTCAACGAATATATTATAGACCGCACCTGGAAGTTATGGCTTCAACAAGTCTACGTTGTTAAAAAAACATTCGAGTTACCGGGAAATTTATTTCGAACCATTTTGAAACAGTTTTTTTATGTTGCTTTACTTCAACTTTATTAACATTCAATTTTTTTCATTTATTTAATGCTATTTAAATATTTGTCACTTTTTTTTTCTTTATTAAGCTATATTAGATAAGAATCATTGTAAGTCAATTCTTCTTTGTTTTCTTTTGAAAAATCATCTTCATAAGTCTAATGGTAATGTGTTCACCTTACCAAATTATTTACATTAAAAATAAAGCTTTTAAGACATTAATAGAAGAGTATAAACAAATAGAAATGTGAGCGGGTCGAGATAAGAAGCAAAAGTAAATTGAAAGAATTGAATATTTCAAATTCAGAAGAGTCTTGAAACCTTCCAACGTTGCTTGACAGCTTTGGATGGTAAATGGTAATGTGTATCTCATCAAAAATTCAGAACTGCGATGTATTTGAATGATGTTTACATCTTAATTTTATTCTTTCGCTGTTGCTTCTTCTTTTCTTTTTATTAAACTTGATACCCTCTCAATGAAAATAGGAAGATGAAAATGAAGGAGAAATGAAAACAAAATACAAATAGAATTAAATGTGGTGCTGTTGTTAAGAGTGTTCTCGTCTTTCGGATGAGATAAGAGTCATAGAAAGAATCATTCATGAAATTTATACATTTTTAAAAGGATTACAACATACAGAATAAATAATTTTTTACTCTCGAATAAATTGAATTGAATTTCATAATTGAATAACAATAAATGTCGAATGCAAATTTTTATCACCCACGCTCTTGTTAAATCGATAAGGTTCTATGAAAGATTTGAATTTAATATCTCCATTTAAAGGCGAAGCTTATAGCTATGAATTCACTCAGCCAGCCAACAGCTTTTATTATAATGAAAAGGAAGACAGAGTGAGTGAGAAAGTGAGAGAGGGAAAAACTTGTAAACGCAAGTTCTGCATAGACATAATCAACAGTTGTGCGATTTTCCATTTATGTGTTTTTGAATGAGTTCTCAGACCGTTTGTCAGGATTACTTAATCCCCAATTATGATACAAATTCACGAACATGGAAAATCAGAGAGTAAATGAGAAATTGAAAGCAGCTTAATGTCACTGAATCATCATCTAACACGATTTCCTTTCAACGAATGGTCAATGTAATTCTGATTATGTTAATATCCATTTCTCATTTTTGTTTTTGTCGTCGCTTTTATGTCGCATTCAAATCGGGAAATTATTCAATGATTTCTGTTCGACTGGCGAATGCTTTCATCGTGTCCGGAAAATGAATAGCTTCAACATGCTAAAAAGCTTTCTTCACAATGAATTCTTCTTTTGTTTATTTACAAGAAGATATGAAACATTTTCAAGATGTTTTCTTATGTTTTGAAATTCAAGCTTGTCTTTCAACAAGAATGAGCCTCCATCGTTTCCCAAATATTTTCCTAGCCAAAGCCCAAAACATGGAAAATGATGTATCATTTCCTCAACAAGCTTTTCACATTAATAATATCTTCTCTTCTCATTTTTTTCCACTCTGAATAAGACGGATTGAATTTCCAATTTGCAAATTTTCGATTGAAAAGAACGTAATCTCTCCTTCTCAACTGCTTGATGCTAATGTTGCTTCATTTTTTCTTTCACCAAATTCATCATCATATCCCTCACCATTAATATTTCCTTTTTTTCTTCATAATGTCGTTTTTCAATAAACTTTCTCAAACTCTCGCTTAGCAACGAAGTTTAGATCTTGAGTCTTATTTCCTTTTTTTTCTTTTTATTATTTGTGGCGATAACATGAAGGGAGAAATGACTTATTATCATATACACAAAACATCGATTCAACGAGAAAACTTGCATGAATATAAAATTGAATTCTTCTTGAATAAATAAGATGTGGAAAATATTTATTCATAAATAATTTTTCGAATTTTCCATTCATTTCTTCAGCTCATCACCTCCATTCATATTCAGCCCCTTGACTCGCATATTTTCCGCTGTATTCATTTCGATATTAACAATATAATGGATACGTGTGTGCATGAATTTTTATCAGCACGACATACGTTTATATATTCGTTCGTTCAAGAAGGCTTTCATTATGGCGCCTTCATGCTGGCTTTACCTTCAAAAACTTCTTACATGTTTACGTAAATGGAAAAAGAAAAAATGAGAGAAAGAGAGAAAGTAGAAAATTATACTACAATTCTTTAAGGTAAAATCTTATTTTCCTCAACTTTTCCCTTACCCGACGCCTAAAAATAAACAAACAATAGCATGAAATCTAACATGTAAATGAGTTGACGGAAAGGAAAGAATTTAAGGCGAAGAATTGCAAATGTATGTACGCCTCTATTGATGGCATGTTCATGTCAGTATAATAAAAAATTTAAAAGGTGCCGTTCAAACGATATTCGTAAAGGCATACCTAGGTAGCATATATTTATTACTTTATAACTAAATACGCGCTAAGTTGCTAAGAGAAGGAAGACAATATGATATCATACTCAATATAACTGACGGCATATTTATAGTCAATATTGATTTAACAGACACTTTCAACTCTGACTGTTGCTAGACATTCAATTTATTTTTTTTTCTCTCTATTTTTCTCTGTTTACCGTCGGAATGTCTTTTCTTTATATTCTTCAATTGGATTACATTTCCAGGAGACGATTTGGAAAATTACTGCTACATAAAACGGAAGCAACCTTCTCCGGATGAAACTGAAGCGACAAATTAAATTAATATTCTCTCTTTTTCACTCTCTCCATGTCATTTATGATTCCTGCTGATCAAATTTGTCTTTTTTGTTCTTTTACTTGCTACGACACCGGCAAACAACATGAATTGATCTCAGGTTTCGTTGAGCATGTTTTTTATTTTTATTTATCCGATGTTTTTATATTTAATAGATGAATATCAACGATGAAAAGAATAAAAACAACGCTTCGGATCAAAGAGAACAGGGTATCGAATGAATTATGCAATCAATATTAAACATAGGAAAAGACGAAGATCAAAGGAAATCTGTTGAATAATTACTCTTAACATTGATGATGAATATAGAAACAGAAGA
The DNA here is from genome assembly GCA_900005825.1 of Clunio marinus. Classification (NCBI taxonomy): domain Eukaryota; kingdom Metazoa; phylum Arthropoda; class Insecta; order Diptera; family Chironomidae; genus Clunio; species Clunio marinus. Next base: position 216,324 of record CVRI01000058.1, read on the forward strand.
TGAAATAATTTCTATTGTTTCAATCAGAAGAACATCAAATTGAAAAAAAAACTTGCGAACTAATGATGACGATAATTTTATTGTTAAAGTTTAAAAGAATCAAAAGCTTCATTGATAAAGTTTTGTTATAAACAAAATTGAAAATTTAATTTGATTCAGTCATGAAATGTTTCATCGTCTCAAACCCCTTTTTTAAATCCGAATTAACTTCTCTAACTTGACTTGTTGTCTCATTCCAATCTTAGACTTGAATAAAATAAAAAGTTTAAAAGGAAAATTTACATATTTGTGCATACTTTCCAGAGTGAAAAATTATGGATAGACTTTGGTCGTTCGTTATGCAATGCACGTTTTATATGAAAAATAAGAGAATTTGTTTACCTTGATAATCTTAGAGAGACATCGCAAGGCGAACATAACAATCTTGACATTTATAATTCAAACTTTCTTTCTACGTGAATTTTCTCTATTTTCTTAATGCACATGCTTGGGTGGTGGGAAAAGTTATTGCTTTTGAACATACGTGAAATATAACAATAAAAGTTTTTTTTTTCTTTCCTCCCTGCATGTGCAATGTATGACTTAAAATATAATTCAGTTCAGTCGTTCGCTTAATTACATTGCACGATGTTCACAAATTTCTGTTTCGTATTACTCTACAATTAGTTGAAAGGCTTCGAGTCATTTCCATTTCGACTTTTATTTTCACTTTACTGCTTTATTTATGATTTAATATATTTAAATATATGGAAAGCATATATTCCGAAGAAAGGCTCGAAAAGCGTTTATGTTACCATTAATTATCTACAGAGTCGACAGTTTGGTCAACGACACTGTTGTCGCCTAAAGCCACTATTATCACACTGCACGTGTATGACTGTTCAATTCCATCCTGACTTCCATGATTTCTACACATTTTGACCTAATGTTGTCGAAATGAAAAATAAACAGTGTACTTAATTGTGAGTATAGAATATTCTCACGCAACTGCATAAATTAATAAATTAACTGCCATCACAAATTTTCTTAAACACACAAATTAGTTTTAATATGCTCTTCTACCTGTTGAACTAAACATGCTGAACTTACCTCAATATTTATTTATTCGTTTGAGCTTAAAGGCAAAAAGAAAGAATGAAGGAAATAAGGAAGGAAAGTCTTTCATCCATGGGCTTAATCTTGAAGAAATGCTTTAGATCTTCACTTTTTTTATATCAGTTTAATGAAAAAGAAGCCGCTGCTGTGAGGCAGACATAAAATAAATTCCATAAAAGCCAAATGAACAACAACATCAGAGAATGCCTTCACCATCGTAACAAACAAATATGAACACAATGGCCAAAGGTTATACGTTGCGCCAATTTTATTCTTTCTTTTTCCTATTCTGAGTCTCTCTTGAGCATTCGCACGGCAGCCTCGCTTTACCTTTAATGTAATGAAAACTCATAAAAAGTGATTTCGTTACCTGAAACATAAAAATTCAGGACAAAAACCACAAAGCAGCACCCGAAAAAAAAGAGAAACAGAGAAGTAAAGCCAAAGATGGGCCAATGCTCATAAATGACGTTTACGTTTTGTTATGTTGAATTTGAAGTCACATCAGAATGCCAAACGATGAGAAAGGTTCCTTTCAACAACAACGTTTCTCTGCCAGACCAGAAAATGATGATTGTGATAACATGCCTGGTTTTTACAGCAATGCAATTGTGGAAAAAAGTAATTTCTGCAAATTACCCTCGAAAAACATTCGTGAGTTGATGACTGTTGGGAACGACATGTGATTATTGCATAGGACATCAGAGCTCAAAAGGGCGTTGTACAACTACATGCAATCCACAATTAGATTAATTTCTTTTTACGACACCGTCACCGTAAAAAAGTGCTCAATTTGATGAGGAAGCAAAAGTGCATCCATTAAGTGTTGACCTCAATAAAATGGTTAATTGTTGAGAACAACAAGAAAGCGATAAAAATTACAAGTTTAAAGTTGAATCTAAATTAGTGAAATTAACAAATACAAACATGTACTCGAGTAATGGATCTCTGAAAAGGTTTTCAGAGCCAAAAGGTTTTCTTAATCTACTTAAGTTCGTATACGAAAAACAAAGCTTCTTTCCAGACCGAAGTTATGTTGGTAAAAGCATCTTAAAAAGTGGACTTCGGTGAAATATTTTCATTTCGGCTTTAATGTTTAGTGAAAAACTTTTTTTCCCTTCATCTGAACACACTAACAAGTACTCTCTTGGAACTCATGCTGTCAATTACTTATTTTCTATGACAGCTGCTTTTTATTTCGCAATAAAGTTTGAAAACCACGTACGATAATCATATTTTCTCGCAATATTCCTTCTTCTCTGTTTTTCCCGTTTCACTTCAATTCCATTGAAGACATATTGTGTGTATTATTTTTCTGCCATTTATTTGGACGATGACGGAGGATAGCAGGGAGTAAGAAAGAGAGAGAAAGAGGGAGAAAGTTTTGAATTTCATAGTAATGTGAAAGATAGAACGAAATAAAAATAAATGCGATAAAAAAACTTTGTTACGATTGGGAAAATTAAATAAAGCATCTGAAAGTTGAAAACGATGGACCCGGGAAGTTTTTCTATAATATTTTCTATTCTCAAAAGATTTCAACCTTTCAAAGTTGTGCAAATTGAAACGTCTAATTCCCTAAATTCAATATTTTTTATTCACTTTCTCTGCGTGTGTTTGTTAAAGTCTTCTTCTTTGTTATTTTTATTTTATATGAGAAGAAAATTCTGACATAACGAAAATCAGTTTAATAAAAAATAATGAAATGTTCAAAAGTCAAGTCCATGAATTTCACTTCATGTATTAGTCTATAAAATGAAACGCAGCAAGACTCAAAAGTCAACTTTTTTTATGAAAATTAATGACATTTAGAAGCAAGAAAATGTAGGCGCAACCGAAAAGCCTTAGCCATTCATTTTTATTATTATTGCGTTGGCTCGTTCCTTCCATCTATTCACTTTCATGATGTCCCAGCGAATATTTATCAGCACACACCATCACATGCCGCTAAAAAAAGGTTTCTATTTTTTCAATTTTGTCGTCATTTTGTGACAAATAAAATTTATGTGAAATATTACGAATAGCTCTACGTACATATGCTCGAGTTTTTCATTTTCTCCTTTCTCTACATCTCATACATGTTCTCGTGGGATGCTACATATTTCATGATGTTTCATTGAGTCATCCTGTAATGCCACATATATACAAACTTCTAAGCCCTACCGAAAGAAAAATTGTGGCATATTTTGCAACAAAATTGAGCCAAATGGAACACAGAAAAAATGTAGAATGATGTAAACCGAAATACAATGCCGTTTCAGGCATGTCAGTTCACAGAAAACATAAAGCGAGAGACTTTTCTTTTGACTTTCTCTCATACATAATATATACATATATACAAACATATACTTAAGATGAAAAATTGATCACAATTTCTTCCTGTAGAAGATCATAGAAACTTTCTGGCTCATTGATATAAATGTAGCTTTTCTTGGGGTACGTTTTGGATGCTTCCTTCTACATGATGAGTAATAGAAATGTCATATTTTAGGAACATTCACAAATGATTCTCATTTCCTTGGAAGAAATGTTTAAAATTGAGAAATTTTTGCTACAAATTTGAATGTTAATCATTCGTGTAACAATTTTTTTGATTATTTACAAAAAAATTAATATTCGTCTCAGTATTTTTAATCATTGCTTTGCAGAACTTCCACTGTATTCTTAATTTGAGATTATGAAAAAAGGTCTTGACGATAATTCGCCTTCTGTGAAAAAATTTCCCATGAATTATTCATGATGCTTAAGCTTTTGCAATCCTTTGACAATTTTTCCTACGGAGATTGTTTATCAAGGACGCAAATCATGAAAGAAGATTAATTGAGAATATTTTAATCTTTTAACAAGATAGTACGGAAGTCTTTATAATTCTGCAGATTTCATCCTCGTGGAGATTTTGATACGGAATCCTTGTTGTTTTAGGATGAGGTATGATGCTGATGAAAACTCTATCAAATATTATTTTATGATCTTAAAAGCTTTAACAACAATACCGTTGTAGATTAACTTTCGGTACAATGCATTTAAAAATATAGAAAACTCAACTGGTAAATAGACGCATCTAAATATTTATTTATGTGACCAAATCAAACTTTTTCCTTTTTGTAAAAATCACATACAAGAAAAAAAAGTTTGGCATAGAAAATCTGTTCACATCACAACCTGCCCGCAGCATCGATGAAAACAGAATCACAAGTAAGAAAAGAAATTCAATTAAACTACAATTTTCATCACTCAAGAAAAGGAAGAAAATTGAGAAGATCAGAAAACTTTCGAAAAAAATTGATTTCCCAAAGTTGTTTACTTTTTCTTTTTCCTATGAAGAAGATGCTAAGTACTAAAAACGTGAGAAAAATGGCAAAACAATGAATTATAAACTTTCAATCCATCGACTTGTTCTTCAACTTCGACTGGATTTCTTTTTCCCTGCAGCATAAACCAATAAGAATATATTTTTCTCAACTTTTTCATATGAGTTTTTCCTAACAGATTTGTTAGATGGATAAAAAGACGAAGAAAAGGAAGAAAAAATGAACTTTTGAATAATCTAATTTGAAACAAGATAAATATTTTCCTTTTTTTGCACATATATTCAAAATAATTTCATTTTCATCAGAAATTCTATCGAAAAATAAACAAATTTTAACATATTTACAAATGATATTCGATTGCTGATATCCTACAACGTTGTTAATCTTTAGTAAACAAACTTACAAACCAATAGAAAAGAGCATTGTTTGGTCTTTTTATATTTTCTGCACAATACAGCATAAAATAATTAAAAAGAGAAATAAAATAATAAACTTCTCATCACGAAATACAAGCTCGAGTAATCACTTTAATGGCTAAGAAAATAGAAAAGAATGAAAAAGGGCAAATGAGAAAGAATAAAAAAAGAACTTTTCATTCTCTTTTAGCAACACTAAATATGTGCGCTCAGTGATGTCTTTCGATCTCAAAATGAAGAAGAAAATTCGACGGAGGAAGCTTATGGCACTCGTAGGGGAAACTATCTATGTAAGACGGTAAAGCGGGCTATGTTACTTGATGCGTTATTCTGATCACGTACATGGCAAAACAAATTTCTAGTATTAATAGATGAGAGATGAAACCAGCAGTAGTTTTCTTTATTTTATTTTTTCGTTTTCTTAATACTTTTCCCCTCTTCTTTTTTTGTTCTTAAGGATCTTTCTTTCTTCTTCTTTTTATTTGGAATCGTGGTGGACGTGAGCTTACCTGATGTGATGCTTGAAAAGCAAGTTGCCATATGGATAAACATCTTTCTGTCTTTTATGCAATAAATATGTTGACAACTATCGAAATTAAATAAACATTTTACTTATTTATTTATGTCCCAAATGTCAGATAAGTGCAGAGTGTACACACTTAATTTAAATAATGAATGAGTCATCAAATGACAAACAATCTATATTGAAAGCTTATTCCATGCCTTGACATTACTTAAGACACAAAATAATTCCTTTTTTTTCCTTTTCATTCCATTCCACGTCTTGCCACACATGACCGACATCCTTACAAATTTCTGCAGATCTTCAGTCAACATTTTTGAGCTTATTGAATTATTTTCCTTTTTTTCGTTCTGTATTTTCTTGTTCATTGGATTACATGATGAATGTGAATGTCTGTAAATGATAGAGAAACGTAGAACTTTTGTTTAACTTTGCAAACTCATTAAGATGGATTATGGAGAGAGAGAAAGGAATGGATCGATCGAGTTGTAAGATATAAAGACAGAGAAGGATTAAGTTGACTGCTTTTGCTTCCCTGCTGACAAAAGAAAGATTACATTTAATGGATGTGCATTAGCCGTTAATGTTAACGTAATCTTGGTATAGAGAAAGTGAAAGTTCAAATGTTGTTATGACAAACATTCACATTGTCAAACTTAAACACTTATAATCGATGAGAAATAAAACTTTAATATATTTTCGATTCATGAAGGGTTTTGCACATTCATTTCGAACTAATCAAATGATTTTAATTAAACGTCTATTTCTGCCATTTATCTACACAAGTTGAAGCCATTTTTCCTGCTTGTTTAGAAAGCATTTTCGTGTTTCTGACAGAACCAATTATGAAGCAGTAGTCGGCTCATATTATTTTTCGGCAGAGTCATAGTTTTGTTTGTTAATATTCATCACCAGAATGGTTAAGCCTACGATTGCAACTAATGACTCTAAGCGATTTAACTAATCACGAATGAGGTAATATTTATAAATAATTGACTTACATAATCATTTTGCTTTTACGAATATATTATAATGATGAGAAGTTCAAACTCGTTAAAGTTTATTTAATTTTTTTCTGATATTCGTGCATGATGTCTGGATCAAGTTTGACCTTTTCAGAAGTAAAAATTATGTAATTTCGTATAATTTGCGTGCAACAAATGATTTTTCACTTCGATGGCTTTTGGAATTATTTTGTAAGATTAACATTTTAACAATAAATTGTCGTTTATAAACTAAGCAAGTGTGTAAATTAATAATGTTAAGTGTATTGTTAAATGGATTAATTAAAAATGCGCTGTTTGCCATACGCTTGAGTCGATTTCGTAGAAATAGCGTGACACCTTTTGCTGTCGTTTTTGTTTCAACCTCAAATCTCACCCTCTCTTTGTTCTGTTCTGTTAAATTGAGTGTAAATTTAATTTCAACGAAGCAAACAATCTATCCGACATGACACCTAAATTGCGCTTTTCTCTTATCACAATCAATGTTTGGATTGCAGTTTATCCAATTATTCAGCTAAATATGAACAATTATCGTGTTATTTCATCATATTAAATATTAAATATATTTGCAATTCCCTTTAACATATAATTTTCGCCTTTTTTTCTACACAAACTTCAATTAGAAAACTTTCAAATGAATTTTTTCTTGCTCATAGATTTTTAAGCAAATATCAAAAATAAATTTGAGTTCTACTGTAAAACTGATGCAATTTGCATTGTTAAAAGCTTCTTTCTTGGTGCATAGTTTCAAAGAATTAATAGAGCTTAAACTTTTCTGATGAAAAGTTATTAAAATTTCACTTTGAACTTTGAAAAAGCTTTCACAGCATTTTGCGGGATGATACTTTCGTCAGTAAAGTCAAATTTCGAATGAAAATCTTTTTTGAATTCAAAAATCTAAAGTTTTAGTTTATAATTTATGGTTTAATGAAAATATGCATGATACAATGCTTGCAAGTTGGTACTTAGTAAGTAGTAGATAGAAAATGAATCTTAAAACAAGATGAAAAACTTTTTAATCAAACTTCTCAAAGATGTGCTAAACGTCTCAAAGTTTCCAAGTTTTGAGAATAGGAAAAGAAATATCAAGATAGAAGAAATAAGAGCACAACTACATACTTAGGTAGAACGTCAACGATAAGAATTTCTACTCCTGAAATTGAATTACACAATGGAACGCTAGAGAAAAGCTGCTAGAGACGAAAAAATGAATTTCCTCATAGTAAAGCTCAACAATCAGTTAAAGATTTCAAAGAATTTCTCACGACAGTTTCCGCCAGCTATGAAATTGGAAAAATATTTTGCATTGAAGTAAGAAAGTAAAGGCGTTTATTTACAAATCATGAAACTATCGCTATCATTCGAATGATTTTACGGAATTGAAGTTGAACTGAAATCGCCATGTAAATCCAGCAATAAAAATAAAATTGAAAAGTTTATTTTGCCGATTTTGGTTGAGAAAACTTTTTTGCCTCTCATAAAACTTCGACATTTATAAATTTTATATCTTTTTGAAATTTTATTTTCCTTCTTCATATGCTTTCTGCTCGCTTTGGTGTAGAATTGTAAAGTTCATCCCCACAACTCGACACACAATATTTATTTTCCTGACATTTTCCTTCACATCTCAAATAAAAGTTGATGTTGATCTTTTTCTCATCATCCAATTTCATCTCGAAGGCATTTCCAAAAATGTTGGCATGTGACTTGTGGCACATACCAAAATCTCAGGGAGTAAGAAGAAAATTGACATAAGCAAGAAAAAACGATAACTTTCGATTTCTTTTAGGACTCTATTTCGATTTCATCTTAAATACGTTGTTAAGTGGTTTTGTCGTAAAGAAATTAGAAAAGGAGTTTACGAAAATAAACATAAAAGATCCATATTATTTTCGTGTTTTGGGTTCATAAAATAACATCGAATGAAACTTTTTCAACCCTTTTTTCGCTTCTATTTTTCCTTCCCTTCACATTTCTAGCTTTAGATTTGAAATCTAAGATTCAATTATGCTATTAGAAAGCCTTAAAATATTTACTTTGGAACAAAAAGATTTGAAGTTCTCAGTCTCTTTATTTTTCTTTCTTGTTTAAAAGACCATAAAATTGAATTTAGTTCTTCTCCATAGATATCTATCTAGATAGTTAAGAGTGGAAAAGTTTTGCTTACTCTTTCAAAACGTAGAAATACCACAAAGATTGAACAAATTATTCTCTCAAAAATGAATTTGGTTTGTGGTTACTTTAAATAGATGAGAAGATGAAAAAGTTATTCACTGTTGCATTTTTCATCATAAAAAGATAAATTTACTATGTACCTAAATAAACAGTGCTCATTAACTCTAGTCACAATATTTCAGTTCAAATGATTTTCCAAGCAGGAAAATGTCCACAAAAGGAAAATCACCACACGAACTTGGAACGAATAATTTAAGCTTGCGCGTTGAAAGATTTTCCAGTCGATGACACTTTCGGTTTAGCTTTCGCTATCAATTTGTTATTTTGAAAGTCGTTTCATATCTCCGTTGTATTATCATGTTCATTTTCATTTCCGACCGAAAACATTTTGCTTCTTTTCATTTTTCATCTTTTTTTTCACTTTTTCTTCGGGTTTTCCCTTCTTATTCCAAATAAAAAAGATGTTTAACCATTTATTTAATTGAGAGAAGAGAAGCGGAAGTATCATGTGGCTAGTTTAGGACAATTCGCATCTAGTTGCATGATATGAATTTAATTCGTTATAAGTAAAGAAATTTCTAAAATTAAGCAACAGATGCCTGTACAGTTCCCATTTTAAATCAGACACTTCTGGTGCGGAAAAAGAAAAAAGTTCTCTGATGATTTATTTTCACAACTTCACTTCCCTTTCCCCTTTACCATCTTTCCTTCTGTCAGAGCTCAGGTGCTGAGATTTATTTTGGGGAGAAGTTATTATGTGTGTAAATGATAAAGCAATAAAAAAAGAACTGGGCAATATGAACAGCTTTAGATTATGTCTCCATTGATATTATGAAATCACTCATCGCATCACATAAAAAGAAATTCTCGACCCTTTCGCTTATGTTGCTCGCATATTTAACTTCTATCACGTTGAAGAAAATGATAACAGCATATATTTTGTTTGCATCTCATTACAAACAATTCGTTTGAGAATTGTTTTGTAATGTGAAAATAACTGAATTCACATTTAGATGTAAGCCGTGATATTAACCATGTCGTGATTCATTCATGTCTTTAACTCATATGCAAATACATGAAAATTTAGCCTAAATATTTCTTCGGCAATAGGGACGCAATATTGATTTCAAATTAATGTCAAGAAGCAAGCAATCAACCAGTTGGTCTCAACGACACCATGCATACAATGTAAATGGATTTTTGCTATTCGCAGTTCTCGTAAAGTGGATGTTTTAATGACTTTAGTAGAGAACAGTTCAAAGCTTCCATGACATTCACACAGGTGAGAATACATTTAACTGCTGTTGTTTTGTCCAAGCGTTATTGAAGCAAATGTCGACACGAGACATGCATGTATGATATCTTAAAACACTGTTTTTAATCATGTGATAGGAATTAAATTGACTGGTAATAGATATGGAAATGTTTATTACGCTTATAAGCATGCAATGGCGTGGAAGTTTTCTAAAATGAACATAAAAATGTAGCAGTTTATGGAGCGGAACGTTGCATGATGATAGCTGATGAGGTGTCATCGTATTCATTCTATAGAAGCAACATATTGAGTTCTGTTAATAGCGTAAGGAACGTGTAAAAAAAGGAAATTTTCAGTGATGAACGGAAATTATATTTGAAGCTTCCCACTTTCTTTCACCCACTGAGTGATTGTAAAACCGCTTGTTCTACTGAAAGCGAGAAAAATAATAACATATTAAGCTTTATCTCTACCTTCATCAACTTCCGTCATTATTAGCGCTACACTACACCACATTGTATGAATGGTAAAGCTACTCTTCAAAATATTACACCACCACCACCCTAAACTCTCTCAAGTTTCGCTTTATTTTATTTTTTTTATTTGATATCACACAAAGTGCTGATCAAAATCTTCTTTCGAAAACCAAAGCTGCCACAAGTGCGCTCGTGGATATTCTTTTCGCGTTATGAACATAAAATCGTTTTTTATTCTTTCATTTTGTTTAAATAATAAATATTGAGTGTGCGTGAGAATGAGGAATCTTAAACATGTACGTATGTTTGTGGCAATATTCGGCTGTTGCGTCTTTGTGTTCTTCTTCTATTTTTTATTAAAACTTTTACCTTACTTTGGAAGTGGCCAATGAACGTCTGAAAGCAAAATAGCATATATAATATTGACATAAGAAATATGTATTTGAAAGAAATGAAGTGAATCAGCAAAACGTTTCTCGCACAAGCAAAGAAAATTGTGTGTATGAAAATATTATCATATTTCTTACCGCTTACTCAATCTCACCCCCTTAATCCCCCCAATTCATACATAATCATGTGAAAGCTTTATTTATGATTCATTTGAGTTTTCATGCTTCACTTGAAAATGCTGGAAAAACAGAAAAAAAGAAAAGCGTAAGCAATAAAAAAAAACATTTTCATGAAAATTTGACGTCTCTACCTGATATTTAGTAGGTATTCATTTGATATTTTATTTAATTCGATTATTTTCTAAATGTTTCTCTTGTTTATCATCGTTTAACTTTTTTGTTTTCATAAAAAAGAAAGTAAAAAAAAGATATTTTCTTTCTCTGTCCTAAATGATTTCCGAAAGGTCAAAAACGTAACAAATCTATTTTTAATTATCTTTTATTGAAGGAAATTAATTCGCCAACACGTAACAAGATACTCGAGCATTCTTCGTAAAAGAAAAGTAAACTGTGGTGATATTGCATAACATTGAATACTTATATAAAGTAAAGAGAAAAAATCAGTAGAATGAATCTCTCGCCTTCAATCAGCAAGCTCCTTCGACCTGAGTAAACAAAAACGTAATCCAACATAAATTAATGATTTCCGAGTTTTTGTTTTCTATTATTTTCTTTTTTTCTCCCCTATTGTGTTTCGTGAATCGTTCGTGAGAGAAAGAAAATAAGAAAGAAAAAATGTATACTTAAGATATTGATCACATGTGAAAGAAAAATAAATAATGAATAAGTTATGCAAGTGCTATTTGATAATGATTATTTAGAATAATTTGTAACGCAAGAACATTGTCAGGATAATTATTGGAATTACTTTCATCTCTTAATTTTTTTGCTTATTTATTTTCATTTTCATCCAAAGTTTCCCCACAAGCATTCATCAAATTGTCAATGTTGCGAAAAGAAAATGGTAAATGTATGTTTTTTAAGAAAACTTTTTTAAACCTCAAAACAGCGGTTTAATAAATGAAATTCGGAATATTTTACCAAACATTGATTTATTACTTGAGACATGATGATTTGAAAATTTATGAAGTTTTAACGAATTAACTTACTCAGACTTATAAAAAAAGTATTTGCACAAACATGAAGTTTCTCAGAAAGAATTCTCCTTTTTTTGTATGTTCGATTGAATGCAATGAAGTGTTATTAATCTTTCACTGTCTCATAAAATTTTATTACATGAAAACTTTTGATTTGAGTTCCTATTTTTATATCTTAAGAAATCAGAAAATTTCCTAACAATATATGTTGAAAAAGTTTTTCATTTCATCTGCTGAAGGAAAATTTGCGAATTTTTCTTTCAGTATTGTAGCTGACGTTGCTGTTGAAGAAGTTAAAAATTTTACTTTTAATTCTTCAATTCGTTTCCCTCGATCCACTCGTCTCGTCTTCTGAGCCATGAAAACTTTTTCATTGTGAATTTAAACGAAAAATCTTTGACTTATCTTTCTCTTTAAGATTGCACACTGAAGGCATTCATTCTGTTCCCGAAAGCTCCTGGAAATGACGTGGTGTGAAGGAAAGATTTTTTTATAACTTTCAGATACATTGAAGCACAATATATTAGGGTGTAGAAATAAATGTTGAATGCATATTCCCTCCAAGCTTTCGTATTTATTTTATTTTCTGAATACAATAAATGACAACAACGTCACCACACACAACATAAACTACGAATAAAAAATATGCAAGGAGAGAAGAGCGGATATTTGTATGTTAAAACTCATATCAATAAATATAAATTGAAACTTTTCATTCTCTGTACTTCTACTAGAAATCATTGTATTCATTTTGTTCCTATACTAAATAAACCTGTAACACTCCTTTCAACGCAGCATTTCTTAGTGAAAAGCTAAGCTAAGCATTGTAAAGAATATTTCTTTCTATACAACACTTGCTTTACATAGATTCATATGAGGCGGAAATAAAAAACACATTCAATTATCAATAATGGAAGTTATTTTCATTTAAAAATAGATGAAAAGTAAATTTTTTATTCAAATAACTCTTTGAATTCGTTTTGCCCCAAAGGCATTTCTCTTGGATTGCACCATAAATTCATACGAATACAGGTTACAAGTGAACTCATTGCTATTCCAACAATGGAAGATCTCGTTCTGCTTCCTCTAATAAATAACTTTGTATATAGATTTCGCTCAAAGCAGTAACAATGCACCACATTCCGTGCCAACGATGAGATCACAGATGGAAGAATAAGGAAAAGAACATATCGCTGTAATAAAAGAGTGATATTCTAGTGAATCGTACAAACGAAGGAAACTCATTCAGTTGTGATATTTTAAATAATGAAGAAAATACTTTTTTATTCTTCTCAAGCATTCCATGAGGACACGTTCATATACAAGTCAAGGAATGTAAGCAAATCGGGATATGAAAGGCTTGCAATTTTTCTTTTTTTGTATTTGACATCAGAACAATTTTCATTGGATGGATATATCATAAAACTCATACTTCATTCCTTATGATAGATATTTGCTTGTCATCTTTCGAAAGTCATCTGAAGTCTGATGAAAAATGTAATGGAAAATACAAAGAACTCAAAGATATTATTAAGCTCATGCGACATCGCATTCTTTATGATGTACTTTGCTATCTTTTTTGTTATCTATGCATGTCTATTGAAGAGATATCATCACGAAGTAAAATATATGATTAAATTTTCACAATGACTTGTCCGTTGAATGCAGCTCTGTAGTGACAGATTTTGCCTCGATATATTTGCCATCCTTAGTCACAATATCATTGTTATGTATCACAATAGCTTAAAGGAAAATCGGGGTCATGTGGTATTTGATATAAAAATAAAAACCTCATCGCACATTTCATATTTCTTCTTCATCTCGTCTCATTGTAGAGACGAAGGAATATCTATCGTAAATAAATGTTTATATATATTACAAATGGAGTGAGAAAGTTATACAACAGAATAAAAAAGAAAGAAAGAAAACATTACGAGATCTAATTCAATATGTATTATTGCTTTTGTCAATAACTGATGATGGAAAAAATGTTGAAATAATAAACCAGGAATCTAATAAAATGAATTACGGTTACTTTCTTGCTTGCGGATCTCGTTATAAAGATATCAGATCAAACTCAGATTCAAGAAGTGTTGAAGTACAAAATTATTGAACATTTTTACCTCAGAAATGAAACAGATTTCTCTTTTTTGTTTGAATAATTTAAAAAACAAGTCGTAAGCTGAATTTTATTCAATACAAGGGAGATTGTCGATGTTGTTAACAGAAAAAGTGAGTCAAGCATTTATTTGGAAATTGCAACGAAGCATCGCTGAATGTTGTTTGTATTCACAATTTCTCAATTCTTTGAAACTCAAACTTTACAGTCTTATTTGATTCGTTGTTATGAAATCAATAAGGAATATGTATTTGAATGAATGTATACAATTTGATATTATTCAATTGGATATTGACGTAATAATTTCCTTATCTATAAGTCTCGACAGAAGCAAATAAAAAATGAACTATGATACATTTTTATGTCTGAATACTAACATGACTTCATAAATATTTTATTAAATACCAAACATTTCTATTCTTTTTCATATGACTGTATAAATGTACTTGAAAATGACGATGATAAAGTACGAACATGTTGATATTTATCAAGTGCACTTCTCTTTTTTTATATCCAAACTTTAATAATGCATCGGTTTCTGTTTTGTCATGGAGAAATGAATTTACATTATTTATCGAATGGCACTCGTTGCACATGTTTAATGTTTTCCTTATCCACATAACTGACAAAAATTCAATAAAATCATCGAGTAAGTTGACAACAAAATTAAATTTACAAATTGGAAATTTGTCAGATTTCCCTTTATTGACATGATTCCTGACAATTTAATAAATTGATTAAATCAATCATTCAACATAGCTGTTTGCTCTTCAGTGTAGGGTTTTGACATTCTTGCAATTTACAAAATGATAACATAAAAATATCTCGAAATATACAAATCAAAGTCATTCAAAATCTTTTAATAACAACCCTCTAATAATAACAATAGCAACCCTCTCAGCCCTGAAATCATTGGCTACGAATCGAATTTTACTTTAACGTCCTAACCGTTAATAAAGCAAACCAAATTAATCTTGATATCAGATATTCCATTTTGTGTTGTTCATTAAAATTGATGAGAAAATGCGAGAATGCCAGAAAATTGCGAAAAATAAAATTGCGCCAGATAAGTTCTACTTTAATTATTTCTTTGTAAGAGCGACGGAACTGCAGTGAAGGCTTTTGCATTTAAAGGTGTCGATGGTACACGTAAGTACAAAGGGTTCCAATGCAGTTTCATCGCTCTTACAAAGAAATATTTGAAGTAGAATTTAGCTGACGCAATTTTATTTTTCGCAATTTTCTGGCATTATCGAAAATGCAAATGAGAAATAAAAACATCAATGAATGAACGAGTTTCATGATGTATGTGATTTGATTGCAATTGCTAGTGGGGGCAAATTTGCTTCATTGGCCTAAGTGTCTGTGCCATCGGATTTGTATCAGAATTCGTATCGATTCACTAATCGGTACGATCCTGGTTCCATTCTCGGTGGTGGTCACTTGGGCTGAGGTTTTCAGAAGTTTAGATACTTCGCCCCTGTTTCATTTAAAGTGGAATTTTTCACTAGGATATAATAAACTGAAATGTCTCTTTGTATCAAATTTGATAAAAATATAAATTTGTCAAATATGAACAATGAAGAGTATTCAGGAATATACAATCCTGTGGAACGCTACTGAAAGTGGAACCTTCATCATTCAGGTGATGAGACAAAGGGAGCGAAACAAGTTGGAATTTATATTCCTGTATTCTTAATCGCTTTAGTGTACAGTCGTGCACTCCCTACTCTGA
Source organism: Clunio marinus (assembly GCA_900005825.1). NCBI lineage: Eukaryota > Metazoa > Arthropoda > Insecta > Diptera > Chironomidae > Clunio > Clunio marinus. The sequence goes on from CVRI01000058.1 coordinate 231,979, forward strand.
TGATGATGATGATGATTGCAATTGCTATGACAGCTTAAACTTTTATTCCATTTTAATGAATGCTAAGCTTACATCGCTATTTATTTAATTAGATAGATATTCTTACAATTTCAAAAGCTTTTGTCAAACCTTTCCTGACAACTAATAATTAGAGTTGTCTTTTGAAATTCTTTTTTTCTAAAAAGGGAAACATGGAAACATTTCAAGAGAGATTTTATATTATTAACATTTTCCCATTTTTTTCATATCTTTTACTTTGATTTATTTATTCATTTTCTTTCAGGAAAAAAAGAGCAAAGCAACATTTTATCTTGTTTGAAATTTCAACAGACGGCATCTTATTAACTTTGAAATTTTCAACATTGCTGTGCAATTTTGTTCAGTTTTTAAGATTCAATTAGCTTCAGCGATATTTTGTCGTTTTTATTTCTTTTATTCATTGAAAATGCTTTTTGTGACTTTTGTGTTCTTAAATATATTCAAAGTTCATTTTGAAAAGAATTTGAAGCGACATTTGATATTTATGTACGAGTAGGAATTGCTTAAGCAATCTGTTTCTCTCTTTTGCCGAATGATTTTCCATGAACGTCAATTGAAGAACGTGAGTGAAATTTTCCAGAAGACTTGTCATCGTTTTCTTATGTCTTTTTAAGATGAAAAAAGTGAAATCAATGTATGATATCGAATAAAAGAAATTTGGAACTTGTTGTGTCATTTTGACTTCCATTAAAATATTTAATTTAATTATCCTTACAACTTAAGGACCATTTTTATTAAAAGTTCTTTCTGAGAATCAAGTGGAAACCTTCATGATGCATTAAACGTTCTTTAATTGGGATAATTTATGAGATGTACAAAGAGCAAGTTTCTAGAATTTAAATATTTAAATATATTTTATTTGGTAGAAAACGAACAGAAAAACATCCCAATTTATGCTGAATAATCATTTTGAATGACGACAATTTTTTTTCTACGTGAAATTTGTCAAATCAAATTGAAGAATCAAATGTAATGGAAAAAGATGAAAAATATTTTAAATATGTTCCTAATGAGCTTAGTTAACAACTTTCTTCAATGCTCTGAAAATGTTTTAGGAGGAAAAATGATGTTGGTTTGGAATGTTGGACACATTAAAATTTTTGTTCATAAATTATTTCAATATAAGAATTAAAAAGCATTGAAAACTGTTGAAAGGCTCAAACCCATCTAGCATCAGGGGAAAAAGCTTCCTTTCATCATTAAAAGAATTTTTCGTATTTCTTATTCAATGAAACAAATATTTATGTTGTTTCCTTCCTCAAAGCTTTCACCATTAAATAAATGGACACTTTCTGATACATTTTTATGCTCATTAAAATTATTTTCGTTTATTTATTCAACATTGAAATATTTTGCAACCACAGCCATGTCACCAAAAAAAATTATAATAAAATTGAATTACAAACCAATTTACTGTCAAGCAAGAAGGGAAAGAAATATTGAATTCGAAAGTAGCAAATGAAGCGAATGTAAATGCGATTCCAAAGCGTTTACGAAGCACGCTCTAATGCACAGACATCGTGAATTTCAATTTGATATAATTTGTCGCTTAATTAACGTCCAATTGAAAAAGTATTGAATTTTTTACCTCTTACTCTGATGATGAAGGTTTCAATTATGTTTGGATATTTCATGGTCAGCAATACTACATTGGTAAGTGGGTTGGAATGTAGAACAATTCTCGAATTCAATGAACTGATAAACAAATTAATTGCATTATTTTAAAACAGTAGGAGATTAAATAATAATTAAATTAATTAGCTTCATTCTTAACATCAATCTGAGTTACAAAATCTTTCAAAATTTTTGACTCTGCCACACCAAATTTGAGCTTTTCTATAATTCAAACTTATTATGTTTCTACTTCATATGTATTTAGCATCAACCATCTAACATAAAACTTGGTTGGTATTATTAAATTACACACGACAGTGGTTAGACATTTTTCTTGTACCTTGTGTGAATTAGTTTTGTCATTTAGTTTCCCTCAAACATTATTTATTAGTTTTTAATGGAACACTGTTCAGCCTGTAATCTAACCAAGGACAATCATTAGTGTTCATTCATGCATGTTCATTAAGTTATTCCTTTGCCTAATGAATTATGTTTGTGTCGCTGTAAGTTATAGTTTGGATGTCAATATTTGCAATGCATAGAAATATTTAATGAAATAATACATCCTTTTGAATGTTTTTCAAATGCCTTGTAATTAAGGAAACTTACATCAATCAATTTTCTTTCTACACTGTGACAGTGAACTAATACGATTCATTAATTGGTTAAATCAATTCATTGATATTGAAATGATATGTTCGAAAATTTGTTTTACTCATCAATTTCAAATCAAGATTCTTGATGGAGGTCATTAAAAAACTGTACTGAAATAATTCATACTAAAATCAAAAGTTTCTGAAAAGTCCCACATGTTATTTAATGTTTTAGTAAAATTACCTAGCAACCTACAACCTTAATTAGAGAAATATTTAAGTAAATCTTTGCACTTTGTGTATTAAAATTTCTACACAAACAAAAACTCTTTCATCCTTTTTGTTTATTATTCCAATTATAGCTGAGTAAAATTACATTTCATTGTTCATTTCTATCTTATTTTCTATATATCTATTTGTCTACAACAAAGAGAAAAAAGTTCACAACATGAAAGGGAATAACTAAAGAGAGCAAGTAGAAAATCTAAAATTAAATCTTGAATAAAAAGAAAATGAAATTTATGATGAAGCGAAATGGCGAAGTGGGAGAATCAAATTGAAGATTGCAATGCTGTTGTTGATTGTTTCATCCTGATTTTTGTTAATTGCGCTTTTTGTTCGTTGCACATTCCCGACTTTCCTTTGGTTTTCCGCTTTTACTTCTACACCAAAAACTTAGAATTGTTTTAATTACAAGCAAAATTGTCACAGCGATGGCACAAAGCAAAACCAGAATCACATCTAATGAGTGATAATTGAGAGAATTCAATCTTACAGCAGCATGGGATTGAAGTAAATTTCCACCATTCTCAACCACATAATCCACCCAAAAGACGGCTGTTTCAAGCGGATCTGATAAGCGTTTACGATAGGAACGGGAAATCTCAATTGCTCGTTGCTTGTAGCTGTTGTCGACAGAAGAAAATCAAAATGAGGTGAAACGAGAAATGAGAGAAGAAATTAACAAAACAATAATGGTAAGAAAGAAAATAAATAACAACAGAATTGTCGATGACATGGAGTAATTATGGATAGATGGATAGAAATAAGAACAAATTTCTGTGTCGCAGACGATTACTCAATGCCATCGACAACAAGGAATGAAAGAATGAAGGGAAAATTCTTTTCGTTTTTCCACTTCATTACATTTTCCTTTCGACATTTTCTTTAACAAACCTTGGCTTCAAAATACGTTGAACGGCATCGACAATTTTATCTCTTGTCAATTGATTATAGTGTAAAACGATTCCCATTCCTCGATGCTCTAACGCAGCTGCATTTAAGTATTGATCGCCATAAATGGGAGTCACAATTGTTGGCTTCTGACAATAAACTCCTTCGCTTGCACCCATCAAACCACCATGTGACATAAATATTTTGACATTTGGGTGACAAAGAATATCGATTTGTGGCAACCATGAACGGATGTGAATGTTCTTCGCGGTGGCAGTAAGTGAGTCATTTTCCCATTTCCACAGAATCGTTTGTGGGAGACTCTTGAAAACTTCAACAATTTCCTGTTTCTTACTTAATGACATACCATGGGAGTTGATGATTGAACCCCAAGACACATAAATTACGCCATGTTTAGCATTATCAAGCAACTGTTGCAGATCATCGGACAGTGATTTTCGTGACTCTCTGATATGAATGCCACCGATTTCTACAACATTCATTGATAAAGGCCTCGGACCATTGAATGAGAAATGCTGATTCACGAAAACAAGACTCGTATTATCCGCCAAGTCACGTAAATTGGGAACAGTTGAATTAAAACGTTGTTGTAACAATTTCGTATCTTTCATTTGACTCATCCTGCATAATCATCACCCAGAAATATAAATAGAAGAAATGGAATGTTACTTCCGTTAAAATAACTAAAATTATGCTTCATGAATTATTCATAATATTGATATTCATAAACATGTACACATCTTTAGATATTGATAGATAAATGAAGTGAAAATATTTTATTGAGTCACCTGTAACCTATTTTCGTCAACTTTACAACAATCCAATTAGTAAAACGTTCGAAGAAATTCATGTTTGGCGTATAACCAACAAACTCACTGGGAATATAAGATGGAATATCCGGTAATCCTACTCTGTCATAATGCCAAGGCATCAGGGCACAGCTTGACTAAACATTTTCGAAATGAAATCGTCTTCGGATCATTGAAAATTTCAATACAAACCATTCCAATGTACGATGTTATGTTTAATTGGTATGCTATTCCCAAACTACAGTCGGTATTGAAGTATTCCGTAATTAAAACATCAAATTTCTGATCACGACTCAGATCAAACAAAACATCAATATGCTTCGAAGCGAGAAGCTGTTCGCATGCATCGTTTCCCCATTCCATTAACGAAACGAATTCTTCGTAATAAACTTTGTAGCTTCGTGGGGCATAAACCTGTTCGTGGTTGGCGGTGATTCGTGCGAAAAATGTAAAAACAAAAGCAAAACAAAAGAAAAAGTAATTAAAAGTGCAGTGCTAGGAAATAGAAAAGAAAATTGTCCACAAATGAAAAGCATGCATGGAATTGAAAATCATTTCGACCCCAAACCTAATGACATCAATAAGTTATTTGCAGATTGCAATAAATGCCAACTGTTACCTTTGACTGTAATCTTACGAAATCAAAAGAAATTATCCAAATCCACCCCCAGAAGTAAATGAAAATTGTCCTCGAGGGAAATCGAGTGCGTCCAATTACAAGCATAAAAAAAATGCTGAATATAACGTGAAAGCAATTTAGTGCCGTAAGGCGCATAAAATTTTATGCCATTTTTTTATTGTCCACGATTTAATGGCTAAAGGCTGAGGACAGTATTGAGAGCGTGAAGAAAGCATAGTAGAAGTTAGATTGATTCATCAAATATTTATGCAACAAATTGAAGCATAAACTTTACATCATAAATGTTAATTGTCGTTCACTTGCAGTGATGTTGGAAAATTGGTTTAGGTTACCCCCCAGCCACAAAGGGAAATGTTTAATGTTTCAAGCTTACCTCATTAACTGAGAATGCTGCTGTCATTATTTGACTTTGATCAAGTACAAAGTCACGATAATTTTCTGGTGCATTTTCATCAGGAAAGTGACTGACAACAACAACATTGTGACCTTTAGCCGCAAGTCCTTTCAAAAGAGGTTGAAATGCACGAAAGTGTGAAATTGCTGGATGTGGAAATATCCCAAGAACACGATAACTTTTACTTGTTTGGCTTCTCAATACAACAACCAAGACAAAAATATAAATAAACTTCATTTCAATAGGAAAAAAATAAATTTTTCCATGCGTCGTGTCGTCGGTGATGATTATTTCTGACTGTTTTGTAGTGGTGGCAGTGACACTAGAAAAAATATACAATTGAATAATCATCTGACATTTATCAGAAGTATTGTGACTACTATCAGTTTCAAGTTTATCAATATTTAGTTGTATTATTTAGGTTTTCTTCTTCTTTTATCACTTAACATACAAACAGAGTTATGTGAAGTGTCGAATAAATACTTTGATTCATACTGTTATTATATTGATTGAGTTGATTAAAGTATACAATAATGAATATCATATTTCCAGCCTTGATTTAATCAAACAATTAAACAAATTATCTTCTATAAATTTATTATCAAATGTCATTTTTATATTAAATTTTATCGTCAACATAGATACCTAAAGAAATAAGAAGAAAGAATTTTCATTTGATGGGAATGGATAAACTGTTTATATTTAGATTGAATATGTCAATAATTTCCATCTCTCTCCTTCTCTTCAACTTTCTTAACTCAATTAATAATTTTTTGGAATTCAAATCTCTGAACATATACAAATAAAGCGTCATTGAATGAGATTGAAAGAAGCGTGGGTGGAGATTTGGTAAAAATTAATTTGACTTTTCCCTCTTGACAGGTTGTTGTATTAAGAGAAAAGGATTTTATTTACGTATCTAATTGAACAAAACATCATCAAGAAAGAAAAATAACAAATCGAATTAATTTGTTTCTAAAAATGGATCGATTTCGATTATCATTTAATTAAAATCCTGTTGATTCTGTTTTTATGATACTTAAACTGTATCGATTTAGATAATTGTTGATTCAGTGGTAGAATAATAAGTTAAAATTCTTCTCATTATTTTTATTTAAAGTTTCCAATCAAGTGTTTCAGTAATAAATATAATAATGTTCTGTATTAAAGTTAGATAATCATGGGACGATTGTATTCATCAAATTCCTGTTTCATTCCATCTTGTTTTCGATGAAGCACTTGCTTGCTCTTCGTTTAAGTGTCATTCACACTAAAGAACATTGATTCACTGCCAAATGTCGCTCAGGAAATATCATTTGGTGCAGTAATCTTTTCTTTGCTGTCTAATGATTGCATCAAGCTTCAAGCTTCGTTCACGAAGTGCAGAGTTTTCTTTTTGAAGTGCTTCTAGTGTTGCATCCTTTTTCTGTATCGCTTGTTGGACTCGAGAATAAATTCGTTGAATTTCCATTTCATGCTCCTTGTTAATAGTTTGGAGTTCATTTTTGATTTCGCTTCGAACTTCGTCTTTCAGATTGTCCTTTTCAGCGGTGAATTTTTCACAAAGCTGAAAGAAATATAAAAACGTAGAGTGAAGACCAATTTTTAGTCTTCTTAGGAAAATGTTGGAAAATAATAAACAACTCAAACTTAATCTTCTTCTTAGAGAAGCCAGAGAAGGCCAGACACGTGAGTGATTAAACATTCACAACTTTTTCTCACAAAATATAATCGCAAGGTCTTGACAGGTTCATCATTTTAATCAACAGTATAAATTTGTTTCCTTGTTTTGTGAACATAAAACATCGGAAAAAATGTTAAACTCTGCTGCCAGAGTTGTTAAATGACATAATTTTTGTTGATTTTCTATTCTATTCTATTCTTTAAATTTTTTATGGATGCCAATGAAATAGATTCAACAATCAACAACCCTGACTTTTTTCATACGAAATGTATGAAAGAAAACGAGTAAATTGTAACAGATGTGAATAAAAAAATAATTATAGACACGAAGCGTCATTACCACAGCACCTAACAAAGCTTACAAACCTTTGTTGAATGACTTAATTGCAGTTCCATCTGCGTCACAACCGCTTTGAGATTTTGGTTGTTGGCGTCGCTTTCCGCAAGCCTTGTTCGTGCCTCAATGTATTTGTCCCTTAATCCTTTTTCAGAATTTTCCAGCTCTCTAATTTCATGCTCGTATTTTTCTTTCATTCGACTGTCAAATGGAAAACAAATATTGAATTTTTAAATGAACTTTTTTTGTTTCGTCGCTTTTTCGTTTGTGGAAATTCGAGCGTTGAATTATATTAAAAAATTCTTCGTATTTTCTGCTATTTTGCGAGACTTAAAGTATGAGAGAACTTTCAGAGAGTGGGAAGTGCTTTTGATGGAGATCAAAGTTGGAAACTTTCACAGTTGAGTTACAACTTTTCCAAGTGGTACACTCAAAGATGAAGCAACAATGTTTCGATAAAACAGAATTCTTTAACACCCACACTCTGGAAAATTTTCTTTTACAAAGTCCCGTCTTTGTGTCATCAAATCCGCTTACTTGAATTTTATTTCGAAATCTTGTTGACTTTTAATCGATTCAGCATCAACTTTCACAACGATAGCATCAATCTGTCGATCACGTTCTTGTCTGTACTGTTCACGAATAACGTTTTCGCGTTCACTTTCACGTAGCTTCATTTTCGTCTCAAATTCTCGTTTCCATATTTTAAAGTCAGCTTCGTATTGCTCTTGAATCTTTTGAATTTCCATCTGATGCTTTGACTCACGTTGCTTAAGCTTTTCTTTGAACGTTTCTTTTGTATCTTCAAGCATCTCCATTTTCTCGTTCATCAACTCTTCTCGCTTCATCTCAAATTGATGTTCCTTTTCTCGCATTTCACCATATAAACGATCTTTCTCTGTTTCGAAATCATGCACCATTCTGAGTCTTTGCTGTTCAGCAGACTTTCTTTCGTCATCCATTTGCTTTTCAAAACGCTCCTTGATGGCTTTGCGTTCTCTTTCAATCGCCTGTTCACGCTCATCAGCATAACTTTCCCGAATAGATTTTTCTGCCTTTTCAAACTTTTCTTTTGTTTCTTCAATGGTTTTCAATACATCAAGATGATGCTGACGTTTCAATGCTTCGGTTTCCTGTTTATAATTTGTTGACATTTTGTTAATCTCCAATTCCAACCCTTTTACTGTCAACTCTTTTATTTTCTTTGTGTTATCACGAACCCACTTTTCACGACGAATCTTTTCACCTGCCATTGCTTGTTCCTTTGCTTTCTCGACTTCTGTTTTCAGACGATGTTCCCAAGCTTGATTTTGACTATCCAATCGTCTTGTGATTTGTGAAACCTTCTCACAAAGCGTTGCTTTGTCTTTAATCAACTGTTCAATGAATGTTTGATGTCGTGCAACAATTTCTTCATAATGTTTCTTTTGATCTTTCAAGCGATTCTGCCCATTGAGCTTTTCCAACCTTAGTGACTTCGTTTTATCATTCCTTACATTTGAGACGTGTTCTTTACTCAACTGAATTGCATTTGAAAGCTCATTGGCACGCAACGAAAGCTTCACAATACAACGTGCTAATTGATGATTTGGAAGCATCAGAAGATCTGAAATTCTGCAATGATGAGATTCAAAATCAAATGTCACAATTGCAATGGAGAGAAGCAAAAATACGCTTTTGAATTAAAATTCAAATCAAATTGTTAGGAAAATTATTTGTTACATCGTCGTTCGTGATAGGAAATCGCTGAATTTGATGTGAAGCATTTTTTAAAACATTTTTCTCTCATTCGTTCCATTCAAAGTCGAATAACAGACAAAGGGAATAAAATTTTCTCGCACATCAACAATTTCATCGACATTCCAATCCGAAATAAAAAGACGAAATATTGCAACAAAGAAAAAAATAATCGCAATCAAAAAAAAAGAAAACAATTCGTAATAAGAGTTGTCAGCAACTAACTTGGGAACGTCTTCGATGACATCGGGCTCCAATGCGAATTCTAATTCGAGATTGTCTCGTTCGATGAGGTTGTTACCCTTGGCATCTATTAGTGCTTTGTCGCACGTTGAGTCAACTTTATCCAAGTATGAGAAAATTTCTCTGAAAAGATTAATGCGGGGGTGGATGATGAAAGAAAAAAAGAAAGATTTTAATTGCCATGAACGAGAAAAGAAAGTTTGAGGTTCTTTAACTCACTTAAGTTTATTGTTCGTTCTATCGCCTTCACTGCATTCATTGGACGGACTGACATCGTCGTCAGGCGATTCAATTGAATTTAAAATCGTATTAAGTTTAAACTCTACATCCGTCTTAAGACTCTTAAAGTCTTCACAATCTTTTCGATCGTGTTCGATTTCTTTAATAATGTCAACAATTTCCTGATATGTTGAATCGTGTTCATTGCCTTTTGTTTCTTTTGTCATAGGTGATTTGTTGTCACTACCATTGTCAGCCATGTTTAACTCGTATTCGGAAAAACTTTCTTCATTCACTGACATCCAACTGACCACTTTTTCAATTTGAAATTCATCCAAATTTGAATCTTGTCGCGTGTATGATGACGATGATGATGATTTCGCTTTTTTTATTTTATCTTTGACATTTTGTGGTGAAACATCATGTTGAACATGTTTCGTTGGCAATGTTTTAACAGTTGAACATCCCAATGAATTCGACATTTTCGGCTTTGTTAAATCTTTGAGATTTTTTGATTTTTTTGACAAATCATTGAGCTTCTTGTTGGACGTGTTGATAGATATGCGGTTGTTGTGGTTGTTATTGCAACTTGAACTCAACATTCCCACATCCTCTTTTGCCTTTAGATAGTTTTTGATGACGGGATTTGTAGATTGATTTAATTTACTTCCCATCATTGATGCGGATGTTTTGCCTTTCGAATTATTTAACTGATTTGTTTCCACCATTGCTTGTTGATGTCGGTGATGATTAATGGAGCCAACTTCATTCTTATAATCCTCAATAATTTGATTAATCTTCAATGGTTTATCGTTTGCTTTCGAGTGATAACGGTAATCGATTTCGTCCAACTCGTTATCTGAATTGCTCATGTAATGCTCCTTGATATATTGCTTCCCGTTCATGTTGTTTACCATCTCGCTTAACGGCTCCATTTTCTCTTGAATGCTTCCTGATGATTTATTTAATTTCTCCAAATTACCACTCGCCTGACTCGATTCCGTTTCCTGATCATCATAATCGCTGTAGTCAATCTCATACACGTCGTTGGTGCTGTTTGTTTGTATATTTGTTGAAGATTGCAATCGAAGCGAGGGTGTGAAGCCAAAAGAATGAGAAAATTGGATTTTCCGGAAAATAAGAAAAATGAAACAGGAAATGTTGATTAATTCTTGTTCGTCTCAATTCTCATCTTCTTCTTTTCATTTCAAAAGATTTCAAAGACTTCTTCGATGTCGAATATGAAAATAATTGATATCAATAACGAAAGAAAACTTTTCCGGATAGATGAATAAAATCTTTTGGGAGAATACTTTTCAATGGATTCTCCATTTTCCTAACAAAAATTTCAATTGAATCTAATAGTTGACAAGTAAATGAAATTTATAACATATAGAACTTGTTGTCACCTGTAGGCGATGACACTAATTGGAAAAGCTTAACAAGAATCATAACAGAAGTTAAAGTTCGAAAATGTGATTAATTTGGAATTGTCTTGACAGTGAACTTTCCAAAAATATTTTTCATATATCTACCAACTAATCCATTTTTCTTACCTAAACGACACACGTCCCGGTAAATCTAACTTCCTATTCTCACCACCCACAACGCTTTCATTTCTCTCTTTTGTTCCGACATTTTCATTTACCCACAAGTCGTAAGATGTCGACTTTTTACTATCGTGATTGTTGGCAGCAACTGCCATGATTTTACTTTGATTGACGCTGAAGGTGCTTGTGGCAGATTTTCCTAACTTCGAAGAGTTGCTGCCATAATCAAACGATAATTTAAGTGAATCAGGTCTTTGCTTGATGACGGAATTTGTGAAATTTGTTAACGTTTCATGTGTGTTCACGTCGTTATTCTTGTTCTCCACATCATTCGCTTTAATCGTGACGATCTCTTCTTCGATGCTTTCACTACCACAACTCGTAGTTGCGTCAACTTCGATCAAAGCTTCCTTCTTCGGTTCATGTGACATGACTTTGTTGTTAGTCGTCTTGTGACCATTCGTCCAATATTTCGAAGTCATTGGCTGTTCATCAATTAGAAGTTTGAAAATATTCGACGAAGACATAGCTGAACGCTGTCGAACCGGAAATTAAATGAGAAGAAGAATTTTTCATCAAGAACAATGAGGGGAAAGAGAAATAAATTCATTGTCGACAGCAAAGAAAAGCAAACTTACATTTCCCAAATTAAATTTCACACTCGAGCTTCCTTTCACATTAATAAATCGACTATCAGCCGACAATGGACGTCGATTGTGACACAAATTACTGCTGTTACGTGATGTCAACCGATTCCGATGGTAGCTCAATGATGCGGAAGCGGGTCGATGTATGTGAACGGGAGGGTAGTAAATTGGTGGTGTTTGTACTTTATCACGCGTTGCTAGGCTAATCTATAGTGACCACAACAAAAGAAACGACGTGAAGTTTTAATGGAGGAAAAGTATTCATGTGACAAGGGGCGAGCGAATGTTGCTGAAACTTTTAGCTTTAACTTAATCAAAATGTTATCACCAGTAAATTCATTTCAACACTAACATTTCTCATTTTAATTAATGATATGATGTTTCGCACTTCGTCACCCTTCACAAAATATCTTTTATGTCGAGGAACATTTCACCAAATATTTGTTTTTCACAAACAAAAAAAAGAAATGTTTTTGTGTCGAATCACTGAACTGAACGATGATCTGAAGGATATTTACCTGTGACCCATGAAGACTTAGTTCCATAGTTCTTACAAACACATTTACCTACTAGTTTTATTTGTTTTTTGTTGTGGCAAAATAAAATATCTTTATTATAGAGTGAAGTTTTGAAAGAAAATCTTAAAACCCATTAATCTTCCATCACTTCGTCTTCTATTTAAAGAAGCAAATTCATGACTTAATTTATTTATCTAACATTTACACAAATTTTATGCTCTTTGAATGTTTGAATTTTTCATCTTTGAATTTCAAGCTGCTCAGACGCGTGAAACTTTTTTCTGTGTTGTTTCTTCTTTTCACTTCCCTTTTCAAATTCAACACAAAGTTTGAAAAAAGGATCAAATATTAAACTTTAACTGACCCAAACAACATTTCACAAAAGACTGAACTAACTGCATGTCGGGTGGAATTATTTAATTTATAAAACATAAACAGAGGGGATAAATTCTTCATAGTAACCAGAAAGATTTTAAGGCGTCATCAATAAGTCATAACCGAAAGGTTTCAGGTCTGAAAGGTATCATAATAATTTTAATAAAATAAATTTGACCGAAATCCATTACGATATGGCATCTGTGGCGACATAACTGTCTCATGAATCCCTATAATAGTTTTACCTCGCCAGGTGTGGGTTGAAACACTTTATTCATTCATAAAAAAAATACTTTCGTTCGAGGGTGTTCTTTGAATAATGTTTTAACTGCTTTAGAACCCTTTCATTTTCTTATTTTTCGTTATCGATATGAAACAAGAAACTCATAAATATTTAAAGCAATCTATCAGTAACAATTTTATATTTGTCATCAAGGACTTTATGGCAATCATTTTGATAGATAAAAATTTTTACTTCAACTTTCTAAAACTTCATCAACTGGTCTTTCATTACGATAAGAATAAAGATTTAATTATGGTAACAAATTGGCAAAGAAATATAAATATTTGATAATTTTAAAGACTTTTTCCGGGAGTTGTCAGTGACAATTTATTTGAGAATTTAAATTTGAGTTTGATTGGGTTAACGAACATAACAATTGAAAGTTATCAACATTTACAACACAGCTAAACATTAAAATAAATAAATATTCTTTTATCAGTTGATTTTATGACTCGAATATTCACTCAAACAGCAGCGACACTCATGAAACTCATAATCAGTACTCAATCACCCTTCAAATAATCAACATTGCTTAAAAATGAAAAAGATTGTCATTTTAGGTGGTGGTGTCAACGGATTATCTTCAGCTGTAAAAATCGCTGAACATTTTCATCGACAAGATGTGCAAGTGACATTGATATCTGAAGATGTCAGTCCAAATACAACTGGTGACGTTTCAGCTGGATATTGGACGCCTTTTCTTGTTGAAGGCACATCTGATGAGAAAATTACGTAAAACTTAAATTACCTAATTAAATTATTTTTGGATTTGAAACGATGAAAATCAATTATTTTAGGAAATGGTCGAAAAGTTCGTATGATTTCTTCCATCAACTTTGGTTGAATGGCCTAGCAGAAGAATGTGGAATTTCAATGATTCCAACTTATCGCTTAACATCAGATCCGGAAGGTGAAGAAGCTCCTTTATGGAAAGATGTCGTGTTTGGCTTCACAAAATTAAATTCTGATGAAACTGCAAGACTTTCACGTGAACATAATCAAACTTACACTGAAGGCTTTCACTACATAACATTTTGCTGTGAACCTACAAAGTTTCTTCCTTACCTTATGAAAAGATTTCTCGCAGCTGGCGGACGATTTATAAAGCAAAAGATCAATAACATTGATGAAGTTTCTGAATTTGATTTGATTGTTAACTGCACTGGATTGGGAAGTAAAGAAGTAACGAATGATATGAAATGCTTTGCAATTCGAGGTCAAGTAGCACGAATAAAAGCTCCATGGATTTATTGTATTTTCAATCACACTGATGATGATGGAAACTACATTATTCCCAACACAAACGACGTCATTTTAGGTGGAACACATCAAGTCAACGATTACAGCTTAGAAATTTCTAAAGCTGACTCAGCTTTTATTTTTAACGGCTGTAAAAAAATTATTCCAAGCATTGAGAATGCAGAAGTCATAAAAGAAATGGTTGGTTTACGACCAGGACGAAAAGAGATTCGTTTAGAGACAGAACTTCGCCGTCGAAACGCTCCCATTATTCATAATGTCGGACATGGTGGAAGTGGAGGTAAAGGAAGAAATTTTTTGAAATATTTTCACTTCAATTTTTATCTTTTCTTAGTGACACTTTGTTGGGGATGTTCTGACGATGTTCTTCAACTGACGATTGAACTCTTTAAAAAAGCGAAACTTTAAAACGAGCGAATTTTTCTTATCATTTTTCCATAGAAATTTCTTCAATGATCTTCAGGCTGAACTTGAAAAATATTGTAAACAATTTCATGGTGATTTGTTGCTTCCAATTTCTATATAAATCGATTGAATTTCTAATTCCGCTTTAGTTTGATTGTGAAATTAATTCAGTGATAATTAAAAAAGACTAGAAATGAAGTTAATATTGCGGTTTTTAGTTGTTTTTCTCGTGTTCGAATTGTCTTGGGGAAAGTTTAAGACTAACATAAACTACATGATGCAACGACCAGAACCACCAACAATGTTTCCACCTGTTAGACAACTTTCTAGTTACTATAGTGGACCAGCAATAGCTGAAGCTGTTCTTCGCTCTTGGAATTTACTCCCAATAAGGCTTGGATTACATTCAGATGCTGGATACCAACAGTTTCTTGCTGGTGATGAATACATGAAAACTGATGCCAACAGAAGAACATTTCCAGACGATTGGGTTCGAGTTGTCAACCATATTGTGATGAGTTTGGATTTAAATGCAAAAAGGAAATATTCAAGAATAAAATTGGCACAATCTGAGAACTCGATTAATGACGAATTTTATCAGATTGTGTTGAGAAGTTTAAGTCATAATGTTCCCGTTGCAATTGCTTTCGTTGGTCAAACACAAGAGTCATATGATATGATGGGAGCACGTTACAATTACCTTTTAGTTACGTCTTTGACTGGTATGGGTGAAGCAACAAGTTATACTTATCTTGATCCCAGTGATGGAAGTTTTCGTCAATTTGATACCAGTCAATTAACGTATCTTCTTGCTGGTGGAGTTAATCAAAATGGTGAAGAAGTTCCAAGTTATGTCATTGCTTATCTCGATAGTGCTGACAAAATCTTTCTCAATTCATTGGGTGCAACGACACAGCAGCAATCAAGTGATGAATGTAATTTTCTAACAAAGTTAACGAGTGTTTGCACGACTTTGTCTCGAACGAAGCGTTCAGCATACAGATCATCAACATGTATGGCTGTTGATTCAACAAATCCTATGTTCAATTATGAAGATTACATTCATGTGGTTTACAAACTTATTGGGCGAAATGGTATTCAAATAAAGCTGACTCGACCGACTGCAATGACTCTTGAAAGAGTTTTTATGGAAAACGATAGACAATCTTTCTTGCAGTATCTCGAAACATTACTCACAAGAATCGTTCAAAAAGGAACAGTCAATGATTCGGATCGAAGTCATGCAGCTCAAGTTATTTATGATGGAATGCCATATTTCCACGAGAAAACATTAACGCTCCTTCGTCAAGATGATAATCGATCTATTTTTATTCAGACATATCGCGCTTACAGTTTCCATGACACTGCAAAGAGTATTGGAACTGATAATACAATTTACATCGAAGATCAACCAAAAGCTTGATTTGTTTTTCAATCAATTATTATCTGTTTTATTTTAATAAAAATAGCAATTGTCAAGGTTAAATAGAATAAAAAGCTCAGTACAGTTAAAAACGCTTTTCTTAACTGATTTTATAATTTGAAATAAGTCTTTATCTCAGACACATTTGATAATAAAAAAATCAAACTAGATGGCGCTTTTTCTGTTTGAAATTTAAAAAACGGTTAATTTTCGAATTTAATTTCATGTGATCAAAACAAAAGAAAATTAATCATGGAATGCAAAAATTTAATATCATTTGCTTAAAGGCCAATCAACATTCCTGATCGTGACCTTTGCTTTCAAGAAGAGCATTTTAATTAAATAAATTTTACTTATCAATTTTGATCCAGTTTTGGCATCTGATGATGTAGAGGGCAAATTAATCTTTCTGTAATATTATACATTTATTTTTACAATTGATATTTTATTGATTGGTGTTGGAGATATTTCGTGAGAAATATTCACATTAGCAAGGTAATTAAGTTCATTCATGTGTATAGTATTTAAAAAATCATTATAACTAAGCATCGCTAATAATTCATGACGCAAAAAAAAATTCGTGTCATATTTTATTTTTCTATAGATAAATGTTTATAGAATGAATTCTTAAATTAGAAAACAGCAGCCATGGTTCATTTGCCTTCTGACATCAAAAATTACTATTACTAAGTGATCACAAATGATAGAGAAAAGTCCCTTTGTCGGTGAAAACGTGCAACGTTCGACAGTCAAGAAAAAAGAAACCCGTCCGGGAGATACAAAAAAAACATTTGTACAGTTAACAATTATATTAGAAAAAAAGTAAACACATTTTGACAGAATGAGAAGATAATAATTCCGATTTGTGTTTGAGAGGCCTGAAAATTCGAGAATTCTCAAAGTTTTCGTAAGAAGGAAATATTTGTAAATCATGTCAATAAATCAAAGCTTAATCTAATTCATTTCATAGCATTACAACATTAATTTATAAGGTCAATGAACCATTTAACTAAATACGTAATTTCCAGAACACTTTTAACGTACAACGCCCACCCAAAAAACAAAATTAAATTAAATTCAACACAAAAACACTTTATCGATCTTCTCATGTGATTTTCACATGTCCAAGCAAATATTTCAAAAAATATTTTGCTCATCGCGTGTATAGTTGTGTGCGGAAAACTTTTTTTCAAGTTGGAATTTTGTTTACAATTTTATCATTCAAGCGGAGAGACATGAAAATGCGGTGAAGCAGCGTGGAGCCAAAACAACAAGTCAACAATAAGGCTTGGCTTTGATACAAAACTCATATATTGATTATCCTTTTTTATAATGTGGTCTCAGCATTAAAAGTGAAAATTTGCTACAAGGATATGGCGCTGTGTGCGACTGTATCGTTCATTCAATGCTTAGCATTCATTGTTCTGTTTTGAATTCTCTCATCGCAGTCGCGTTCGCAAGTATGTGTCGGTAGAAGTGAATCAATCGAGACCCTCAGTGTGAAAGAAAAAAAACTCCGAGAGCTTCATTCTTTCGCTGTTTGTCGAGTCGTGAAGATTTCTAGTTCCGAATTTCATCGAAATCAGTTTTTTTTTGCTTTTGAACTCGGTGGCTTAACAAAGTAATGAATTTTTTTCTCTATTTGCTTGATTGACACAAATGATTTATTGACTGAAATGGAAGTGAAAATAAAAGAGTTGTACATCATTTAAGCTTTTGTCGGTAGACTCCAAATCTAGCTCTTATTATGTCATCGTTGCGTGTGTGTTGGTTTTAACTTTCAACTGCAAAGCAGTAAAGAATCGTGCTTTGTTAACATTATTTTGCATATATTTGATGATTCTTCGCTTCTTAAAGAATTTTAATTATCGCTTCATTCCTTTTTTTTCTTCTTCTTCTCGTGTTTAATGATGAATAAATGAAGACGAATCACCGACAAAAATGTGATAAGTGACTGGTTTTTGATTTTTTTTTATTTAATGTCGCGTTATCTCTTATGAGAATCTTATGAGAATCTAGAATCTTATGACAAATAATTTTTCTTTATACTTTTTTATTCAATTTTGATCAAGAAACATTTAAATTTAAATGTGTTGAATGTGAAACTATTTGTTGTTATTTTACTTTGTCTTTTCTTTAACTTAAGCAGAGTATTGAATGAATTGATGAGTAAAGTATTTTATTTTAGGAAGAAAACATTCATTGGATAATTACCGTTTGAAAAAATAAGACGAAGCAGAAGACTTGCAAAAAATAAAAATGTTCAGTGGATTTACAGGTGAGGCCGTGAAAAACTTTTTATTACTCATAATATTGATTTTCCCATCTTGTGTCTCGTGCTTTTTGTGTTGGAAACAGAAAAAAAATTCTTTCCGTATGATTTTGTATTCTTTTTTATGAACAACTGTTTACAATCAGATAACTATGACTTTAATTTCTTCATTTAGGAAAGAAATATTCAATGTTTTTCGATTCTTTTCTTTTCATTTTATTTCAAAAATGTTTTCTTGTGATTTTCTTTAAATAGAAAATTTTTCATAATCATCGACTAAAGATTTAAGATTTGTAAGAGTTGCACAAAACAAAAATTTCAAGGATCAATTTTAGTCGATGATGAAAGAAACATATTTTATTTGATAGATTGATATAAGTCGTCAATAAAATTTTCTTTCCATTTTCACTGCTTTCCCGAAAAAAATTTTTTTTCTTTCACTCGGTCAAGCAGACAAATCATCATGTGAGTAAGATTTCAAACAATTTTTACGAAATCGTACTTTTCGCATCAGTACAGAAGTATTTAGCTCATTTTTTTTAATAAATGACTTCTTCATCAAATCACTTTAGTTTCACTTCTCATTTAGCCGCCAAAATTTAGTTAAAATACGAAAAAAATCATAAAATCTTGCTCGTGAAAATCTTTTGAGAAGGAGAATTTGTTTTCTTAAAGTTTATTTTTGGCATAAATTGCGTAGTTTATTTTTATATCGAACACATGTGAACAAGAGGTGCTTCATGCATACTGGAATTGAAAATGAGTTTCTTACATTTAAAGCGTAATAGTTTCCTGTCTTACAATTTCTTTTCTTTCTTTCGATTGCAATTGCGCATTTTAATGAAAGATTTTCTGTGTTAAATATCAAGTATCTAATTAAATGGCGACAGAAAAATGTTCTTATCGATTCCATTTGAAATATAAAACTTTCTTTCAAGAAAAAAAGAAAATTGGAAACACAATCGCAATTTATTTCTTTATCAACCTTCCCCGTCTTGTCTCACGCAATACTTCTCTGTCTCCGCAGCTGTTTTTATTATTTTTTCAGCTTTTTTAACGTTCTTTCATCATTATTATTATTGTTGCTTCCAATACTTGATAGTGACCTTGAAAGTTGAGCATGACATCACGAATGTTTATACACAAAGAATCAAACACATAGTTGCGGTCAAAACTTGTTTCATTTCAATTTTTTAAAGCTTATTTAATTAAAAGTTCCTTCGTTTGATCCCACACAATTGGGATTTATTAAGAATGTCTTTTTATGTTACGTATATGTATAAATATGTATGACTCAACTAAATATGACATAATATTTAAGTAGATATTCATACAATATAGAAGAAGGCAAATAAATGTTGAAACTTTTGCGTCTCGCACGTGGAAGGAAATAAATGTAACATCAACATACCTACCTTAATTCTTTATTTGCCACAATTTTATTGATATTAAATATTCAAGACACTTTGAAAGAATTGTCTATCGTCAATCACAAAACCACATAAAACTACTGTGACTTCTCAGATTTATTCTTATAACTTGCTATGTAGTTATTGAAGAATCTCGTTGGGTTGCTTTTAATCTCTCACACATAACCATACACACACATGCCAATACTTTTATAAATATATTTTCATTCTAAATATATTTTCCGCAGCATCTCTGAAAAGTCTCGGTGATAAAGCCGCTGGCTTATTTGATAGAAAGAAGAAGGAAGCCGGTGATATGGCAGGGGAAAAGGCGACAACTGCGAAGAAGCTTGCAGAAGATCAAGTAAAGAAAACAACTGATGCAATTTCCGGTGCAACTTCGGGTGCCCAAGGTTTAATTGGTGGATTGACAGATGATGCAAAATCTGGAGCAAAGGACGTTCAAAAGAAAGCCGGTATGATGAATTTAAATAAGAATTAGATTTGAAAATCAAATTAAATTGAAATTTACAGAAGAGAAAGCTGACAGCATAGAAGCTTCGATTGAAGATCAAATTGTCACTGCGAATCAATCAATGAATAAGGCAGCTTCTGATGTGAATAAAGCAACGAATGAAGCAGTAGAAAAGGCAGCTGTGAAGGTTGACAATGCGAAACAAGAATCTCAAGCACAAGCAGATTTACTTAAAACTGGCGCCACTACAGCAATGGATCAAGGTTTGAAAGCAGCTGAAAATGCAGTTGATGACTCATTGAGAACTGTTGAGAGAGCTATTGATGATAAAATGAAGGCTGCTAGCAAAGCTGCTGATGAAAAAATCGCTGAAGCTAACAAATATGCCGATGAAAAACGTCAACAATTAACTCATGTTTGTTACAAATACAAACTCAACACTTTATTAATTTTTTTATCTTTTTCTTCTATTCGTTTCAGACTATCACTGAAAGCATTGACAAAGTTCAACAAACTGCAATGGGCGAAGCTGGAAATTTGCTTGGAAAATTGAATTTGGGAGGCGGCAAATAAAATAAAAGTCGCATTTATATCTTACCTATTTTCCATTTTAAATAATTTCTTTCTTTGCTATAAATATTGAAATTATTTTAATTTTTTTATCATTATTATTATTATTACAAGCACAATGTTTTAAACGCATTTTTTGCGTTCATGCATAAAGTAAATAAAATATAAATTTGAGTCTCAACACAATGCCGCAACCTTCGAAATAAACTTTAAATGCAAGACCACAAAGTCAATCCAACAAAAAGCTTAAGTAAGTGTCTTAATTGGAGCTTGAGGACTTCAAAATGTTATTCAATAGTTTCATGATATAATCTCATTGTTGAGAATATAAATTTATTATTGTATCGTTCCAGAATCTCAAATTTAATAAATCGATGTTAATAACCGACTTTGTGTTTCATTTAACCTTATCTTAAGTCGTTTCAGAGTGTATAAATAGTGAATCATTTCCTAATAGCTTTTCAAGAACAAAGTAGATAAATCTAATAATATGTAAAAGTTTTCAGATGAAATGAATACAATTTAAAGCGTCAGAATGTGATTTTCATTTTGTTCCGTAGCTAATTTTACCATCTACGCTTTGGTATGCAAAACTTGTTTTTGCGTTGCTTGCTTGTTTACATGGTGTACGTGAATATTGACATGAAGATTAGAAAATGCCGAAAAATGTAATTTGTAATTGTCCTTATCGAAATATGTTACAATGAAGAACTTTGAAGATAATATATGAAAATGCTGAAGTTGATTATAATATTATATTGCAATGACATTCAAGAGAATAGCAAGAAAAGTCACAGAAACAATTTATCAAGATAAAATATTTACAAACAAAATAAACTCTACAAAAGATGCAACCTGAAGTTGATTGCAAAAGAAATTTCTTAGAAATTTTTAATGAATTGTCAAAAATTTGCTTTAATCCTTCTAAACTGAGTCAATTAATAACAAACAAACTTTATCATTTGTGTTTATGTTGTAAAAGTTGATAACGAACATTTATTTGCAATTGTGTAAATAATTTTTTTTATTTGCACACATCACTAAAGATTTTCACATCAGAAAATTAGTTTAAGTGGCTGATAAGCTTTTTCAAAGCCACTCATTCAGTTTCAAAAGTCTGAGAAATAATGTCGTCGCTTAATCTTGGTTCTCATACTCATTCGATTCCTGTAAGTTTATTCAAAACCAACAGAGCTAAAGTGGTTAAAGGATTGAGAGAGACAAAAAAAATTAAAAATGAAGACTCGACCTACATAATTTTGAAAGGAGGCTCTGAAGATGAGTTTGGATTTTATGACACTGACACAACTCAAACGAATTTTCGACAGGTAAGAGGCAAAATTTAAAGAAGGTTTACATTAAATTTTATGACGCTCATTACAGGAATCTTACTTTCAATATCTCTTTGGTGTTTCTGAACCCAATTTCTTTGGAGCTGTTCGTGTGTCTGATGGTCATGCCATACTCTTTGCTCCGCTTTTACCTCCTGGTAAGTTATCTAATTGTAGTTTAATCAAAATTCAATAATTTGGTTTTGTAGATTACGCAGTTTGGATGGGTCCGATTAAAACACTTGAAGAAATAAAGGAAAAATATGAAGTTGAAGAAGTTTTCTACACAAATCAAATGGATCGTTTGTTGACTGATAAAAATTCTTCACTACTCTTGACTTTAGCGGGTGTTAATTCAGATAGTGGAAAGCAATATTTACCAGCATATTTCGAAGGAATGGAAAAGTTCGCTCAAGATGCTGATATTCTCTTTTCAGTCATTGCTGAATGTCGAGTTATTAAATCAGCAGCAGAAATTGAAGTTCTTCGTTATGTAGCAAAAATATCTTCAGATGCACATAAGAAAGTTATGAAGATGCCATTCACTAAACAGAAAACTTTTGAATATCAAGCTGAAGCTGTTTTCCTTGCTCATACATACTATGTCGGTGGTTGTCGTCATGCTTCTTATACTTGCATCTGTGGTGTTGGTACCAATAGCGCCATTCTTCACTATGGACATGCAGGAGCTCCAAATGATCGTGAAATAAAAAATGGAGATATTTGCCTATTCGATATGGGAGCAAACTATTTCGGTTACTGTGCTGATATAACTTGTTCATTCCCAGCTAATGGAAAATTTACTGACGATCAGAAACTTATTTATAATGCTGTACTTGCAGCTAACATGGCTGTTCAAAACACTGCTAAAGAAGGCGTCAACTGGGTTGATATGCATCTTTTGGCAAATCGTGTGATGTTAGAAAAACTTAAGGAAGGAAATTTGCTTAAAGGAGACGTTGAAGAAATGATTAATGCTGGTTTAAATTATGTTTTCCAACCACACGGTTTGGGTCATTTGATCGGTTTAGATGTTCATGATGTTGGTGGATATCTGCCTCATTGTCCTGATCGTCCTGCAAAAGTCGGACCTAATAGATTGCGTTTCGCTCGTGTTCTTAAAGAGAACATGTACGTGACAATTGAGCCTGGTTGTTACTTTATTAAACCATTGCTTGAGAAAGCTTACAACGATGCGACACAATCAAAATTCTTAGTTAAAGAAAATCTTGATCGATTTTGGACATTTGGGGGTGTAAGAATTGAAGATGATGTTCTGATTACGAAGACTGGTGTTGAGAATTTTGCAATTGTTCCAAGGACAGTTGAAGAGATCGAAGCTTGGATGGCTGAGAAGGATAATGTACATTTTGAGTCTTATTAGGATAATTTAGAAAATTTATGTTCAATTTATTGTGCTATATTGGAAATGGGGAAAAATATTGCGAAAGACAAGCAACAAATAATATCTACTTCTATATTTTTATAGCTCATGATATTTATAAACAAATAAACTCTACAAATGATATAACTTGAAGTTTGCTTTGAAAAGCTTAATAAATTTTTTATATAGGCAGATGACATATGTCAAAAAGTCTCCACATTCAGTATGTGTATGTAAAGTCACTGCTTGATTTTAAGAATTTTAAATTTTAATTTATCCAGGGTTCAAAGGAAATTGTTTATGCGCAAACATAGTGGAAAACTGAAAGGAAAGGCTATTGTGCATGAAGATAATAAATCAAATCCAGTTTGATCGTAACTAAGATCGCAAATTAAAAATAATATTGTGAAAATTTCCTCGCACAAATGTTCTCGAACACAATGGCGGAGAGTCAAGAAAATATAACGAAAAGTTGTGAAAATAGTAAAAAGAATGGAACAAAACTTAATGACGACTTGAAAGTGAGCTCTCCTTCTCATGTTAAAAGAAGTGGTGAAGCTATAGTGAATAGCAAATCAGACGAAAATTTAAAATCAAAATTATTACAAAAAATGTCACCAACACAGTCACAAATAACTCTCCAATCATCACAAACACATTCAACGAATGGCACTGGGAATTCGACCGAAACTCATAAGAATGACGGAAAATCAAAGAATGTTGTGAAAAATACACACGAAAGTACATCGAAAGACAAGAAGAAACATGAAGGGCACGGTAAGTAATTGTTTGAGTTCAATTAAAATTAAAACTATACCATTTAAACATTTTCATTTGAAATTTTTATGAGTCATTTAATACTTGAACTTGTTTGCATGAAAACACATTTGTTGTGTTATTCAACGTTATAGAATTGTATTTATTGTATTATAAGTTCAATCTTACAGAAAGTAATATTTATTTCTCTTTTTAGAATCTTCTTCACGAAGCCACAAGAAAAAGAAAAGTAAAGACAAAGATCGTGAGAGAGAAAAGGTAAATCGAATAAAAAAACTACAACCATCGGCGTTTTTATTGTAAATATAAATTTATTTCTAGGAACGGAGAAAAGATTCGTCATCACAACACCAGAAAGAAATGAAGGAAGGGGAAAAGATTCAAAATAATTCATCTGGCGGTCACCAAATCAAAGAAAATGGAAAAATCTCTGAAATTAAAGATAAAAATTTTTCTCAAGATATCACAAAAGAAAAATCGCCTCAATCTCTCAGTACAAAGAAAGAAGCCTTACCAACGTCAAAGGAAAAGGCTTCATTTTCAATCCCAGTAATTTTATCACCACACAGAAGTAAAACTTCTGACTCTTCAAAGAAACAAGACAGCACTTTTATCAAAGTTGATTATTTGAAATCAACGAAAAGTGAAAAAACTTCTTCTCCTTCCATTACCAAGGAAAATGTTTCTCGAGTTCTCGATTTTGCTTCAACTACAAAATTAAGCAACGGAGTGAAGAGTGAACCAAAAGATGAACAATTACAATCATCATCATCATTTTCGTCATCAACAACGTCAATAAAAGTTGAAAAAGATGTAATCACACCAAATTCAACTCCATGTAAAGTTGAAATTAAAAAAGAGTCTGGAAATACAAAATCTAACACCAAATCGTCACATCACAGCAGTAGTCATCATAAAAATCATTCTTCCTCTTCATCTTCCCATCACAAATCATCATCATCTCATAAAAGTAGTCATGGAAGTAGCAACAGTAGCAGCAAGGATTGCTCAAAATGTTATCGACGCTCAAAGATAAAGAAAACAAATATTGGAATTCAAGTTCGTCCCGACGAAAATATTCCAAAACCACCGACAAGGCCTTTAGAATTTGAAGCATCACATCGTGTTGGCGTTAATCGTCATCCAGTTACAATCAACACAAACTTATCATATTTAAAATATGGAAGATTCTATCATATTGAAGTTCATCCTAATGGTGGAGCTTCAATTGTTCATATGTATCAAGATGAGCTCAACACTTTGAAAGCTGAAGAAATGAATGAACTTGTTGATGAATTCTTTGATTTAGTATTCAGCGAGGATGAAAATGGTTTTGCTTATCATGTTATGGGCGTTGTACATAATGCTGCAGCATATTTGCCAGATCTTTTGGAACATATGGCTGAAAACTATTCAAATTTAACTGTTAAAGCTGGAGTTCTTGGACGAAATAACGACATTGAAACATGCACAATGTTGCAATATTACGAGCAAGTTGCAAAGACATTTGAAGAGGGAACTGTTCGATATGGTCCATTACATCAAATCAGTTTGGTGGGAAAAGTTCATGAAGAAGTTGGCGGATATTTTCCTGATCTTCTTGGCAAACTTGAGAGTTGTCCATTTTTAAAGAAGTCAATGCCTTGGGGAAAACTTTCTTGTATTCAGATGGATCCTCGTCTCTCGAATGACGGTCCGATCTTATGGATTCGTCCAGGTGAGCAGTTAATTCCCACTGCTGAAATGGCAAAAACTCCATTAAAGAGGCAAAGAGCAAGAATTAATGAATTGAGAAATCTTCAATATTTGCCGCGTTCATCGGAAGCTCGTGAAATTATGTTTGAAGATCGAACAAAAGCGCATGCTGATCATGTCGGAATGGGACATGAAAGACATACAACAGCAGCTGTTGGTAAGTAAAATTTAGATTTTCTTTTCAAAAGTTCATAAAGTTAATGTTTTAATTTTTACAGGTGTTCTTAAAGCTGTTCATTGTGGTAAGGAAAGCAAACAAAATCGTGTAACGAAGGATGTTGTCGCATTTGCTGCACAATCCTTTCCACTTCTTACTGAAAAGCTTCAACTTGACTTACATGAACCGCCAATATCTCAATGCATTCAATGGATTGAAGATGCAAAACTGAATCAGCTGAAACGTGAAGGTGTACGATATGCCAGAATACCATTGTATGATAATGACATTTATTTCCTCCCACGAAATATTATTCATCAATTTCGTACGGTGACGGCTGTGACAAGCGTCGCATGGCATTTAAGATTACGACAATATTATGCTGATCAGGATGAGGCCGATGAAATTGCAAGTAATTATGACATTGAAACACCACAGTATAAAGAAAAACAAACAATTTTACCTCATCCATTGTCAGAAAATGAGAAGACACCGGCAAAGCGAACGCATGATGGAAAGCTTAAGATAAAGTCTGTGAGTGAGAAAAAGTTTCATGATGGCTCAAAAATTGATATGAGAAAGTTGGAGAGATGTCCAAGTGATGTTGGCTTGTTGAGCAATGGAAGTCTTCACGAACAGAATAATAAGACGCCTCATAAAAGTAAAAAGAAAGATAAAAATCATGAGAAGGGTAGCGAGAAGAAAAGGAAAAGTACAAAGAAGAGTAAACCACCAACACCACCGACGCCAATTCGGATCGATTCTTATAATTTGAATAGAGACGAAGAATTGCATTATAAACGAATGAATCAACAACAGAAGACGACTTTAAGACCAAGTGATAAAGAAAACAATGAAAGCTCACTAGACTCGATGATTGTTGTTAAGGAAAGTGACATGATGGAAGTTGATGACATTCCAGTGGTAGCTGAAGAGATTGTCGTTGAAGAAACTGTCGTTGAAACAACAACAAGTACAAATAGTATTGAAAGTATTGAACCATCACCCGATCAATCACCAGATTTTCATATTTCAATACAATCGACGCCGCACTACTCAGAAGAGGTTGTCACAGAAACAATTGTAGCTTTTCCTCATTGCAGTCAAACTGCTGCACCTTAAATGTAAGTTTCTTAAGATTGTTAAAGGAATTTTATTAAAATCCATTTAATTCTTTCAGATTTTACAAATATAAATTTGATTTCCAAATCAATCATACAAATGAACAGGAGGCAAAAAACAATACAAAATATGATCTCGGATTAAGTTTATTGATGTTGACATCTTTCAGTTCATTTAATGTTTTCATGGAAATTATGTAAAGAATTAAAGTATCGTGAAATAATCGATTTTTTTTTTCGCTTAAGAGAATATCACCAAAGTTAGTCGTAGACAAAGTTTGATGATGATCTTTACATTTGCGAAATATTAAAAAAAACACAAACACGAAATGTTTTTGGTAGACTAAAGATTTTGCAGAAAGAAAAATATTCCCAGTTGAGCTGATTAATCAGAATATTTATACATAGTGTTGAACATTTTGTTCTGTAGAAATAATTTAGATGTCAGTCATACCTTTCTTTTACTTAATACCGGCTAAGTTTTCCTTAAAACGACACATTCAATAACTGTGAAAAAACCACTAATTTGATTGTTTGTTTTAATGCCTTAGACAGTCCAAATTTTCACTTCACATTTTCTTAGATTAAACATAGTTGATAAAGAGTATTTTCAACTGATTGTTAAGAACGGAATGGTGCTTAGAAATGACGAAGGATGAAATGATTAGACTACGATAATAGCGAAGCGACGAAGAAGGGAAAAATTCTCTTTTTTTAAGAAATAGTTTTCTCATTCTAACAACATAATTTGGTATCAAACTCATGATGTTCATTTGAACAATTATGTAGGTATTTTTTATTAAGTATCATAAAATGTGAATAAAATTTCAATTAAAACTAAATCAGCACTTTCTTTATTTTAAACAAATTTCAGAATTAAAATTGCTTTTGACCGAGAATGAAAAATTTAAAATTATCTACATATCTGTCAAAAAATGTTAAACCATCAAGATCGATGTGAATATGAGAACCGCAGCCCACAACTGAATCTTAATCCATGATGGATTGTATGGGTGGATTAAATCTGGTCTGGGTACCATTTTGGGGGGGGGGGTGGATGTAGTTGAGTAAATGTGATAGATAAGTAAGCGAATTGTCATCACCGGTGGTTAATTTTGTATTCCTCTAAAAGAGATATTCAAACATGACAGGGGAAAAAAGCAAACCCTGGTTTCATTGTAGTCCGATCAAAACAAAATGTTGCGAGCAAGCAAATTATTTAGTTTTACTAAAAATATTAAGAATTATCGCTTATGTTTTGGATCAAAATCGAATGAAAAGGTTCTTGGTTATAATGAAAAACCGAATAATAATGAAATAATGGCAGATTATATAGGTGAGTCCATAAAAACTTAAATATCATCAGAGTTACATAAATAATTTTTTAGGACCACCTGATAAAAATTCTAACATAAGGCCAATACTCCGCTATATCCCAGTAAATGAAACAAAATTACAAAAAGATCTTAGACTTCGACGGAATGAAGTTCAAGATTGGGTTAGTAAATTCTGGAGGAATCATAATGAAAGATTTTTTCAAGAAAAAGAACTTTTTATAAAAAAACAACGGCTGAAAAGTGACGAAGAAAATGTGACAGCTGATAAAATGAGTGAATTTTACAAAGCATTTTTGGACAAGAATTGGAAACTGCACGTTTATTTTAATGTATCATGGTATATGAAGAATTTTGAACTTTTATTCTTAGCATTTACAGTCAATTTAGAATCTGCTGCCAGATTAATTAAAAATAAAGTTAAACGGTCAAATTAATAAAGCTAACTTGTATGCGTTTGTAGAGTTTTGAATCGATATGTTGAGTATTTGAATGTAGTAGTAAATAGTAAACAAAGAAATGTTTCATTCTAGAATAATTTTGAAATATTTTATATTAGGTTTGTTTTTTAACTGCACCTATTCGTATAAACCAGTGGTGCTTATTCATGGCATTCTCTCTGATGGACCTAGTATGATTCCAATCTCGGAACAGATTAAATCAGTGAGTTTTTAAAAAATTTCTTCTCTATGTGTTGAAAAATTGCATAATTAAATATCTTGAAGAGTCATCCTGGAACTGAAGTTTATATCATAGATAAATTCAACAATTGGCAAAGCTTAGAACATGCTCTTGGTCAAATAGAAACATTTTATGATGAGTTTGATGCTATTTTTAAGGCACATCCTGAAGGTGTACATGTTTTAGGATATTCTCAAGGTGGCCTTCTAGCTCGAACTCTTATTCAGTTTTATGAACATCATAATGTTAAACGACTGATATCCCTAAGTAGTCCACAAGCAGGACAGTTTGGCGATGCTTTTTTACATCTCATATTCCCATCGCTTTTCGCACGAAACGCTTACGAATTATTTTATTCTCGAATTGGACAAAAAACTTCAGTTGGAAATTACTGGAACGATCCAAACCAAAGGCAGCTTTATTTACGGTATAGTGAATTTCTACCCTATGTTAACAATGAAGTATTAACGAAAAACTCCAGTCAATTTCGAAATAATTTATTAAAACTTGAACAAATGATTTTAATCGGTGGTCCCGACGACGACGTCATAACGCCTTGGATATCAGCGCACTTTGGATTTTATGATTCAAACTTGACAATGATACCAATGCGTGAACGTCAAATCTACACTGAAGATGCTATTGGACTGAAATCACTTGATGAAAGTGGAAGACTGAAAATTGTTACTGTTCCTGGTGTCAAGCATTTTGCTTGGCATCTCGATAAGAAATTAATTGAAAAAGTGGTTGTTCCCCATCTAGACTGATTCATTTGCTGGTTTACCAAATTTATTCTATTCTGTTTTAAGCTAAAGAAAATTTTAATCTCGTGTTGGTAACTATCCAAATTTTATAAGAAATAAAAATGTCTGTGAATTAGAGAAATAAAAGAAGGAAAGAAAAATTTAATTAGATGTTTTATTCTCAAGTTAGATATATCGTTTTCGTTCATAAAATTTCATCACACACTTTTTTAATATTTCAAAGAAAAAACATTGACATAAATAGAATAGATGAAAAATGCAAATGACCACTAATTGCATAAAATTATGTTTCATCCTGGAAAAGGAAAAGAATGAAAACCCTTTTTGAAACACTGAAGAATGACGTCCAATTTGTCAACCGTCACGAGATCATCAACGCAATTAGCCTTTTAGTCAAATGATTAATGTGATAGCAGTTGCATGACATCGCATACGAAAGGCAAGGAGTTGACTTTCTCCTGTTGTAAATATCTTGATGGTTTAGAAAAAAAAAACGTCAAGAGGTGCTTGTCGTAACAAAACAACGAGAAAATTCAATAAACACATTTTTAAGGAGCGAACGTGATTGTAATGACAATATTGGTAAAAATGAACGGTGTGGAAAGTTAAAAATTCGGTTTGAATATGATTTCAAAGGAAATGAAGAGTTTTTTAAGGAAGTTCCCGTGAATTTTTTTTTCCTTTATACCTGGAAAAACTTTTAATATTCTCTCAACAAATTTTCATTCTTACTCGTTTTGAGATGAAGAAAAAAAGGAATTTTTATTACGAATCAAAAATTCCTAATCTATGATTTATGATTTTTCATTAGTTTACTATTGTCATCGAACAAATATAGACATGAAGCATTGAAGTCCTCTCACAAAGGGCTTTATCATGACTTGACGTAATTCAGATGCTAAGAGACTTAATTACATTACAATCAGGACGATAAAGCTGAGTGGGAATAAAAGATTCAAACATGTGATGATGGACTTTTATTGTTCTTTTAAGCGGCGAGTCCGAAATTGCTTTCATGAATTTTTAATATTTATGAAGATGAATGTGCATCAGATTTTTATTTTTCTTTCTCTTTTAATTGCATGAAATGCTCAAGATTTGCCAATTTTCTTTTTGCTTTGATACTATAATAAATATCTGCAATAAATCAGCTTTACTTCTCATGTTTTTCATCACATTCATTGCCTTAGTCAATGCAAGAAAGCAATTAAAGAAAATCCAGATGAAAACGAAAGAATTTGCTTTCAATTTAATATAATTTAATGTTGATTGAATCATCATTACTAATTCACGATGTTGTTGAAGCTATTGAAGAAACATCTTGTGCAATTGTACCCTAAGGAGATTTCTTTCTGATTACCTCGCTTTTCTATTCTCTCGCAGTAGACACAAATGATTACAGCATGATAAGTATAAATTCAATCAACTATCTAAGATAATGAAATTAAACAATTCAAGTCGAAGAGAATTCAATCGAAAAGAAATTGATAAAATATTCATCACTATGTCGTTTAGCACTTCGTCTCTTTTTATCCTAATTGCAACAACTTGTTGTTATCAATTCTCACGACACGAGAATCAATTAAGTGTAAGCGGATGCGAAGAAAGCAATTTTTCTACATCGTTGAAGTTGTCGTGGTGGGGTTTAAGAATACTTTCACATGATATTGCTATCGAATTGACTATTTATTGGTGAAGATATTTGTGTTGACATCATAGATAAAGTGAAGGTAGATCTCTTTGGTATTGCTACATGTACCTATCACTTCACTATTTATTCAACGAAGATGTTTTTATTTAATTTGATACACAATTTCCTATTGACATTTCGTTCCAAATCGACATATTTCAACACAACAGGGAGTCACAGCTATCGTGACTTCTTTTTCTCTTATTTCGGGGGGTTTAAAAGGCGGTGACAATATCGAGAACGATATCAACTCGAAGGAAACTGCGCTCTTGGGAATGAATAATTCCTCGTTTCATTCCGAGAATACATAAACATGCTGGCGAATAATGTCGATGCGAATAAACGAATTGAAATTGGTTTTTATTAAAATTCAATAAAAATAAAAAGAGTTTAAGTTGCTCGCAATTTTCTTGTAAACTTTCTTACTTCCTTAGAAGGGTTTTCCTTAGAAAGGTTTAACTTGTGTCACAAAAGTAGCTCCACCTTCAACTTCTTATAAATAAAATATTCATACGATGTTTATTTGCTGAATGATCATTTCAAATATTATTGAGCGAAGCATAAATTTTTTTTCCTTAAACATTTTATCGGTCTCCGTTGGACGGTTTTTGTCGTTTAACCAAATGGCATTTTAATGGTATGTTCAGGAAGAGACTTATGTCTCTGTTTGTATCATCTTGAATAATTTAAGGTTTCATTTTACCTTCACTTCGATGTCAATATGAATCACCGACAATGTCTAAACTTCATTCAACTCACAACTATAAATCAAAAAGCTATTTTCTATCGGTCACAAAATCAATTAGAATGAATTAAGTCTGGAGATAAATATTTACTGAAACATCAATTTCCGAAATTATAACAAAGTTGAGGTTTACGGAAGAGAATGTTTACTGAAGTGTATCGAAATGATGAACATATGTCTGTGACCTTACGTCATCGTAATCAACCCTTTTAATTAAATGATGTCACTTGAATGCACTGAAATTATTTAGTTCGCCTGCATTGGTGAACGACAATTGAATTGTTTTGACAGTTTAACAATTCTATTGATGAAACTGACGATTTTTGATGCTTGTATAAATAGAAAATAGATAAAGAATAGAGTAAGTGAAGTCAACATAATTTACTGTTGATTAATCTTCTTGTTGATTGTCTTCATTTCATTGAAATATCTAGTGAACAGTGATAACACCACTGTGGCGTGACTTGTGTTATTTACAACCATACTTTATGATGATTGCTTGTGCGTTTACGCAATAGTTTCAGTCGACATACTCCATCCAGTTTATGCTAAAGGAAGAAGATATTTTGAATCTATAATGAAGCTTATTAGCATGCAAAATTAGTCACCATCAGGACATGAAACAGAAGAGTCTTCTGCTACCATAACAGGCATTTGTAAATATTTATTGAAATAGAAATCAAAGGGAGTGGTTTTGATGTTCAACTGATTAAAATCTCATTTTTCCATGGTACGGTGAACACACGATATCAAACTATTCACAAGAGCACAAAATATATTCATAAATTGTTGTGTAATTACAAAGCGACGGTGTCAGTAGTTTAACCCTTTTTACTTAATTCAATTTCCAAGTGTGTATGATACATATTTTGTATCGGTAAACAACGGGATTGTGCTCGTGCAACATGTCAATATTTTTTCTGGTCTTTCTGAGGTGCAAATTATCTCCATGGTTGGTTAATCGAGTAGACGAGAGAATAGAAAAGCGATAAGTTAACAAAACTCTTATGATATGAGGGCGAGCCGCTATTGTTTGTTGGGACTTTTTTTGTAAATATTTTTTACTGCTTAAGCACTCGAAATTATGATGGATTCGTGTCCACTATAAAATCGCCACGTGCTGTGTATATTCCTTTTCCAATAAGATGATTTATGCATCAAATTTAAATGTCTTTTAGATTTCCCATGAATCCTAAAAGAATTCACAAATATATTTTTGTGTATGATGTTGTACCACAACCCGCAAGACAAATTTTGCTGCATAATTAATTATTCATTACATATGTTGTTTCAAAAAAAAGATATCTACTTTTTTTAATTCGACATTTAACGAATCTCCCACATGATTCTCATTGTGATGTTGCTGTTAGAAAAATGTTTATGATTATGTCGCAAAAGAACGGCATGTTTCATAAAACATATATATCCTTAAACGCATTTTCTTGATCTTCGTCATGACAATAAAACATCAAATAAAAGAAAAGTTTAATTGGTGTTTTGAAGCTAAGGGGAAATTGAATTTTAAACGAGAAAAAGTAAAGGAAAAGTTGTTATAACTAAGTATAGTAAAATGAAAGAAAATTAAAGGGTAAAATCGTTCAACTCGTAACATGTAATAACCACAAATTTTTATGCGAATTGATTTTCGATTTAATGAAAAGGATTATGAAAATAAAAAAAGAAAAAAGAATGAAATTGCTTCTTGTGGGCGTGATCTGATGGTGTAATCTCTTTTTCAACCCTAACGTTCATGAGATTTCTACTCGTGGATATTCCAGGCATGAATTCAATTATCAATATAATCGGTGTTTGTTAAGTTACCAATTGTTCAACAATATTGTTTTTAATGTTTCTGTAGGCAGCGATAATCTTCAAGCATCTCTTGAGAATTCGCAGAAAAACGAAATGATTGATTTAAATCTAATTCAATTGGTATGTTGTGCAAAAAAATTGCAAAAATTACAAAGTTTTGTTCAATATCGCGGCGATGTGAGACGATTGATCGTCTTAAATTATTTAAAGTGCTTCAGGTGCTTGAAAGTAAAATAAATTAAGTTAATGTTCATTGATCCACATGTTGAAATGTTCTCAATTAGAAATGAATTCTTAATTTAAAGATTTTTTTTCGAGATCTTCATAAAACAAACAAAGTTAATTAATCTAAAGTTTGTGATTCATCACTCATCTCATCTATTGACCAATTTTTATTTGAATTCAAACCTAGATGCGCAATTTCAATTAAAGTGAAACACTTTGACAGGCACTCTTGAGTCGCAAAGCTAATCTGCATTTCAATTAGTTTCAAATAAATTTCAATTAATTTTTCTTTCCCACTAACATCGAACGACTAATTGTCTCATGCGGATAATAAACAGTAGTTACTTTTTTACAAATTGATTGTAACACAAACAGTTTGGCTTGGGATGGCAGCTTTGGAAATATATATTTCTAGTCGCAATGCTGATGGTGTGAATTGTGATATCATCAGGCTTGATTTCACAATTCAATCATGTGAAGTTCTCACGCCTACACAAATTAAAATTACTTGCTTGCTTTTCTTTAAAATGAAACTAATATTAATGAAATATATTAGAATTGATGTGGGAAAGAGAAATATATTCGCTGATGCGTTACATAAACGATTTAAAATGGGTCAGTTGATGAGGTTTGCACTCAATTTTAAACTATTTTATGATGTTGATTTATTTTGTTTTCTTTTCCTTGATCTTTTACAGAAATTCTTCTTACAAAAACTTTCTATTACCAATATTTTCCTTAATGTTTGATATGCAAATTTAGATTGCTGGCAGCTAAAAGATTCATTCGAAACCCTTTTGAGTTCACATCCATAGCGATTTTCTCCTTCGTTACAATATCAAAGAATTTTCTGAAAATCAATGACCGCAAGACTATCACACAATCATTTTCCCATCAGCTTTTTCTTGAACATCTGACAAGCGATTTAGAGATTAAAATTCGGTAAAAGGGTGAAATTTATTTTTCTGATCTATCGAATCGCTCAAATTCATTTTCATCGAGGTTTGATTTACTTTACAGATTTTTTTTTAATATCTAAACGAAATGCTTAAAACAATCAGTCAATAACAAAAATAAAGAGAAATTCCGTTTGAGTTTTCCCGACTACATTGCATGAAATTATTCGACTTTGATATGTTAATTAAGATATCATGAAATCGATTTACAATCGTGAAACTTTCAATTTGATGATTTGGTTTGATGTTTACAAACTAATCATAAGTCGTACGATTGCAGAGTGAACATACTATTATAAGGTCATTGGTAATCAATTAAATTGTTTACACAACTACGAGGCTTGTTACGAGGTTTTTCGTTTTGCTTTTGACATCACAAATACACCAACAAGAAACAATCTAATAACTGAGTTTGTAGAACGGAGCATAGTTATGTTTAACTGAGAAAAACAAATTATGAATTATGCATTAAACATTGCGATGGTTTTAAGGAACTAAAAATAATTTTTGATACATTCGAAATCATTAAAAATCTTAAACATTCTAATTAGATAAGAACGTCGCAAAGTTTTTCAAGAAACGAAATTATGATTTCAAAAGAATCGACTAAAATTTACATTTAAATCATTTTAATTAAGTGTCATGACACTCATAAAGTTTTAAGTAAGCAGCAAAAATCATATGAAATTATTACCCGCATTCAGACAGATGATTGAAGTTTTATTTTTATGTTTTAACAATTTTTTACTTTGAAAAATAACTTACGAGGGTGGAGAAGCATAAATATTCATTCGAACCATTCGTCTCCAGGGTTCATTCTTTGTAAGTTAGAAAGAGATCTCGTAACAAATTGTTTCATATAAAATGATACACACGATCCATAAAAATGAGCATTTAATTAAATGAAATCTCCAACGAAAAAACAAGAAAAAAATGTAAGGAAGAGAAAATTTAATTAAATTCTCCACATCACATGAAAATGGCTCTATCACGGCTTAATATCATCAGAGAAACTTGTTTTCGGAAGATTTCATGATGATTAAGAACAATTATTCAATTAAGACTTGAAATGCTTGATTGTCAAGTGACGCTTAAATTTTCAATTCCCGAATTTTGTCAGTCACTTTTAAGATTCACTCAGCTTTCAACTGATGAAACTTCTAATTGATGGTCTGACAAAGTGTGATTAAAAATTAAAAGATTTTTGCGAGCTGTTGGTTTTGGCTGAAAAGCATCTCATTTACCCAAAGACACAAACAAGATAATTGACAATTAAGCACTGGTCACAGCTGCCATCGCAGTCATTGTCATTTTAGTAAAGACTCGAGCTTCCGAAATCTCTTTCTGTGGTCATACTCCAGAAGTCATAATACTAAATATCCATAAATTTTCACCCGTTTTTTGAGCAGAATGAATGTTGGGAAATGTGGTTGTAAGTAAAGATTAAAACTAGAGTTTGGCAAAGCAATTTCATGAATTTTTAATACGATAAAAGGGGTTACGTAAAGATTTTTGCATAATTGTGACATTCATTATGCTTTGCTACATTTTTCTTCTTCAGGATTTTTTATCCTAAAATATTTATAAAATTTTAAATGGAAAAAAAACATCTGAAAATTTTGTTCTTATAAAATTATTTAAAAATTGTAAAAATATATAATTACATATCAAGTAAGTTTCTCTATTCTCATCATTTTCTTTTTCTGTAAATCATTTTAAGTTAATCAAGACTTAAACAAATCAATTTAAAAAGTTTCACATTATAAAATGAGAGAAAGAAAACAGCCACTTGTTGACTTATAATTTATAAACAAAGAAGAAAAATAAAATTCTCAGTGAAAATCTGGAAAAATCTCGTGGAAAGTGTAACGGGTGAAGATGATGAGAGGGCGTGGTGAATAGAATGAAGCAGTTTGAGTGAATGTTTGTGAGTTACAAACACATCTAAAGAAATATTTCGAACAAGATTTTTCTTTTTTGTGTTTACTCGGAAAATGCCATTTTTTTCTCTTCTTTTTACATTTATTTACATTAGTTAGTACAAGGAAGAAAAAGCTTGTGAAGCGTTTTTAGAACAGATTATTTTGACTCTTCTTAGATGATGCTGAGAGCACAGTTAGTAACTCGCTGTATGAAGTAACAACAGTGAAGTCATTCTGTTTTCACACTGAAAACAGTTCGAAAAAATTCAAGTGGAAAATTGTAGCTGTTCTGAATTAAGTTCAGTGATAACTGTTTAACTTCATCTCTCACTTGTCACATTTTTATTATTAAAAATTCAATGTCGTCGAGACGACAAAGACCGTCAAAGAGTTTTTCGTACAACAAAACAACAAAAAAGCTTTATTTCACTGTGTAATTCCCGTTGCGCAGCTATTTTCCATCTCGATTTTAATTAACTTCAAGCACGGGAGAGTCTCATCGAGGGATTACACAGTGATGGATTTATGGCTGATTCGTTTTCGTGGATTTCTGACTGCGACCGTTAAACATAAATTTTGTTGCCATCAGTCAGTGAAGGCGACTTGTAGAAGTAATCAGGGCATCATTGCTTTCACGCAGTTTATGTAACGGGAATCAAAATAAAAACATATTAGGAAAATGGAAAGCATTCCGCTAAAATCTCATACATTTACCTATTTAAATATGAAAGCAAGATACCAACATAACATTTATTAAGTTACTCTCATTCAAACATGTTCTTTCTCTACTCGAAATGAAAATCTCATTTGCATGCTTAATCTCGTTTCAAACCTGTATCACTCGCTCGAATACGAAATGAGAAAAAGAGAAAAGAAAATGTACGAAAAATAGAAAATAACGCCAAATGAAAATGAATCGTTGCATAATCAAAACAATCAGGTGTAGAAACTGATTGCGCGTGATAATGAGATTCAAACGTTTTCAGAATTTTCTCTCTACATCTCTTACATCGTTCCTTTATTGACCTTGTTTTGAATACGGAAGATGACAAAAGCTGTTTCCTTCTCATATGAACAAGCTTAATAGCTTGAGAAGAAAGAAAACTTTTGACATCTGATACAAAAATCCCTTGACGAAGTTTGTTTTTATGATCTAAAAAAGATTCACCCATAAATCCCAAGAAAAAGTTACATGAGAAAAAAACAACAGCAAAAGCAAATCCTATTGAATTTTTCATCACACATCTTTGCCGCTTATCTTTTGGCCGCTTTGCTTGCTTCTTTGCCTTTTTTTCCTTCCTTATATCTTCTTATGTATAAAGTTTACGTTTACGTTTTCTTTCTTCGCATCAGACTGAGATTGTCTGTAACATCATCAAAAGGTAAAGCTATAACTACATAATCATCATCATGGAGAACATAAATTTTATGATGGAAGTGGAGCGAAAGAGCGCAGAAAAGTATTTTTGATATGGCACAAGTTTCATGATTTGTTAAACTTTGACGACATGATAAAGATTTTTCAACGAGAGTTGCCAGATCTAATCAAGATCGACTTTGACCAGTAAAAAGATAAAAATCAATAAACTTCATCAACTTTTTTTCTTCTTTACACAAAAAGAGATGAAAATTACAATAAAAATAATATTCAACAATAAAATCTAATCTCAGGGACGGAAGGAAAATTTTATTCATTGAATGTGAGTTTATTTTTCCCGTGAGTATAGTTTTTCAATCGTATGTGGATGATTTCTTCTTTTTTATTTGAACAAGTTTTATTGAAATATTATTTATTTGATTTTAAACTCCCGCAATGTGAGTATCTATGACTTTTCATGCTTCTCTTTCATCCCTCGTGGTTGAAGTTGAAAATGTTGAAGGGTGTCGAGAAGCATTTAGACATTTTTGAAAGAAGATGAGTTAATAAATCTTAATGTCTTAATATTATTTTTCGAAATTTGAAGCTTTCATGTTGGAAATGTTCAGACATTAGCGATCAGATGAAAGCGTTAATGAGATTTTAATAATTTAATTAACGTTGATTTACTCTTTCTCACCCATTATTCTGTAATGATATGCTTTCATGTAATTAATTATTTAAACCCTATGACACGCTCAGTGCTTCTTTCAATTAACGCCAAACGTGTAATCATCAAAAATATCTTTTTTTAATGACTGACGACGCGGAGAGAAGAGAAATTAACAAGCCTATCACTAAATAAAAAGAAATTAATGAAAAATGTAATTAATTAACCTAAATGGATAAGTCTGACAAGTTTGTCTCATCATAAAATCGTGTGTCGTTGATCATATCAAAAGGTGGCATCAACGTTATTCGTTCATATTATAATCATAAAGGGTTGATTTGAATTTCTAATTAATTGAAAGTAACAATCAGTTTACACTTTGAAATTGTTAGTAATGCTTATAAAATCGTAAGATTCAACTTTCGAATTTTAATGTTGAAGGGTGTTGATTGCTAAGAATATTCAAAGTTTAAACTCATACGTTGTTATCACAGCACATGAGACACGAGGCGTGGTTTTAGATTTAAAATCTTGTTAAAGGAAACTAACACATGCGACTTAAGTAACTTTAAGTGCAATTTTCTATGACACAAATAATTACTTTTTCATCTTTTTTGAATTTTATATTTAGTAAGTAAGCTTAACTTTTGTGATATATGTAGTAACATCTGACCTATCACCATTACTTTACACACAGATTTTCTTTTAATAAGTATTAAATTTTCCTTCCAATAGCGTAGCAGTGATTTTTGCACCACCCACATCCTGCTTCTGCTTCAGTTTCTATAGAAACAATTCACTAACACAACTACAAACATTTTTCACTTCTGCTAGCTGATTAAATTGAATAATTTGAAATGAAATTGGAATTTATTTTTAATCTACATCTGATTTTCATATATTTTCCACTTTTCCATTGAATAATTTTTAAACAAAGAAATCTTCAACAATCCAGAAAGAACAAAAAAATCATTTCTTACCTTAAATGTACTTTACTTCTTCTCAAAACAACAATAGCATCAAGTTGAGAAAGCCCTTAAAGGATGGAAGACGAAAATCATTTTCCGTTGAAAATAAATAATAAAAGAAAAAAAGAAGAAAGAAAACGAAAAGAAAACCTCAAATCGGGATACATTAGAGTGTAGCTCAGCGTAGCTCGACTTTCCTTCTCTACCCATTTAAATGTTTTTCTTATAATCTCTTTACACAGGCACAAAAGCAGCAAAAGCTTTCACATAACTTCAACCTTTCCTTCCCCACTTAAATGTGAACCAAAGGAAGCACATAAACAAGGAAGCAAAAGAGCTGAAAGCAAAGCTTCGCACAAAAAAGATTTGCTGCTGTTGATGTTTTCTGTGGGTGGCAAAGCACAGAGAAAATCGATTTTCCGACAAAAACGTCAAATGTGTTTTTCCACACATAAATAGAATGTGGAAAACAGAGCGCAAAAAAATGAAAAAGGAAAAGCAAAGCAAAGAAAATGGCAAAGTCTAGTTGTGGGGTCGTCTTTATGTGTATGGAAGAAATTTAAGCACTCAGAAGCTCAGATCTACACCAAAATGAAAGAAGGAAAGGAAAAGAAAAGCATAGAAAAAAGGATAATAAAATAAAAACAACTCGAATAGAATAAATTTCTCGTGTTCATAGCTACAAAAGTTGTTCAAGACTTGATACGAAAAGAAATGGCGAAAGAATGGCAATAAAGAAGGCGAAAAAATCTCGGGCTGATTTTAATTAATGCTGAGTGCGAAAAGAGAACCCAGAAAGATTTTGCTTTGCTTTAATTGTGATTCTGGTATGGTAGAAATGTCGTTCTTTTTGGCTCATGCCGGGGTGTTTGCCCTTTCCTTTCTCTCTTGCTCGTTTGTCTGCTCGTTTCATTATATGGATTTTTCATTTACTGTAATGAGGTTCGTCGGAAATCACTGAAACATGGGCAAGCGAAAAGGAAAGAGGATGAGAAAGGATTTTTATATCGTCCATGAAAACGAGACGAGTGGATGAAAATCTACCAAAGCCAGCATATGTACAAGCTTACGTATATAACCAAGCGTAGGAGGATGAGAGAAACATTCCAATGTGAAAATATATTCGCCCAAAATGTTATAAATACGTTTTGCATATTTGTGCTGAGCTTTTATTTCTCTCGGATTTATTCAGCTCATGCGATGTATTTGAAGTGGAAAAAGGAGGAAAACCCTAAGAAGAAGAAAAATCAGAACGATAAAATTCTGTGAATAAAAAAATTTATTGACGGTGATGCAAGATCTTGTTGATGACTTCGGCACGACAACTTGTCGTTAACATTCAACATATGAAATGAAGGTTCGAATCACAGAAAAAAAACAAGCTAAATGAAAGATTCTTAGGAAGCAACCCTACCCTGACAATATAACATTAAAGTAAAGCTTCTTTTACTTCCATAAGAAAATCAATATCAGTTAAATTCCATCTCGAAAGCACGCAGATGTTAACAGCCTTTTTCGCAAAAATGGTTTCATATAGAATCATAAAAAGCAAAAACGAGAAATCTGGTTTTTATTCAACACCCTCGTTCCCAAAGTGTAGCAAATTGAGCGGGGGTGGAAAATTTATTTTCGAAATTTCATTTTCGGCTCCATAGCAAATTGTACCATTTGAGATTCATTCTCGAGTAAACGATGATGGTTGTGAAGCATAAAGATCATATTTACAATCCGAATCCGAAATCCTAAGAATGAAGAAAGGGAAACACTCTTAACTCACAAGAAAATGAAATTTTCTCGAAAGATTTCTTCTTAAAGGATAAAAGAAAAGGAAAAGAAAAATCTCTGTTTAGTGATCGAGATTTGCTTTCTTGAGCGAAGCGAATTTTTATTTTCCATTGAATGCCAGCTTACAGCACGAAGAGTGAAAAATATTTACGATGACTAACAAACACAGAACGTCTGACTCTTGCAACACACCAAATTAGGATTTATGGGTCATGATTGCTGATATTTAATATTTTATGGGCATGGAAAAGCGGATAAAAACGTTTGCTTTTCTGTTTAATGCTGTAGTAAATATTTTCCAGCTTCTGATTCACTTTTGAATTATTGAAAACCCGGAAATCTTTTAAAACTGCCTACAAGTTGTAGGCTACAACTCTGGTTGTTGCTTTTATTCACGTTTCAAATACAATCAAGATGTAATTTCACTTGAAATTGAAATTCTTCTGTGAATAAGTTTCAAGCAGAAATGGCGTAGACAACATTAAAAGCTTCTAAGTCTAGCTTCTTATGAATGAGAAAGGAAAGCAAAATAAAATGGATAAAAAAAATCGATAAAACGAGAATTTTAAATCAAGCATCTTGAGTCGTTGTTTTGAAGTCTTTCTTTGCTTTTTTTCTTATTTTATTTGATTCTGAGCGGTATTCGTTCTCGAATCTCATGAAATGCGAATGAGGAAATCTTTTTACATAAATTTCGTGTCTGATTTCATGTGTTCCACTAAGGGCGCTTTACATTTTCATTTCTTTTTTTTGATCCAAAGAAAAACCAGAACAACGCATTTCCATCGTTTCTTTCTCGTATCTCTTAGTAAATATCACACGTATGTATAATTCAGACGGATAATGTGATAGGAGAATCCCTGAGCGAAGTTTGTTTTTATGATTTTCGAGACTCAGTCCCGACAAAGAAAGAAAAAGATTCACCCATAAATCCCAGGAAAAAGTTACATGAGAAAAACACAACAGTAAAAGCAAATCCTATTGAATTTTTCATCACACATCTTTGCCGCTTATCTTTTGGCCGCTTTGCTTGCTTCTTTGCCTTTTTTTCCTTCCTTATATCTTCTTATGTATAAAGTTTACGTTTACGTTTTCTTTCTTCGCATCAGACTGAGATTGTCTGTAACATCATCAAAAGGTAAAGCTATAACTACATAATCATCATCATGGAGAACATAAATTTTATGATGGAAGTGGAGCGAAAGAGCGCAGAAAAGTATTTTTGATATGGCAAAAGTTTTATCATTTATAACATTGCGACGAGTTGAAGCTTGAGAGAGATACGAGGAAATCTTTCTCCTCGGAGTTGTTGATGAAATAAAGATTTCTTCATCTTTCGTATTGCCAGATTCAATGAATGATTTCTTATACATATAACTACTCAAAATAATCTTAATCCGCAAATCTTCATCCAACATGAGCAACGATGATAGGGGAATGAGAACGGGAAGAGTAAAAAGTTTAACATTCAAGCAACGTAGCTTTATCATATATCAAAGTTGATGAAATAATATTCGAGAATTACACAACTCAAGCTGGCGATGAGATATGCGATGAGACACCATCTTTCGCCGCGCTGTAAAAATCTCTTGAACTTTTCTTTCATTCGTCTTGGGAGCTCAACGAATGAACGAGAAAAAAAGAGAAAAATTATCGTAAAATACACTTTGGTGAATTGGGGGTGAGAATAGATATGAGTTTTGATTTGATAACATCATCAGTGATTCACTCACAACCGATTGGAGACGATGAGAATTGGAATTGATGCCTTCTTATGTTATCAACTCTTTTGAAAGATGAGATGTCATCAATCTTATGTTAGATTCGTAGGCGATTTGAAGTGAAAATTCTTTGCTGTCCACTCCAGTTTTAAACTCAATTAGTCATTGAAGGATCTTTCTGTAATAACAAAATATGTTTATGTTGTTTGAATGATGAAGAGATATTTTGAGGAAAGCAAAATTTTCTTGTATTCTTTTTTTTTTTTGCTTTCTCATTCATCATTTTTAAGACTAAAATGAATCTTCTTAGATATGTTTGCCTTGCGTTGATTTTCAAAGTCATTATCACTTAAATATTTCAATCTATTTTTCACTTGAGAAGATTTTTCATTATTCTTCAACATTTTTTGGATTGATAACTCAATTAGAAGTCTCAGGAGCTTTCTTTCATGAGTTGAGGCCTTAATTATTATGAACAACGTTCGACAAATCACGAAAAAAAAGAGAAAATATTTTGAGATTGAAAAGAAAATTTTATCGGAAAAATCAAGCTAAATTATTTATTATCATATTAAATTAGCCGCATAAACCGTTTGCCAGATCATTCATGTCTAGAGAGCAATTGCACGTGCTTCAACCAGAACACGCAACTTTAATGGCAATTGACATCAAAAAAAGCAGATGAACGAAGTTGAAATCTTGGCAATTGTAAATCACTCCACTTTTTTTGTTCTTTCTAAGGTCACGTGTCGTAAATTTGGCAAATCAAAAAGGGAAATTTGATTGAAACCATTTGCTGAGTCTTTCATCTTCATGGCAGGTTTGTTCATGGATGATTACACAACAAAATCGTGTAAAATGTTATGAAAGCTTT
This sequence comes from Clunio marinus, assembly GCA_900005825.1. Classification (NCBI taxonomy): domain Eukaryota; kingdom Metazoa; phylum Arthropoda; class Insecta; order Diptera; family Chironomidae; genus Clunio; species Clunio marinus. Next base: position 276,697 of record CVRI01000058.1, read on the forward strand.
TAAGGATGCAAAATGATTTTTAAGGCATTCACATTGAAATAAAAAAAAAAGAAACAAATAAAACAGAATGTCGCGTGCAATAATCCCTTAGAGAATTTACTTTGCTTTACAGTTTCAAATTGCATGAAAAATAAGAATAAAAAAAAGAAAAGATTTTTAATATTTCAAAAGTCACTCGACCTTTGTTACAATTCCTTCCTAAATCTTTCCTCTCTTTTTTCTCATTCATTCGCTTAATGTTAAAACGAATGAATCAATATAAAAATAATCTTTTTGCTTCATTCATCAAATTACTTTGTGTAACTTTCTCATCGAGAAATCATATTCGACCTTCCCTAGTGCAATTAAAACTTTCTAAGGGTGAAACATGATATCTGCATGAAAGCAGATCACTAAATTAAATTAATATCATTTTGATAGTTAACTGAACTACTTTCGATTCGGAGATGAACTACCAAGAGCAGCTGCAATGTCTTGATTTTACTTGCAAATTCTTCTTTTTTCTTCTAGAATTTCTTATCAATGATTGAAATATAAAAAATAATTTGTTAAGCGGTAAGAAACGGTTATTGCCCTCAGAGCTACATAATAACAACACATTGCTGCCACGATTAACCACCCACTGAGATTAAAATCCAAAACAGAACAATATTTATTTATTGGCCTTTATGACAAACAGCAAGCAACACATAAGTCATCTGAAGTTCATTGGAAGGGCGATATCCAGATGAAAATATTTTTAGAAGCCTATTTTGAAATTATCTCATTTCAATTTAAGCATTCGCACCCTTCGTTTAATGTAAAAATGAGCAAAGTGTTCATCATCAGCACTCCTGCTGTTCTAGTCGAGTGGTTGCATCACTCGTTGGGTTTATGAATAATTATTGCGGATTTTAATTTCATTATCTCATTTAAAAGGGACGAAAATGTACTGATCAAGTGTTTTGAAGAATATTTTAAGTACTCGAAATTTCTCTCATAATACGAAATCAAGATTACCGTTTTCTGATTTTTATTACAATCAATGAATCTATAGAACCGTCAAAGACCAATCGGAGCACTGAGTTAGTGTCAGCATCAGTGGAGATTTTTAAATCTCTCTCAATTCTTCACTCCAAATTTTATTTAGTTTAAAAAATTCGTTCGAAGAACTGACATCTAATTTTGACGCCAAAGTGAGAATAGGAAAATAAATCTTGAAAGTTTCTTAGTCACAAATTGTTTAGGTGAATCAATGAATCATTAAAAAAGAAAAATTTTATTATGAATATTTTGTCTATGCTTAGAAACTTTAAAAAAACGCGATGAATGAAGATTGGAAAAAGAAATATTATTTTGATGAGAAGACACGTGTGACTCAATCACCGACGCCATCAACAATGCCTTCTAATGTTTCTCCCTTCATCCCTCGTGAAGACTATAAACAAGACAATTCATCTAAAGAATCGACCTCAAGTGGTTCAAATAGAAAGAAAGACTCATGTTGTATAGCATAATCTTAAGATTTGAAACAGAAAAAGTTTGTACATATAAATTGTAACTGACATGTTAATTAATGATTGTGTTTTGTAATAAAATTCGAAATAAAACTTTAGTGTTTTTGATGAAATTAAAAATTAAATATTTATTTATTAAAATTGTTGCGTAACAAATGGAATGATAAAGTAGTTTGCTTGCCTTCAGTTTCATTTACCCTTTCAACAACAACACAACAATCAGAATCAAGTCTTTAATATTAAACACTTTTCAAGGGACAACTTTCAAAGAATTGAATGATGATGTGTGAATTGTAACAACCCCTATCGTTTCACGGTTGTTCACTCTCCTTTTATTCCTCTCTTCATCAACTTGATTCTTTTATATTATTATTGTCATTTTTGCTGTTCGTAACGAATCGAAGTGAATTGAATTTAACAAATCTCTGATGACGACATAAAAAGGGCAGTGTTTGGAATGATTTTCGAATCGTATCTTAATTATTTATTTATTATCCATGGCTAAAGACAACAGATGAGATGTTATATTTTTAGAAGAAAATCAATTAATCACAATGATTGCTATTCATTGCGAAGTTAATGTTTTATTTCATTGAACATAAACAGGTGCAGTATGAAGAAGGAGAGGTTTCGGTCATTTAGTTAAATAATTTTCTCATCATGCGAAATCGACCAGATGAGCTACAAAAACAATTCGATTCGCACTTTTTTTTTCCCTTTAGTTAAAGTTAAGGTTTAATGACAGATTTTATTGTTATGATTGTACTTGTACCCTGCAAACGCACGCACTCAATTTTTGTCAAGCTTTGAAATAACAAAGTTTGAGCTGTTGTTGCACAAGTGTAATGTGATTGGAAAATGAAAATATTTGTTTTTCCTTTCCTTTGCTTTTAGTTGTTTTTCCAACATAACAATACTTCGCTCGACTATTATAATTATTTAATCTCAGAGGGTTAAAAATGTTTCGGAAACTTATTTATTGTAATTGAGGGTTTACACATGATATACTAACAGGGTGGAATCCTAAGAAAATCAAATTGAAATTCAATGAGCGTTGCTGTTTGAAGTGAAAATGTTTTCACGCATCTGGAAGATTATTCTCCGTTAATTTGAAGTCGCATTTTAACGAACCCCAATGTCAAACAGACGATCTTCACTCTCATAGAATTAATCTCAATTGATATCTGATTCAACCGCTTAGTAAGGAATGGAAGTTAATTAAATAATGATTTCGTTTTCATATTGAACGTCGATTATGAAACAAAAAAGGAATATAAAAAAACATCAAATCGGACGCAATAAAGACAACATACATCAAATGACGATGACGGCAATAAATACAAATTTACTGTTGATTTATTTTGGACAATTTATGGAAAAAAAAGAGAGAAACTGATGGTATGCGTGCTTGTTTTCATTTATAAAACAACAAAATACAATTGACGACTCCTCCCGATTTCACAACACATGAATTAAAAAGATATTTCTTTACGCTGTTCGTCACTTAACTCTCGTCGTCTGAGTAAATTAACAACTAATTTAGAAGCATTAATTTTCCTCCCGCACTCTCATCACTAACAATGCCGGCATTTAGTTTTATTGTGAAAATTTTCACTTATGAAAAAGTAAACAGGAAAATTTGTCAAGTGAGATATATTCATTCCGAGTTGAGTTGACGTTTAGATTACATCAGCAGCAGCAACAACAGAAACATAAAGCGTCAGCTTAATATCTAGTTTTAATATGCCACAATTCTAATTCTACGTGTGTGTATGTGTGTAATAACTTTAGCTTTCAATGTTTATTTAATCCAAATGAACTTTTGTAATGACTCACTAATAAATAGTTGCTCTTTTGCCATCCCTTGATTCACAATCCCGCTCGACTTCTCCAAAGGAGTGGCACTGCTTGAAGTGTTTTTAATTGTTTGCTACTTTGAATAAGTTTCCCATTAAATTAAAAGTACTCTATTTGATTATGATGCGAGGGTTGAGCAATGTCAAAATTTGCTTGTTTAAGCATTACATTTCATTCATTGAACTCTCCATGATGATAACGTGGCAATCCACTGACCTCTACTGAAATAAATTTTCGTCTCCCTCGATAATTTTCTCCGCCAATTAAAATTCTCATATTATCCTCTACTGTTTGATATCATATCATACTTAATTTTGTTAAGTTTAATTAATACTAATGCTATTACGGTGGAATGAAGTGGCAAACTCATCGTAGACTTTAAAGCAGAGAGTCGTTTCCACAAATCCCCACAATAAATATCATATCACTGTATCACAGGTAATTATACCGAATAATTTAATTTTGCCATGGTGTTGTACCACTTGCCATACCGTTAACATTAATATTTAGAGAGAAGAAAATATTTTAAATGAATATTTTGTAATTAATTTAACAATCCACTGAGAATTTGATCTGCAGAATTTATATCATCACTGCACATACCGGTGTACGAATGTAATGAAAATGGAAGTTTATTCATTTAAATGTTTTCCATTGCACAAAGTCCCAGTCACGTTTGAATAATTTCACAATATGTAGATATCTATTTAGAATCATTGACTTTTCACTTTAACAAATAAAAAATTAATAAAATTTAATTTAAGTTTTGTTTTTCTTTTATTTCTTGACATTAATTTATGTTTCATTTAATTTTTACAGATTAGAATTTTATAATGTGGTAAAATTGATGCACAAGAAAACATTCCTAACATCAATCATTGTGCAATGAAATAAATATTCAAATTTCACATCTAGATTTTTAGCTTTTCGTGATGAAAATTAACATGAAATAACTAAAAAAAAAATGTGAAATGTTAAAAATTTCTTTATATGTAAAACAGAAATTATCAAAAAAATATATATAAATTGAGGTTGTTTGGAAATGATGATTAAGTCAACATCATTTTTGAACATCCCAAAGGAAGCAAAAAGTGAACATATAAATTTCATACTACAAATTTAGTTTTTGGCATAAGTTCTAATTGCACATTCATTTAGCAAATTCAGTTAATTTTTGTCTTAAGAATTTTCTATCTAAAGCGAGCTTTGTTGAGAATGTAATTGTCTGCTTTAAAATTGTACATTAATTTTATACATTCACATAACAATTAAATTGTATTCATTGAGTATTTATTTATCAAATATTTCATTATTAATTATAATACGAAAGAGTAGAAAATTACTTTTTGTTTTTCTTTTCTTTTTTTAGTAATGGAATTGAAAGTTTTCTTTTTGGTTTATTTATAAAGGAATGAAGTTTGTTGAACAAATTTAAAATTAATTAACCATCGGCCGAAGATCTGTATGTTGCGTTTCTTTATGTCGCCGTAAATCGACCTTTCGTTGAAAAGCTTTATGGCACAATTCACAAGCGAATGGTTTAAAACCTATGGGTAGATCTAGGAATTAATTATCATGATCATTTTGCATCGACAGGCAATGTTAATTGTTGACTCTACCTGTGTGCTTGCGACTATGTGTGATTAAGTTTGATGACTGGGAAAAGGATTTTCCACAGACGGTACATTTGTGAGGTTTTTCTCCTGTAGAAAGAAAAAAAGAAAAACAAAATTTATATTTCGCATTGTATGCTTTCTACAAAAAGAGAAAATTTAATCGTTTTATATCTAAATAATCCTTCACAATCCTTTTTTTTCATCGCCCATCATAATCCCTAAATTACCCGTCTAAAGTCAGTCCAACATGCAATTCCCTAAAGAGATTTCTCGAATTATATTCAAAGCAGAACTCTTCGCATACGCCCAGATTGAAAAAAAGATAAACATTTGTCAAAGTTCAATTATAATAAATTAAATTTCTCTCACACTCATTGCTTCAATTCGTTTGTGTAAAAATTTAGCATATTTTTCTTTTCATTTTTGCATAAATAAGTGTTGGTTTCACGAGTGAGAAAATACGCAAAATAATAATTATGAATAATAAAAAGGGACAACAATGATCAAGAATTTCATAATTGCCGTAGAATAAATGTTGATAACTAAAACATTCAGTGAAAAAATGCGTGATTACTGTGACAAAATCATGTCGTTTATCGCTAGATATTGCATGCTGAAAACATTTAAAAATAGTTGAACTTCCAAACATATGGTTTGATTTTTTTTATATTTCTTTTTCTCTCTCCCATTCGATGTCGTTATGTGAAGGAGAAAAAAAGCTACCAGTAGCGCATTTATTTCTTAATATTCTCAACGAATATTGAAATGAAAAAGCAAGTACTAAATCAAATAAACACATATGTTTGCAGCTACACCAAATTTAATGCTTCATTCAACTTGGTTATTTAGGCCTGCTTTTCATCATCAGACTTTTGCTACAAACAAGCAATTCATCATGTCACGACAATGTCTCAAAAATGAAATGAAAACTTCTTTTATTGGTGATGAAATCAAAGCATTTTAAAGCATGAAACAGTTTTGTTGCAAAGTCAAGAGTTCATGTCGGAGAATTTTGTTATTTTTATTTCATATTAATTCAGACCGCCAAAGTTACGCATCACTTTTTTATTCTTTTTCACATAACAGAAAAGAATCTCAAAGTCAAAACATTGAAATCGCAAAGTGGCTTCACAATATTTTTGCGACTTCAAAGAGTCAAGAAAGAAAAAATCCACTTGTGACTCTGTTTCCATATCATCTAAATGTCTATTATGCTTTCGTGAATGTTTCAAGCAATTTTTTTTTATTATTATAAACATCCGGCCTTTAGCAAACAACGATTCACAAGTGTTAAAGTTTCTCTTTTTAAATTAATAAATAAATATGACGATGCTCAATGATTAAAGATCGAAATATCATGTAATTTTCCAACGTTACCCTTCATCTAAATACATCCCAAAAAGAATATTAGAAAAAAAAACTTAGAAGATTCAACATTAACAGAAACAGCGAAATATTTTCTCAATTAATAACCATAAATCAAGTGAATCAGTTTTAATTGTTGACTTTTCTCTCGCTTTTCTTTCCAGCACAGATAAGTGAGACAGAAATTCATTACATCACATTTAATTTTACAGGAAAATTGTTACTAAAATAGAAGGAATTAAAAAAAACTAAAAGCTACCTAGGAAAAGTGTTGTTCAAAGGAACATAAGATGAAGAGGGAGGAGAAGGATATCAAATTAGTGTTGAAAATTTTAAATCAAGTAATTTATTTTCTACATAAATTAAGGAATTTTCCATGCGCTGTGCTTTTCGAAAAACAAAACCCCTTTTGTTCTGTCTGCTATGAAATCGTTGAGTTTATGTTTAACTTTTTAAAACAGTTACAAGAGAAATATCTGTTGGATATATAGAGCGTAATAAATATTTACACGTCGACAAGATTGATTTTAATTGGTTTCCTTGGATTAAAACGAGGTGGATTGTAGAAGATATCATTTACAAAACGCTTTACGGAATTTAACTTTGTGAGATTATACAAGAAGATGAAAACAATTTATTACAAGTATTTATGTTGCAAATAGTTGTTGCACTTACCAGTATGTATATACGTATGCTGTTGGTGAGAACAATACAAAATTTGATGTCAGAAATTCTATAACAAACATTTCAAATTATTTTACCTTTTTCATGTCACTCTTTTGATGAAAACGTTTTCCTATTGAAATAATTTATTGCCGATTACGAAACAGTTTGAAAATTTCTCTTAAATTCATTTGATTTACTCACCACAAAACTGACAAGGATATGGTCGAGTATCACTGTGAATTAAAAGGTGTGTTGAGAGCGTGCTTGACCTTTTGAAAGCCTTTCCACATTGCTTGCATTCGAAAACTTTCTCAACGTTATGCACAGCTCTGAGTCATGAATTTGAATCGTCATTAGAGTTCACATCAATGATTTAGAGCGTTAACTTACCTATGTTGACTTAAGCTGATTTCATGACCAAAGGTTTTATTACAAAGCTCACAGGCAAACGGTCGCTTCCCATTATGTGATCGTCTTGCATGTACTTCTAGTCCGTGTGGTGTACTGAACATCTTCTCACATTTGATACACGAATATACATCGCCAATTGGTCCCATGATGCTTGGACGCATGAATAGATGATGATGTGGATAATGGGGATGGTTGAACCCCAAATGTCCGTTTGTCGGTTGATTTGAATTGTTATTTTGTTGCATTAAATGACGAAATCTTAAAATGTCCTCGGGCGATGGCGGATGATAACTAGTTGAAGAATTGTTCAAATGATTTATTTAGTTAAATTATTCACTCTTTGATGAAAGTCACATTTACTTACCTAGAGAGTGTCGTATTTTGTTGTTGTTGACCTTGTTGCAACATTGCAAACAGTGGAAATGGATGAAATAAAGGCCTCGACAAAACGTTCTGATCATAAATTTGTGGATACGATGGTCTAAATATATTTTTTAAATATAATCAATCAATATTCCCATGAAAGGATTAAATAAATAGTCAGAAAAACGAACCTTATGTTCTCAAATGAATTATTACTCGATGCTGGTGATTTTGAAGTTTTTGGTTGATCATCTCGTAAAAGTGCTGACACTGAGAATGATTCTGACTTTTTCGTCTGTGCAAGATTGACAAAAAAAAAATTAAATTAAGTTTTAAAATTTAATGAAATTTCCATTACATGTTGAATATCTGTAATTGGTGATATTGTTATCCGAGGCGGGGGGGGGGAGTCAACTTCTAACTCCGATGATGAAGAATTTGACCTTGATCGACTATGACTTCTTGACCTCGATCGTGACTTTGTTCTAGTCACACTTAAATTTGATGGTGAATCACATGTAATCAATGACTTTGCTTGATATATTCCGCTTTCTTCATCCTCCGATTCTGGCTTTTCAACTAAACGGTTCACGCCAAATTTTATTTCATCTGTAAAATAAAAAATTATCAAAAAGTAAATTAAGGGTGAACCATAACAAGAAAGTTTTAAAACCCAACAGTAAACATGAAAAGTTTTACACTTGTCAGCCTCTAGGATTAAGTCGTTTCACACACACAATCCATAATAATGCGAAGAGATTTGTACTCCGTTTCACCCCTCGCTTATTTTGTTACAATTATTATTTTTTTATGATTATTGTCGAGCACTTATGCTGCTCACTTTTTGTCTCTCTTCTCTACTTTCCTTGCCTTTCATGATGATGAAGAATAATCATAGGATGGTGAATGGAAAATAAATATTGAATGTTGTTTTTGATTGTATTCCAGATAATCCTCGAAAAGAATCAGGCAAGATTGAGGTTCATGTTGATTATTTACGGTGTCTTATGGTTCATTAAATTTCTCCTGCATTTATCATCGTAAATGTTTTTATTTATTTTCTTTCGTGTGGTAAATAAGCACATATAAGTGATATCAACATAAAGGGAAGTGAATAAATTTCATATTTATGTAAAGAAAATTTATGTAGACAAATAAAAAATGCAAAATGTTGTAAATCATTTGGGGACTATCAGAATTGATGAAATATTTCTCATACATATGCTCAATCACTAAACTTTACGTTAAATATCAGTGGCTTATTATCTTAAAATAAATGTTCGATAAGATATAAGTTTTATGGCTTCCATGTGCTCTGATTTTAGTCCCGCTAGCATAAGAAGCATTACTAACATACATTTGTACTAAAAAATGAGAATTTACAACTTTATTCGTAATATTTATTTATGAAATCGGAAACTTTTAATATAAATTCTATCATTTCCAATTGATGATTTCCTTAGAACGTAGATAACTGATTTCCGAATTACTTAGTAATTAGAATGAATTCTTATTGAATGACAATCTCTGCGATATTAAATCTAACTCAGCTTATAATTTCAGAAATATATTGTAAGCAATGAAACATGTGGCATTTGATCTAAATTTCCAGTAACATAAATCAAAGCACTTCATAAACGAATCTTAAGAATTGACTTTTCGATTTTTCACACTCGATCTTAACTTTTGACGCTTGTTGAGTATGTCGAAATAAATTGAATGTTTGTTCGCGTAATTAAAAATAATTGCAATCAGATGTTGATGACTTCTTGAGATTGTCATCTAAGAAAAACGAATAACGATGAGTGACAGCTAATAAAACCACATAAAACTGAATCTATATGTACGTGTCGTTAAAGCTGCTGTTTGTCAAGGGCTTTAGGGAAAAATTTGTATTTGTTTTTCATATTTTTTTTTATTGATAAGCAATGATTTTTATGGTTCTGCGTGATTTTATATGGGTCAACAAGTTCACATTATTCAATGCTTTTAAAGCGTAGTGCGACAATTTATTTGAAACTTTAAATCTCACCTTTACAACTTGATTTATTATTTTCCTGAATACTGCCATTTGATACGAACATTCGCGGATCAACGGGATTGAGATAACGACGATAATGACTAACTAGACCTGCATTAAAGAGAAGCGGCGGAATCCCATTTGATGAACCTGCGAGAAAAAGATGAGATTAAATTACTGCCATTTATAAGACAAGAGCGTGCAAAGAAAATTTCTCCCCAATCGCAATTTAGCGTAAATAAGCAGTGGCAATTTTATCTGATTGTCTCGTTTCATTCCACTCCGCACTGACTTTGATTAGAAAACAAGAATAAAATAATAAAAAAATCTCTGAAGTGAGTCATGAGTGATCGCTCGGAAATAAATCACACTCATAAGCGCGTTTGTTCAATAAATAATTCAACATCACTTTCTATCAATTGCTCGTAGTTCATAAGTTCAATCTCAATTAATAATTCAATTTGATTCACGACATCTTACTTATGACACATCCGGTCTCTTGCGAAATACGTAATCAATAATCTATGTATATGTTAGGTCGCAACATCGGAATGATATTTTTGAAACAACTATTTAACGAGAATCGGAAATGAAAAAGTAAAGAAAAAAAGTTCGCAATCGTCATTAGGAGACGACAACATAATTATGCGACATCTCGGATGGTGGAAGATAAATAAAAATGGCACCATGAATCTTTAGCGCACTCAAAAGCAATTTTGATTGTGATGTAAAACAAGTTATGGTTTGTTTCACATATTGTGCGATCGTGAAATTTGTGCGAACAAAAATTATTCAATGAAAAATTCTTCGAGACAGATTAAAATAACAACATGCATCATAATTAAAGCAGACATCTGTGGAAATGTTGGATAAAGAGAAGTTTTTTTTACTGTCGTTGATGTACAAGCTGTTTATTAAACTAAATTAAGAGAATTCTGTCGGAGTTATCAGTTGTTTTATTAGCCAATTTGGTGATGACTCCAACAAAATGACATCATCAGCGGAGCTCATAAAAAAATGAAGAGTTTTAACGGATTTAAATCAATTGAGAAATATGCCACATATGCGCGACAACGCTTCTTCATTGCGATAAAAAGCGACTTGCTAACGCTGATTTCTTAACCATCTAAACTGCTCGATTTTCAATCTCATCTTGACTTTATGGTTTAAGTTTATGAAAACGATTTGCTCGTTTAAGATTCTTGGAATCTCAACTCAGACAAAAGGAGGAAAGTTTTTTTTCTTTTAAATTTATCAAGCGAGTAATGCAGAGAGTTCTTTGATTAGCTTTAATTTATTTGTTAGGATTTCGCTCGATGATAATTCTCAAATATCTAGATAGTTAATTGAAAGAAGAACGTGCATCGATTTTCGTAGAATTGATTTGGGAATATTCTATTAATTAATTGAGTTAATTTATGTTTCCAATGTTGGCTTAAACGTTTTTCAATTTCTTAGAAAAAATTATGTTTAATTAATGTCACTTTATCACAATTTATTTTTTGATAATTCTTAATCCAATTAGTAATTTTCTTCTATTATCTTAATTGTCAATATTATTTAAGTTGAAGATTTTATTAGATTTTTTTATTCATAAAAACGTTTTTCTTAAAACTTCAGTCACTGAGATTTGACAAAAAATTTATAAAATTATGACTCACCGTCGGATTTTCCGCGTGGCGTAACTACTTTAAAAGCACTTGAAGATTGTTGATTATTTTGTGAAAGAAACATACTCGTGTTGTTATTCATTTCATTTTTTATTTTTATATTCATCATTGTCACGCTAAAATCTAAAGGAAGCTGGGTTAATGTTTCCGATGCTTCCATCTCTTTATTAATTTATTTATAATCACAAAAGTAACTCAAATTTTTTTTCTTTTCACTTTGATTTTATATTTTAATCCTCAAAACCTTTTTGTTTTAAATACTTCCAAATAGGAAATCACTTTACAATCTTTACTTTTAATTATTAATTTGATCCATAGTTGCAGCTCAAAAATATGCGTCTCTACAAGTTGAGATTCCGATTGATTCTGATATATTCAATCACAAACTCGCTAATATAATGTCACACAATGAAGAGTAGCGAGAAAATATTTTAATCCCATGTTTTGTGTATTTCTGTTGGAAGCCAATTATTTTGTGCAAAAACGGCAGCACAAGAATTTTGCTTAAGTTAACAGTGAAGAATCGCGACAGAGAAAGAGAGTGAACTCGATAACTTTACTAAGTGAAAGCACATTGTGTTCTAAAATCGAAACACATTGCCGTCAAATAAAAACACGAAAAAGAAATCTAACGAGAAATCATTCTCTAACAGATTGTGCGGCTCATTTGTGTCTGTGATCTGTGTACATATATGTGAGTAAATGGGTAAGTGAGGGAAGAAGAGTGAACAACGTTGGATTTCCACAAGCTGAAAACGTTTTCATGGCACAAGGGGCATAGATTGCACACGTTGATTTTTTGAGATTGTGTTGGTTCGCACACTCTCGACATACATTCAACAGATTTCAGCTTATGCCACGCCCTCCACGTCATTTTCCTACACAGCTTTCATTTCCAGATTTCCGCAGACTTCTTTTCTTGTAAAGGAGAAGAGAAAGAGATTTTCCACAGCGATTTTCCAAGCTTGTCATTCTTCTTTGTGAATGTACAAGCGCAAAAACAGAAAAAAAAGAGTTTTCATGAAAAGGTTGAAGCGGTATGGCAGGAAAATCCCTTTGAAAATTCTCTCACTCGAACGAGATTCTCTCATTTTACATTTTTTAATCTTTAATCGTGGAAGAATCTTTTTTTTTCATAATTTTAAGAGTTTCCTTCTGACCGTTTATGATTTAAGGTAATTTGGATAAGGACTTTTTTCAAGAGTAATAAAAAAGTATTATCGACTTAGATATAGCATTTTATTACAATCGTAATCTAATTAAATCTTTATACAGCCCATTAAGCCGTTATTTCTTTGTAAATTCATCGTGATTGCGCCATGCAATAAGCTGAGATAAGTGAATAGAGCAATTACGATTTTTTCAATTATAACTTCTTTAATTTGTAAAGATAAATTTAAGCTTGTTTATCTTATCAATATTTAAGTGCTATGCTATAAGCAAGAAGTTTTTTTTCTGTGATCGAAAATCATAGTACTTAATTACTTTGATATGGGTTTGATTTTGATAAGAGAAATCCAATATCTTTTTCAACAAAAACTATTTATAGAATATTTTTTTAGTAAAACACTTCAAGTGAAAATTTTCCTTCAAGATCATTTCGATTTCGTAATTAAATTATCTGAAAATCTAAATTGACAAATTTATGGCATCTCGTTTATTTCAATCAACTTTTTCGGTAACATAATAAAAAGTTTTATTTTTTGTTTTATTAACATCGTGTTCACTTTTTATGACCCCTCAACCCTCCATGAAAACTTCTTTATTTTTTGTTAAATAAAATGTGTAAACATAAATGTTGATCTCAAGCCATCTTCTACCAGCTCAAAAAAGTCACATGCTGTTGAGTATTTACAAAGTATTTTTTATCAAAATATTCTCATTGCCCTTATAAAACCGCATTTGCCTTATGCATCAGAATAAACAACAATAAAGAAAGATCCTTTTGATTTTTTCGAAAAAAGAGAAAGAAAGAAAAATTTATTTGTCAATTCATCATTGCATTTGGTTTTTTTTTCTAATCTAAATCGAATTGTCATAAAAAGTTAATTGAGTCTGTCGCGTAATATTAGAAGCAGAAAACAAAATGTCAAAAGCAAATTTAGGTGGTTTGAAGCAAACAACCTATAGATAAGATATAATATTTTATTGCATCAAAGCAATTAATAGTCCAACTGGTGTAGCAGATAAAAAAAGAAGGCTGTTAGTTTGATTTGTGGGGATGTTCATTAGATTTGTCTCAGCAGAAATCGCTCATGATTTGTTATTTGTTATTGTTTTTATGAATGTGCATGAGAGAGTTCCAAAACATATCTATCTATTCCTTTTAAATATTACACTAGCATTTATCTTCTGCAATATAATCTGAATTTGTACATCGAAGCTTCAAGCTTGCATATCATCGAAGCAATGATATAGCAGAAAATAAAAAAGCAAACAAACAACACCCCAATGAATTCTTCTTCTCATTCCATGAAATCCACATTTGTTTTAATTGATCAATTGCTCTTAATTGATATGAAACGAGAAGGAAAAATCTCTCACTGTTTAATGAAAAGAAAACAACAACGATCAAGCTGAGACAACAGAAAAATCGCTTTTATTTAATTTCAAGTTGCCTTGCAATCAGCAACGATCACTCGTAACATATCTTGATGCTTCCACTGTGTGATTTCAATTAATTAAATAATTTTATCTTCTTCAATTAAGAGAGATGATGTGCTTTGTTTCAAAGATTGTTTCTGAAACTCATGATAAAAGTTTCGAAAAAAAAAGCAAGTCAGTTGGACATATGCGGGTCAGCGATTAATGATAAATTTTTTTCATTAGAAAAAAACATAAATTATTTTAAATATTTACTTGAAAACATTTTCTTTTTCTTATCTTAAACGCTCAATCAAATAAATCTTTAAATAATTTTTTAGCTTAAAACATCGATAAAAGGAAAAATCATTTTGATTTTATTGCTTCTTCATGATTGATAAGACTACAAAAAAAGGCAAACTTTTATGGCACATTGAATGGCTGATTAAACAATGTTGTAAATATATCAATGACTTAAATCACGGTAATGGATGTGATCCATTTTTTTCGAGAAACTTTACAGAAAAATAATTCTTGTTTTCTTTCAACTGAGTAATAATGTTGTCGTCCTATCTTGAAGAAATAAAATTTTAAAAGCAAAAAAAAATTTTTTTCGATAAAATAAAAATAAAAACTTTATAATTTGACAACAGGAGATTTAGCTCTGGTTGAAGTGTCGACTAATTTATAACCTACTAAAATTTCGATAGATAAGCCTTCCAATCCAAAGTATAATCGTAAATGAAATTAAAAGCGAATACATGCACATTTTGCGTTATTTTTTCAGTAACAACTAGTTATGTATCTTATCACAACTTGATATGGCATTGGAGTGAAAAATCATTTCGATTCTAAAATTTAATTGGTTCTGATAACGTGTTCTGGTGAGATTTTAACACTTTATGGTTGATTTACGGTTCTTTAATCTTATTTTTTTAATAAATTTCAAGTACTTGCATTGTGAGGGCTTGTTGAATGATAGTTACGCAATTCGAATGGAAATCTAAGCCATTATAGTAAATTAGGCGTCTGATTACAAATCACCATAAATCTAATTTGACTTCACTTGTCACCGCATAATAAAACAAGTGGTAGCAAATTCGGTGTTGAATTTCAACGCCGTCATTTCTTCACTTTGCCAACATCGAGCAAATTACATCTGGTCCGAAATAAAGGAAAATCAACAAACGAGATTAAAGCTCAATTTTAAGACTGAACAAGAATTTAACAAAAGGGAATGTCAATCATGCTAATGCTGAGTCTCTTTATGTAGGTCTCATGTTCTTCATACAGTAAGAGCTGCTTGTTCATCCAAATGTATTGAAGGATCTCGCTAATTTTAATGATGTTTCAAAAGATTTCTTAAATATAATTAATAATTTTCATAGATAATGTGACAAGATAGAAAAGAACGCAAAATGTATGCAAATATTGATGACATCTAAACTTTTTTTGTGGCTTTGATTTTTCCAAGCACACACAACACAAACGTTATTTTGACTCTTTTTATGAAAGAGAAAAATATTTGATTGTGTGAGTTAGTTCTCAGATTTGTTGACTGCACCACGCCTACGGAGCAATAATTTGAAGAATGTCATTAGTGTGGGTGATTTAAGTTTTGTGTTGCGCTCATATTTGTTTTTGTTCAGATGTTTCGTTCGTGATTATGAAACAAGATGAACACTCAACGACTGGGTATGAAGATTTTCTTTGGAAACAACTTTGACCAGTAGATACTTCTGGATAAACTTACGTACGATTAAATTTTCTAAGTTCCAATAATAATCTAACTTATAAACAATTTTCCAATCTAATTTCATTTACATTAAAATCAATGCCGACGCAATTTATGCTATTCGTAAATTCATAATTAATGTGTTGCATGACGGTTTGTTGACACATAAAAATCAAAACATATTTTGTCCAAAAACCGGTTGTTGTTTCGCGAAGAGAAATAAACATAATATTAAAATAATGTTCAACATGCATGCGACCGTAAAAAAATGAATTATCAGTCAAAATCTTAAGCAAACATTTAAACATTGTGAAATCAGGAATTTTGTTGAAGGAAGTTTTCTTCCACCTTTTAAATATTTCGTATCTATGTACGTTAAAACTTTGTTGACATACTCCTAAGTTTTTTTATAGCTTTTGATGATTCACTTAAAAATCAAAACTTGAACAACAAAACAAAATTGAGTCAAATCTTTCGACAACAATCACACAAGAAATATCGTAAAATTTAAATTAAATTAATCAAGCTCACTTACATCAATGTTGAACACGCTGAATGTTGTGCATATGGACGACAGAAAATTAAGCAAGTCGAATTCAATTAAGATTTTCATCCCACTCATTCCTACATAAAATGGAAATTTAACTTTTTTTTCGGTAGCTTCTTTTTAATTGAAATTTGTAGACCGTTCTTAATGGACCTAGTTCATTAGATTCACTTAAAATCGTGGTCGTGAATTGATAATTGAATTTTGTTTTTAGTGAAAATTTCTACTTATTTACTGAAGTTACTCATGATGATGAAAGATTCAGAAAAGCCAAAAATTCTCATCCATCATAGCAAAGAATAAAAATCTGAATCAGTTTTTACTGAAAGGTTTGCTCAATCGTCTGTTTGAGGAAAATGAGAAAACTCAATAAAAGAAATAGAAAACAAATGCTTTCGCATATTTCAGTAAAATTTTCTGAATGCAAAGAATAAAATTTTCACCCATAAAAACTCAGATTTTTTATTCATTCCGTGAGCGGGCAAAATAATGGAAGAATATTTTTACGGCTTTGAAAGCATCTGCGTGTGCTTTCAGAATGAATTTATGTATTGATTTTCGGTTTTCTTTTTTGGATGTTATAAAAATAGCAGCATTCAAGCATTTTTATGGCATGATGGTAATTTTTCACGAGATTTTTACGGTTCTGATTTCTCTCGCTCGCTTCTCCTCGCCCTCCACTTTATATGTGTGCTAAAGCAAATTCTCACCAGGCAGGCGAAAGAAAGCTCGTCATAAATATGCTTCGGTTGGGGCGTTTTAACACGATGGAATTTCAATAGCGATTTCATGATTTTTCCCCCGCACTGCTGACGACATGAAACCTTCATTTTCATTAGTATTCATTTCTGTTAATGAGAAAAATCACCCCCGAACGTAAACGAGTACTACGTTCGCCGACCCTTCGGCAATAACGACATCGCTACCATTCCAGAATCATAATAAAGCAAAGTAGAAAAATCTTTCCACTGCTTTTCCTCTTTCCCATTGCTTTCGCATTCAGCATTAATTAAAATCAGCCCGAGATTTTTTCGCCTTTTTATCGCTTGATGTCAGTTTTGTTGGCTCAAAGCAGCTAAAAGTGAAGTGAAATTTATTCTGCTTGAGTTTTTTATACTACTTCTCGTTTTCCTTCTTTCCTTCCTTCCTTCCTTTTTTCATCGTTGTTAACTAGTGAAGTGTTTTGAACAGACACAGCCATACAAAGAGCCATTAACCAACTTCACCTTACTCAGAAAAGCATCCCAGACTCATTTTATTTTATCGTATGAAAGCACTTGACATTCAACGAAAATCGATTTTTTTTCTCGTCGACTGCGGAGAAATCAGCAGCTGAAATCTCTTTCTGTGAAAAGCTTTGCTTTTTTTCCGAGCTTATTTCCTTTTTCTATTTCGTTTAGTTTTTGCTTTTCTTGGGTGGAATTGGAAGGGTGGCGAAGATTTTTGGAGTAAAGTGACGGTAAAGTACACATTTGTTGTTATTCCGATTTTCTTTGTGTTGTTTGATTTTCTTGGTTTGTTTATTTTTGATTGTGGAAAACCTTTCTTGCTGTTTCATGATTCAATGCTTCTTCAACATAAGATTCATTGAAATTTCTTGAGTTTGTACGATTTATTTACGTAAATGACAGAAGTATTTTGGAAGCAATGAAAATCTGCTAAATGTGTAAATGAAAATTTCTTTGCATTTGACAGTTCTGGAAAACTTGACTTTTCTTTTTTACTTTTTCTTCTATAAAATGGAAGATTTTATTTTCAAAATACAATATGTGGGTGGAACAAAAATCACAGATTTTCATTGGAAAATTATTTTTATGAAAAATCTTATGCTTGTGTGTGTGTGTATGTGATTACGAAATATCTCATAATAATTTTATTATAATTTTCATCATGAAGTATTTTCTAAAACTTCTCGACACTCTCAAAGATAATAAATCAAATCAAGGAAATAATTTTCGTTTTTCTTTTCAAATTTCATCCTCACCAGAGAAATCTAAAATGATTTAAATTTATGGCCTTCGTGTTGAATTTTAATGAAATTCTTAAGTCTCCGAAAGGGCAAAGATAATTTGTCATCGATCAAATGTGAGCGCTATTAGTAGCGTTTATTTCTGTGACCCCTTTTTAAGCTGCTAATCCCTTGATAGTTGTAATGTTCAAGCCTCTAAACTTCCATTCGACTCAATTTTCAAAAGAATTTTTCCTTCTCTCTTGTTAACTAAATCATCCCTTGTTTTGTAATATGCGATGAATTGCTTTTTATTTGCTCACCAGTTAGACATCATTAATGCTCTCCCATTGATCCCTTCATCCTTTGTTTAATAAGGTGTGGGTGTTGAGCATACAAAATATTTATACGATATCAAATAATCACCAACAATATTTCCTGATAATCTTACAGCAAATAATAATATGTTCGTTCTATTGGAACGTCCGCAACTGATATAAATAATAAAATATTAATTATCATTTTCCATAATTGTCATTTTTGAATCCAAGATGAAATAAAAATCTCATGTTTAAAATGTCATTAAATGGATTTTTGATTTGTTTTTAATCTCCGCTCATTAAATCCTGTTTTATTAAAATTGTGATTTATGTGCACGGAGATTTAATAAATATGATTACGATGCGAATTGTTGTGATGCAGCATAAATTTATTTTATTCCATTTGAAAAACGGAAAAATTAAACTTTTAATGATTTGCTGTGTCGAGTTAAAAGTTAAATTCATCATTAAAAGAAATATTATTCTGATGCCAAGATTCATTAATGTTCATTGTAGACATGAATGAAACGCATGTCACAATAAATTTAAGACTTTCTCATGAGTTATCGATTTTTAACAATTTTCTTATAAAATTATCGGGAAACATGGAGACAGAAGGAGAAATAAATAATGGAGAAAACATTTTCTCTGCCTTCAATGACAGCAACCTAGTTAATTCATCATAAATAATTTGAGTTGATATCGATATCAATTTTGTAATAATAAAAAAGCATATTGACAAGCGATATACAAAATTAAATTTGATCGTGTTGTTTTCATTCGATACTCATTTAATTGAGTTTCCATTTATATTTTGTTGACGACATAAATGTCAATTGATCTCGTTGGATGAGAAAGGAGCGTATAAATTAAACTGATTATTGTTGGTTGTTTGGGCTTCTAACATTTTTTTTGTTGTGGGCGAGCTTCAAAAAATTATATTTGAGCAATTAGAGTTGATTATGTCATAATAATTTTGATATTGGATTTCTTCTGTGATGATGACATGGGGAAGAAATAATAAATCACAAACGAAAATTTGACAGTTTTTAGACCTCGAACGCTCTTTCAGTGTTGTCAATGCTTTCGGACTGTCGAGACATCTTTTGAAGAGAAAAATTTAAAGTTTCATAGAAAAATTTCTAGTTTTAAAATATAAGCAAACTTGAAATTTATGAAATATTCAAGAATCAGACATCATTTTTCAAATATTCATTGAATGTTCCTGTTTCACTAAACAAATATTCAAAAGTAGCAAATATGATAATGCTGATCGAAAAATGTACAAGAAAATTTTCATTTTCAATATTTGATAGGAAGAAAAAAATGACAAAAGTCGAGAACAACACAAGAAACTCGTTTTGCATTCAAAATGGTTAAAATTTTATTAAAGTAAAACGTTTTATCGATTTTGAATATAAGAAGCGTTTGTTTATTCCGTGTTAGAATTTCTTTTATATACAAACGATCCAAACCTTTGCAGATCTTTGCAAACGTCTCCGTTGACATTTGTTTTTATTGATTATCCGGAACTGTTATTGATAACTTCAATTAATGACAAGCAACTGTCTTGTTTTTGAACGGTTGGCAGATATTCAAATATAAAGAATAATTCTAAACACATGACAGCTTGGAGTTTCAAATCATAATAAAAACCAATTTCAACTTAGACATTGGTTCAATTTTTTTTGGCATCAATTTCGAGTCGAATTGGGAATCATAAAATGCTACAACTTTTTAATCCGTTGAAATATTCTGGGAATATGAGTGACTATATTCAAGATGTAAGAAAAGGTAAAGCATATTTGTGGAAGAGCAAATAAAAAAAATAATTTTTCAAATGGCATCTTGTATATGACTTATTTTTTATTCACACATCAACTCGGGCATCGTTTTGGAGTTGAATATGTTTTTATTGATCGAATGTTAAATGCATTTAAAGGGGTTGACTTCGAAGCAAAAGTGTCAAGAGTCTTTACAAAACAATCAATTGAAAATATGAGACGAGTGTATGGAAATTTGAGATATAAATAAGAAATAAGTTACGATGGAAAATTCAATGTTGCGATGGGAAAAGATGGACTGAAAAATATTAAATTTCTCAAATGTTTGTACGTCTGGTTTACGACGAAAGCTTTTAGCAATATTAGAATATTTATGTCCATGTCCCAGAACGATCTCCGATAGGTTGAATTTTTGATTAAAAACCACTCAAGTGTCATTTGAAACATCTTCGGAAGATTTATACTTGTTCAATTTGAAATCTAAAATATTCTCAACCTGTTGGTATTTTATGCGACATACATTTACTCAAATGAATCTTCGTCCAATTGAATATTAATGAAAGTGGAACGATGACTTTGCAAGTATTTAACTTCGATTAGAGAAAACAAAAGTAAAACTTACATAGATAGATGTTTAGAAGAAGCAAAGCGATGGGAAAAATGTCATCATTACAATTTTAAATGCTTTCTATTGTTGTTGAAGTGTGACCATAAATCCCACTTTTATTCATGCAGATATTTTCCTGCTCTTGGATGGCTGAAAACAACACACAAACCAAAAATTAATTACAGCACAACGAGAAAGCAAAAAGGAAAATGATGGGAAAATTTTTGTGAAAATCCTCGAGGGCTTAGAAACTTTCTCAGAAGCAAATAATTCATCTATTATTTTCCCATTTCTTTGTGATAATCGTAGAAGAACCTTCGTCATTGTCACAGTATTCTGTTCTCACACCCCCACAATGAAACCATTAATGTGCATTTTTGCGAAAATTATTTATTTCATTTAATAAAATCCAACATAAAATTTTATTGAGTGTGATGATAAATAATGATTTTGCCTCTTTTTGTGTTTACTGTTGTTGGTTGGTTGGCTTGAAGTGGTTTAAAATAAGATTTATTGTCTTCTCTTTACTCTAAAAGACACAACAAACCAACAGGAAGAATTCCAACTTGAAAACCATGATGAAGAACATGCGCCGAAATTGTTTTATTATTAATTTCTTGTCGCTTTACCTACGCATATAAATTTTCAGTGGTAAGAGTATCTTAAGTGAATAGAACGATAATCTAAGGATTCGTAACTCAATGGATAATGAAAAAGAGGCTTTTCATATAATTTACTGATTTACGTCGACGAAATTCCAAAACTTTACCTCAGCCTCTGACTGATTCCATTTTGTGTTGAAATTTAAAGCCTGAAGGCATTTTTAAAAAGAAAAAGGGATTTTCCTATTCTCTCAAAGAAAAGAGATGAATGAGAATGAATCCTTAAAATTTAGTTATAAAACTTATAATTTATAGAACTCATTAAAAACAATTTTCCTTCCTTACTCATTCGAATGGAAAATTTATCTGTGAAAATTACAAAGATGAAGGGAAATCAGCTTTTGTATTCTTTTGAAAAGAAAAACTATTTTTTTTATTCATATACAGATGAAAGATGTAAAAAAGTTTTCTTTCAGTCGCTCGACGAAGAAAAGTTTCCCTTTATTATATTATGAAGAAGTCAGTAAAAGAAAACTTCCACCATCGTTGAATAAAATTTTCCGACTTTTTCATCTCTCGCGAAGGGGTTGAAGACGAGCAAATAAAATTAATAAAACAGCAGAACCGTTAAATTATCCTGTAATTCATTTTTTATTTTCACCTCCATTATGCTTTTTATTTCTCAATTCTGAGGCATTTGGAATGAAGGAAGAGACGGAAAATTCTAACAACTTCATCTTTTAAAACGAATTTCCAACTTGCTAACTTGCTCCCCCATCATTTTTCTTCGCAGATAATCGCGAGGAAGAATCTTCATCTTTTATGCTCGTTTAAAGTTAAACGAAAGTTGTTTCGTTTTAAAAATTATGAGATCTCTGGTTTCTGTTGTTTCTGAATGGAAAAACTTTTATTCAAATTATGACAGTGCACAGAGCGGGCAAAGATGGTAAAGACAAGAGTAGGAGAAGAAGCATCATGTTGTTGAGTTTATGGAGAAAGTTTTTCACTCATCGGCGGATGATGCGCTGCGTTGTTGTTTTGTGTTATGCGATATAATTGTTGTTATGGGATGTCTTGTAATTGGATTAAAATTCTTTTTCTTGTTCTTGTAACGTTTTATTAATAATTTGAAATGTTTCTTTCCTACAAACGACTCACGCTCAAGAAATATAAGACAAAATGAAAAACTTAAAGTTTTATAATTCAACACTTTAAAGAAATTTCTTTCGTTCATACTTAAATGGAGCAAAGAACGACCATCAGAGAGAAAAATCATTTCCAAAACATAATTCCGTAACGAATGAGCTGTATCAATGACAAAGCATGTAATGATAGGGGCTTACCATCAATACCAAATATCACCCTTGACTTTTTTTTTATTTTCAATGCAGTGCACTGCCTCAGAGATATCTTTTTCCACTGAACAAGTGTTTCTATCCTTTCTACTCTTATGTTTGAAACTACACAACAATTCATACACTTGATTAAATTTATTAACACAGAATAAATATTTAATTTGAATCACAAGACAAAAACAAACTTTTTTCCCGTTTCCTTTGCGAGACGAAAATGAACAGAATTGAATTTATGATATTCAGTTAAAAATGTTTTTTGTCGAAATGACTTTTAAATATGCAGATCTCGTATTGGTTTCGTTGACAAATTGAATTTTCAGAAGCTGAAAAGAAATTAAATTTTCGTAGTGAAATGTGACTCGATATCTCTGCCCTGTAGAAACTTTTCTCCGTGTCAAAAATCGCTTTTCAAATTCTGTTTCTTTCATTTTCGCATTTAAAGGATTCATAGCTTATAGTACACAAATTCATTTGGGGGAAGAGAGGAAGAGAAACATTTTTCGAATGCTGAATGGCTTGGGCGTCATTGATTCATAATGTTAAATCGCAGCATTGTTAGAGGCTGTTTAGCATGATTCCGAAAAGATTTTCCACTTTCAATCGTTTCACTACCGTAGTGGAAACTACTAAAAGCAAACAAAAATGAATCCCAGATTCAACTCAAATGGATACGAGAACAAGGAAAATGTTCTGATATGCTTTCGGTAATCTGTGGCCTGAAACCGGATGATGGATAATGAAAAAAGATGAAACCCAAATCGTACCAGATGTCAAGTTTCACAAGCACATACTTTTCCTATGTGCTTTTTATTATTTTTTTCTGGTTTGCTATCAACCTTTGAGGGGATTTAGATTTGCTTGAATCATGAAGCAAAATGAGAAGAGTCGTCTTTTATGGTTGTTGGGGATTTATCAAGCACAAACAGAATGCGAGGAAAAAATCTTTGAGCTGTCAAATATGGGCCACGTGATTTATTATCATCATTCATGACTCTACATTTTACCCAAGGGAAAATATTTCGGCCACTCACTGCTGCTGAAACATGTCTTCTTTAGTATGCTACAAATTTAAAAGAAAATATTTATTTTTTATCTGGAGGAAGACTCAGTTTTATGTTCAAAGGAATTATAATTACCAATTTTTTAATTTCATTTTCATATATGTACCTACTTAAAAACAATTGCACAATTTCGTCTAAAAATTTTAAAGTTTCGTTAAGTTTTTATTGTTTCGTTGTTTAGAATGATAAAAATTAACGGTCACATAATTTATGAAATTTTTCTACCCTTTATATTTTTGAACAACCGTTGATTCCCCTTGAAAACATTTGTGATTTGTAAACAAAGTGAATAATTTCAAATATTACTTAAATAAAAAAGATTATAAACATAATTTTTTACAATTCATATGTAATTCTTAAAATTTAGTCATTGAAAATCAAATTGAACACATATTGCAACAGACTAAAGGTAAATGAAAGTAAAATTTAAAATGTGTTAGTCGAGCACATGTTGCATAAAAAAATTTCTTTCTAGGATCATCATGTCGACATCATTAGCAGAACAACTACGTCGTCTCCAAACTCCACAAACATCACAGTTTGTTGATGCACGAAAGCGTCATTCGATTTTATTCACTTCAGAAGAAGCAGCAACAAAATCACGCGAGACAATTTATGAGATTGGAATTAGTGGACTTCATGAATTAATCGAATTGAATCCAGCTTTTGCAGATTTTGAAGATACTCTGTTTGAGCTAACTGCAAAAGACATACAACGAGCAATTGAATCGAAGGAAGTTAATGCGTTACTGGATAAAAATATCAAACGATTCATGTTTCACTTGTCGCCTTATTTCATGATTCCAGCATCTCATAAATGTCTTGAATGGCTCATTCGTCGATTCAGTATCAATTTATATAATAAAGATGAATTTCTTATGTTGATATTACCATATCATCAAACAAATATGTTCGTTCGATGCATTCAAACAATGAAGTTAAACATTGCTGGAGATAAATGGGAATTTCTGTCAGAAGTTAAGAAATCAGGTTCACCATTATCGAAACATGCATTGTGGAATCATGGAGCATCTCAACCAAGTTTCTTAGGATTTATAGGGAAATTCACTCACGATGCAGTTAAAGAACTTAAAGATAAAGCTGGAACTTTACAAACAATGTTCGCTTTCTACTTTTCCACTGTTGTGGGAGCGATGGAAAAAGCGTCAAGTATCAATGAAAATCATATTCTCTTCATCACTATGCATTTGCCTAAAATCTTTAAATCGTCTGTCATCGATTTCCTTGCTACTGGTTACATGATTACAGCTCAACTTTTTTCAAAAACAAAACTGGATGTTTCATTATTAAATCAATTCATGAACAAAATTACAAATTCAGTTCAAACATCGCTTTATCATAGTGTCGCTCTTTTACTGTCATTAATGTTTCAAACACAAACAGAAGAATTGAAAATCACTGACAATGCTTTAGAGAACATTATTAATTTCAAATGGTTTCCATCAGCTTTAGAGCAAATGAGAAATGAAGGAAAACCATTCATTGCTTTATATCTAGCATTAATTTCTAAACTTTTACAAAATATTGGAGAGAAAACTGAAGACTTTGCGAAATATACGAAATATTTTGAAAGTTTAATGGCTGAAGTTGTTCTGGATGATGATGAAGCTCAAATTATTATTAGGTGAGATTTATTAATTCGGGAAAGTGTTTGAAGGAAACTTTAAAGAAATATCTTTTCAGATGCATCATCGACAGCTACACTCATGTGCCAGCAATTGGAGAATCAGCTAATCAAACAAAGAAATTGGATGAAAAAGTAGAAAACAGCGAATTTATCATTACGTTAGATTCTGATGATGAAGACAACATTCCTCTGAAACCTGAAGATGNGTTACAGGAAATTTCGTTACAATCAAACGCCGACATCTAGCTCTGGTTAAAATGACAAGAATTAGGAAAGAGACCGGCAATTAGTCGATTTTCACATTTGAATAGATTTTTCTCACGAAGTATGTTGTGCCAACGTATCCTACAGTTCCACAAATGATGCCTAATGCACCACTGAATAATGCCATGTATCCAAAATAAAAGACTGTCTGGAACAATCCATACATTCTGTAATAACATCAAATTAGTATCATTTAAAGACAAGAAAATAAAGAAATTGACTCACTTAGTCTTGAAAAAGAAATAATAAAAGGCGTAAATGTAGACGTAAATCGCTGTCGATGCACCTGATAGGAACGAAGTCCATTGCCATCGATAATCTTCTGCATTGAGAAGGAAATATGTGCAGACAATTGTCACACATATTGTGACAACGATGAGAATCAAAAATACCAGCAGCATGAAGCCATACACGTAATAAATTTTGTAAGCCCAAAATGATGTGAAAATGAAATACCTGAAAAGACGAAATAAATAAAATTATTAAATTGACTTTTTGTATTCTCATCATTCTACTTACATCTCAATGAAGATAGAACCAAATGGAAGAATTCCACCAAGTAAAGTGATGACGAGAGGCTCCATGAACCATTTCTTCTCTGGTATTGGTCGAGGCACGGCATTCACTCGACATGGATGATCAGGTTGGCCATTCAAATTCCGTCCTACAATTGTTCCCACAAGAGTCAATGGAAGGATGACAAAGAGACAAATACAAGTCACAGCCAACATTGTACCGAAAGGAATTGCTCGTGATGCATGATAATAGATTGCAATGAAATTAATGAGGAACGCAGTGCCACATACGAAACTTGGAATGAGAAAAGCTGACAAAAGCATTTGACGAATCCAAATTCTGCCTCCCATTCGAGAGTAAAGAGAACCACCAAAATATCCATTGATAGGCGATGTTGCGGCATAAACGAAGATGGCAGTTGACAGAAGAGATCCACGTTCCGTATAAAGATCTCCAATAATTGCAAAGCTTGTCACACATAACACGACACTGGTAAGTTGATATCCACAGCCAATCACAGATGTGAATAAAATAGGATTCGAAGATGAACGAAAGACGTCACCGTGAATATTCTTCCAACCATATTCATCACCCAAATCATGTTCGTCGTCCATCTCTTCATCTTTACTGTATCTCGCATAATCTTTTCTTAAAGTTCTCACGAGAATCATTGACACGAGACCAACCAGGAAGATGACCATCATGAAGCTGTTGAAGATGCTGAACCAATGGATGCGATGTTGAAAGAAATTTGGGTCAAGATACTTGTCGAAGCGATCTTTGAACTCAACAGTTGTTGGTCGCCAATTGACTTCGTAAGTAAATGAAAGGTGAGCTCCAACATGCAACAGCTGTTCATTCTCGTTTGTTAGATTCACTTCGATGATGCGTTTTCCATTATATCCAATGTCGAATTTCTTGTGAGTGTTAATATAGAATTTCTTATCGTGCTCCTTTCCAACAGCTCCCCAGATCGGCAACCCATCGATGTACATTTGGAACCAATAATGATTCTTCACAGCATACACAAATGCTTTATACTTCTCTTCTGATAATTCCACCATACATGTCTCTGTTTTCGGTGGAACGTCTTCTTTAAAATCTATCGCATATCCACTAAACTCCAACTCGATTCCTTCGAGTGCTTCTGATAATGTCTCATGGTAATGAGAAATACTTTGTTTGCTGCCAATACAGAATGGCAATGAGAAATATGCATAAGTCTCTTGTCGATTGTGATAAGGACCAACAGTATTCATCCACAGAACCACTTCTTCTTGGTCTTCATACTATTAATAATGCGTAAAAGGTAATAAAGATAAAAACAGCAGCAAAAATATTTTACTTTCATGAAATAAAATAAATCAGAATGAAAAAAACACTTACGATGTGATTATGCTCATCTGCGGATGATAACTTCAAGGTGACCAAAAGCAGAAACAACACCAATGACCAAACATACATTCTAACTATGATCTTAGTGATTAGAAAAGATTTAATTTGTGCAAGAAACTCGGTCGTGGTTTATTGACATGTCACTTTTGTGTTGCTCAGAGAAATTTGCATTGCGAATCGCAAAATGTCAAACACTAGCTTTGCGATTTTAAAATTCAAATTCTAAAGCGCGCAAAATTTCAAAATATTTAACGACATTTCAATAAAACTTTAAAAATACTAATTCTATTAATTATCTAGATACCTATTCTATTTTCATTAATTTTTTAATTATAAATACCTGTTAAAAGCAACAAAATATTACAAAAGAATGGATTTTTTATTTTGCGAGTAATATTCGTTTATTTCATGAGAATTACCTAATATCGACAAAATTTCATCATCATGTATTTTTTAAAATTTATTTATGATATCATGTTATATTGGCAATAGAATGTTTGCTCGAAATAATAGATTAAATGATATAATATCTCATGGATGGAATGTATTCTTTTCTTTTTCTATTGATATTTAAATGTTAGACATAAACCTCGCTGTTCTTTTTTCCACCAGCTCCACTTTGACGCTTCGAAAGTGTTGAAGTTGTTGATGCTGAAACATTACTGGAATTATCAGCAATGCCAGAATGAATAGAATCTGCTGACTGTCTTCGTTTCTGTCTAAATATTGGAGCTTCATCTTGTGATTCAATAAAGAATGATCCTAAATGTGGGGTTGCTGGAGAACTTGGTAAATCCAAAGGTAGTTCAGTTATTACAGGTCCAATTGGTGGTGATGTTGTAAGATTTGTGCTTGACGCAGATATCGTAAAAGGCGCTGTTGTGATTGAGACAGGAATTATTCCAGTACTATTTGTCACAACATATGAATTTGTTGCTTTTGCGTCTGGATCTTGATTAGTGCTTGTCGGAATAACAAGCGATCCAAACTGTGCATTTGCTGATGTGAGATTAAGTGGAACAAAAGAATTTTTACTTTGAGCTAGAGCACTTGACGGTAATGTATTATTCACAGAATCAGACTCAATGATCGGCGATAGCAAAAGCGTCGTCACAACATTTGAAGGAAGTATCGTCGGCGATGTCGCTAAATTTTGTGTTGTCAATGTGACACCAGAGGCAAGTGATTGTATACTTCCAAACGGATTGCCGTTATTGTTATTAGCATTATTGTTAGTATTGTTACTTTTACTGTTATTATTGTTGGTGGCGTTGAAATTAAAATGATTATCGCTTTCGGGTGTCGGAATTCTTTCACGATGCCTTTGTACCATCTGACCATTCAATAAATTTCCTTTGGAATCTAAAGAAGTTATTAAAGTAAATAAGAATAAAATAACGAGAAAAAAATGTTTATTGAAGAAGTGAAGACAGATGACATTAGCAAAAATAATGAAAGCTAGAAAGTTAAATAAAGAACAAATAAAAAGTGATCATTAGTGCTCTTCTTACTTTGTTTCATGAAAGGTCGTTGGCGTCCCGATTTTCGGAATTTACTCAGAAGATTGTTCGATGGCGGTTGATTGGATGTGGCTAAGCCTGATTCAGGTTGTGAGTAAACTGCTGAGAAGAAATCATCAACATTAATAATTTGCTAGATAAGTAAAAGAATTTCGATTTCCAAATGACAAGGATAAAAATTCTTAATCCATACCCGAATTCACTCGATTTCTATTGAAAAGTCTGCCCGATGAATATGCCGTTGATAAACTTCGTATCGATCCCATTCGATTCATTTGACGGCTTAACCAGTTCTTACGACGTTCGACCATTGGTGTATCAACACTTTCATAATCGGCATAGACATCATCATTCAATCTTCTTTTTCCAGAACTGATATTAGCATAAAGTCCATCAGCTTCTTTAATTTTGTACATTTCTGCAGAACCCTTAGGCTCTGCACGTCGATAAATCTCAGATGCCGCTGTATATGGTAAATCTTTCGGAACAACCTCTTCCCAATATTGATCTTTACAAAGTTCTGGATGTTCTTCATGCATTTCATCAACAATCATGTATGCCGCCTAATTAATTTAACATTGCAAAAATACATTAAAAAGTTTTTTTAATTGCCGCCGTTATTTTTTAATATTCTCACATGCATAGCATAGAGAAAGATGCACAATTGCAAACAAATATCATTTCACCATGAAACGACCTTGCACCGGCATAGGAAAATTTCAAGAAATGATTGCCAAATCAATAAAAGCAAGTTAAATTACATTATAGATACATATCTAAATGGTAATAAGTAACAATATATCTTTAACCATTAATGTCCTGATTTAATTCTATGAAAGTTCGCACATAGTTTACACCTGTCTAGGCGTCTAGGTTAGCGATAAAGTGCAACATTTTAAACCTTCTTTTTAATTCATCTTTTTAAAAATCCTTGTCTTTGCTTCTATTACAAAATTATTGCAAAACAAAAAAAAATTAAAGTTCATCTCTCACCTTAATGTGGCGATCGATCAGCCAATTCAGTTCAATGTCATCGTCATCTTCTCCCCATGGATTAATGAGAACTTCGGCAACCTTCAACCAACCAACATAGAAAAAGAACTAACGAATAATCATTAAAAATAACGACGTCAATGTCAATATAATTTACTTGATCAAATGAAAAAAAAGAAATACTCACTTGAAGTGCTGTGAATAAGGGAAAATATAAATCGGGATCTTCATATTTAGATCCTCCTGTGACTGGAGCTTGCGAAACCATTTGGCGTCCCATTAGCGCAGAGATAAAATATATGTAAATTGCGAGGGTGGCCACCTAATGAAAAGTGAGGCTATTAGATGACTCAAAAAAGCTTTTAAATGTGTTAATTGTACTTGAGTGTAAACAAGTGGAACACAAAAAGTGTCAAAACCCTGTAAGGCCCCTAGTCGAAACCTAATGTCTGAAAGCTCCGTAAGGACTGTTTGCACAATGTGATCTGATGCAATGAGACCTTCCTTCCTTGCACGATTGATGATGTTTGTAGCCCATACCAATGGGATAAAATATCTTTAAAAAATATGTACATTATCAAGTAATAATTTAAAAAATTGCCAACTAAAAATTACTTTGCCATTTGACCTTTAGTATCCATCACCTCGAAGATTTTCTTCTCACTTTCAAGCATAAGACCGGAGTCGACAAGATGTTGAAGAGATGGAAAGCGTCGTCTAACACTCAATGAAATTCGTTGCAAAGTTACCACATAAGCCAACATCTCATAACGCACAATGTTTCGTCTCATAAGTCTACTGATCTCTTCCTTTTTTAAATTTGTTATTAATTTTATAATTTAAAATGTCCGATTACAGAAAACTTACATTTCCCGAAATTGCTGCGCTGATCAACATTGCTAAACTGTCAGGCCATGGTAAAAGTCTGAATTGGTCCCACCAACGTTTTACTACCAAACTTACATAAAAACCTAACACAAAACTCATTGGAATTGTTTCAGTTTGGGTTCCAAAATATTTGTGAACTTTCTCAAAGACGCTAACAAAGAATAAAAGAAAATAGATTGTGGGTGACAAAAAACTGTGTAAATATGTATTGTCAAATTGTTGTGATTTGCAAGCTTTAAAAACTTTCCATTCAACTTTATATTTCAGCGTAATGATCCGATATTCTTTTGACATAAAATGATGTGTTAAATACAAGAAATAAACAAGAGAGTTTCACTTAAATTTCATACACATGATTAACAAAAGTTTGAAATGCTCCTGACGTCATAACATAATCATTTCCACAATGAGTTAAATTGCGGAATTCAATAAGTGACTAATTTTAAGAAGTTGATTTTCATCTGATGCTTGATCGCTTGTATAGAAGCGTTAATTCTATGACTTATTGGAAAATCTGCTAAAATAAAATTCGCTTAAGTGACATCTGAATTAGCTAAGAAAAGCTTTCATTTGTGAAGCTCATGAATGTCCTTTGAGTGATTTTCACACATGAATACACTTGTTGTTGAGTACACTTTTAAAATGACTTTGCAATTTATTTTGTTTATTATCATCTGAAGCTTGATCGCTTGTATAGAAGCGTTAATTCTATGACTTGAAAATCTGTTAAAATAAAATTCGCTTAAGTGACATCTGACTTAACCGAGAAAAGCTTTCATTTGTGAAGCTCAAGAATGTCCTTCAAGTGCTTTTCACACATGAATACACCTACTGTTGCGTACACTTTAAAATGACTTTGCAATTTATTTTATATGAAGTTAGAGCATCCGAAAATATGCTGAGTTAATTTAATTTTTCTCTCTCTTTCATTCATGTGCTTTAGGTTGATGACTGTAATTATTGACATGTGGAGAGCTAACAGATGATCGAAGAGGTCAAAGAAACAACAACAAATATTTTTTGAGTTTACTTTTTTCTAACTCGTTCCTATTCAAAGTATGTAATAAAAAAATCATGAATGAAGAAGAGTACAGAGAGAAATAAATAGCTATCAGTGCTTTGAAGTTGAATGAGAAACGACAACAAAAGCAATAAAATATTTAACAAACTTATGAACCGTGAAGAAAGCTTTCGCGGAAAGTTTTGCTAATAAGCACAAGCATGACATATTTAATCATTCAAGTAGAAGACAGTAGATTATACAACATTAATTTTAAACTTTTATGATCAATAACTATTTGTGCACTTGAACATTTCATTTGAAATTTATGCAAATTTATTTCTGTAGATGTACAGAAAACCATGCAACACCCGCAAGTGCAAAATGAACCAAAACATAATAAGTTATCGCTGGCTTTACCCAAAGTTATCATGGATATTAGCTGTAAGTTTTCGGTAATAACTTTAATTAAACAACAACTTTCAAATCATTCGAACTCCTTATTACTTCTTGTATTTAGAAACAAATTTTGAATGGATCGAATTCATCACTGAATATTTGCATTTGTTGTGTTCGTTGTTTGAATAAAACATTTTTTTAATTAAATGAACTTTGTAATTTTATTGAAGTTTACACAGCAAAAGCAAAACAAGAAAAAATCCCAACAATTGGAGGATGTGCAATCTGCAACGTAATCTCGAATTCGTATCGAACTTACCGTTTCTGATCTTCATTGAGAGCATATCGATACACCAAATTGATTGTGTAATAAAGACTCAAATATGCTAGCAACTCTCGCCATACCAACTTGTATACGCTACCTCGCCATCTGAAAAGAAAAGCAATTTTCAATTTACTTAAACTTCAATTCATGAATAAAACAAAACCATAAATAAAGTCATTAAGTGATCAACGAAAAACAGAAAAAAAGAAGTTAAAACGTAACTTTCTGTTTATTTGCTATTTCGCATCATAAAAAGTGTCAAAAAATTAACAAGCGTGAGCTATAAACTTCACTGAGAAATTGAATTTAATGTTGTGTTGTTTGTTATTGCAATTGTGCATTTGATTGCACAGCGTGTCGCCTGTCGTACAACTAACATTATCATTCAAGTATTGATAACCGACGAAACTCTTTCCATTTTTTATCTCAACAGTTAACACATGCATAACGACGAGCATTCAAGTTCATATCAGCTGTTGAATAAAAATGGGAGAAAAGTAAATTCAAGAGAATTTATGTCAATGAAGAGTTTCATGAGTTAATTTATTCCACATCTGTTATGATCGGTGGCGCCGGCGAAACTAAGTCATCGATCAAACCTGAAGAACCGATTTGCTATTTGTGAATTCTTCGGATTTTATTTTATTGCCAAAAGATTCAGGTCATATCAATTTGTTGTTGATTAACATACACGTCACCCGAACTTGATTATAAAACTTTAATATTTTAATGTTTTGAAGGCTTGAGGATGCATCGTTTTCATTGAACCTTCCCTTTTTGTTTTAATCATTCAAAAGATATTCATGATGAACTTATTGTGAAAGATGCTTAAGGTCAGAATGACATTTTCAATATTTAGAATTAAAAGACAATGTGGAAAATGCGAACTTCAAACAGATTTTAAATTAAAATTTACGTTTGTCGCTTCGCTTTTCTTTATCTCACTTCAAATGTTAGCATGCAAAATTCTTTCATTATCAAAACACCGGTTTCACTCTTCTTATTTAATAAATCCGACACATTAAATCCGATGGAATTTCTTCAGGTCACGTTACGACCTTGCTTAAAAGTATTTCACGGTTGGTTTAAAACACTTCAAATTTCTGTTTGGGATATTTTTAGCTGAGTTTTTTACATTTATTAAAAATGACAAATTCCTTACACGGTGTAATTCGTCCCTGTTTCAACGGGTTTTTATATCATGGGAATAAGAACTGAATTAAAAAATTGAGCTATTACAACTGAAAAAAATTTACAGTTGGGGATAATTAGCCGAATCCAAGATGTAATTGTGAGAATGTATGATTAAACGACACAAGCTTATTGTCAACAGAGTTGAATTTGAGAAACTCGCTTTACTGTTCAATCAACAAAAAATTTTTACTTATTTAAACTGATACTGATCATGATACCTTTTCGGAACAAGTAAGATTAACTTCTAAGAGAATTTCAATGACATGACTGACAAAAATATGTAATTCAACTGTTAGCTGTCATAAACTTTATTTAACGCAATCACCAATTAGCTGCAAAGATCGCTTGAAAAAATTGATGCAGAAAGCAAAAGTTATAAGTTATGAATATTTAATTCAAGACTGAAAGCGACGACAAACATCAGCAAAGCTCAAACATTTTTCACAATTGAAAATTTGTTACTTTCCGAGAAATGTATCTTCTTCACTTGAATCAATAATTGTCAGAAATTCTGACGTCATCTTATCTGTCAACTTTTACACAATGCTCGGGTGCTGTAAGAAATTTTATTTAGAATTGAGTTGAATTCTTATTTAATTTATCAAAAAATAATTCGAACACGTGTCGATAGTTCGTAGCTTACTAATTGTCAACGATTCTTATGATTTGATTGAATTATTTAAGATGATCAGGATGAGAACAAATTTGCAAAAAAGATTTATAATTGAAGTGAATTGCAATCTTCTCTTTCAATGTAATTACTTTTCTTGTCATTCAAAGACTTTTTATAAATGTAAGATTTTAATAATTTTAGCAGAGAAATTTACTAACACTTCATCTTGAAAAATTACATCTTAACAATACTTATAAATATTTTTTAAAATTTTTCGAAGGTCTCTCTCAACATGTCATTCGTGAAACAATTTCATTCGTTCTCTCACACATTGCATTATTTATGTTTTATTTTTACATCTAAAACTTTCGTTACAATTGAAAATGTTTAGTGATCATCTACTTTTTTTTGTGACATATCGATGTAATTGTTGCGGTCACTGACAAACATTTACTTTAACATTTACGTTCAATCGATTTCTTCTGTATACATAACAAATAATCATTATTTTGTTATGTATACAGAAGTAATCGATGTCATGTCTATTCAAATTTTTTTGCTGGTTTATCGTACGAAGTGGAGCAAGAATTGGCAAATTGATTTAAGTAATATAAAAAATCTGCCAGAAAAACTTTTCGATATCGATTTAAATTGAACAGCAGCAAAGAATAAGATTACTGGAGAGCAGAAAAACAAATCTAAATGCATTCAATGAATTGAACGACAGCACACGCGAGTTGCCTCACATACAAGTGAACAACGGCATGGAAAATCGATCTACGAAATAATTTTGTTAATTAGTATTCAATTCTCGGACAATTATTTGCAAATTTTTTTTCAATCCTCACATACAATAATTTTAGTTTTATTTATTTTTTTTTTCGTTATGGAATTTTCTCTCGGAAATCAAGACACGTGGTGAAGTGAAGTGTTGAATTATTTCACTTGACGACATCATAAATACCACAATACAGCATAAAGTAGCGCATAATGTGACTTACTTGCATAATAGTTTCCAAAAACAGCCAAAATTGCTTCCATTTGGAACTTCAGAATTGTAGGAGACCGTCATTGTTTGACACCAATGTCGCAGAATTTTTCTCAGTCCTTTCAGTTGTGTCACATTCAAATGAATGGAATTTCTGTTTTGTTGACTTAAATTCTTTGACTTTAACTCTTATCAAATATTTTACAAGCACATCACACCGATAAAAGATCAAAAATCATTTAAAATATATGAGAAAAAAAATTCTGTCAACAACATAACATCACAGTTTTTGACAATATCAGAAATTTCAAAGGAATTTTCTCGTCACTGTCGTTTCGTTAATATTTAATTTGGCACGCATTAAATATCTAAATGTAGTAAAAAATATGTTGCTTTTTTCGAACATGCACAACAACCTAACTTTCCTTTTCTTTGTATTTATTTCTTCTTTAATTTAAAACTTAAAACCAAAATAATGAACATAACAGCGACGCAAAGTAAAGTCAAAAATGATTGTCAAATGAATTTTTCTTATTTATTTATATTTGCGGGTGATGATTGCGACTTGATACTTGCTGCCACGAAAGCTAAACTAATAATGACGATTGGAAGTAAGTTTGAGCATACAGTCAGTTAAAGCATCGACAACTGTTCGCTCACTCTCGTGAGATTCTTTAGGGGAAGTAAGTATCTTGGTGTGGCCCGACATGTCGAGAGAAAGAGAATCGGAAAACACCTGATCAAGTGCGACAAGTTTTTAAATTGCAACTCGTATTCATTAATGAATGTCGCATTTTACGCATGAGCACATGAATGAAGAAAAACAATAACATGAATTTGAACGAACGCTATCAGTTTCATTCTTAACTTGTCTACATATTAATTCATCATTTCAATGTTTAGAGTTTTCACTGTTTTTTTCTTATCACGTATGAATGTGTAAATCATTCACACAAATGACAAATTTTCCATTATTCGTATGTGTCGTTAATATTATAAATAAGAATAAGAAGCAAACCAACCGGCTTCGGTACCACATGGTGACGAAGAAAATCGAATAGAACGAAAAACGAAGTACCTAAATGAAAAATTTATCATTGGAATAAGAGAAAGAAATTTATAAAAACGATCTAAGTACCTAACTAAATTATTCATTGCCAACAAATATTATGTTATTAATCGTACATGATGTTGAAAATTTATCATGAGGTTTTAGATTCATTATTGTCTTCGACTCGTCTGACATAAAACTTGAATGCATTTGATCAAAAGCTGATACCTTTTTGAATCTCATCGTTAAAGTTTGTCGACATGTGAAGTTGTTTGAGTTCTTTATCGTTTAATTTAATGTTAACAACTTTTGTAACTCCTGATGAATTCAATACGCACGGCAATGACAAAAAAACTTCTTTAGTGATTCCATGCAATCCTTTAATCATTGTAGATACGACACGGATCTCGTTTGTATCATTTACAATTGTTTTAGCAAGATCGGCGCAAGTCAAAGCTGAAATTTTGCTTAGATTCATGATTGAAAATTATTTTCTAATTGCGAATGCTTACCGATGCTCCATGAAATTGAATTCTTTAATTTGATAATATCATCAGAAGCTTGAACAGTTTGTTCATGAATATCAGACAACTTTACTGAATCACTTTCACTACTCCCAAATGAAGCATCAAGATCGAGAAGTTTGAAACTTCCAATGCTGACACTTGACAGAAGTGGAATACATTCACTTCCTTGTTCACCAATTACCCAACCATCAATTGATTCCACACCCACATCAAGTACTTTTGCAATTAAATGACGGAAACGATATGAATCAATTTGAGTTCCTGAAGCGATGATTCGATTTTTAGGGTATCCAGAAAGTTTCCAAGCCACATACGCGAGAACATCACAAGGATCAGTCACAACAATTAGAACAGCGTTGGGACTTCGTTGTGCAAGTTTCGGCACAAAAGCTTTCATGATTTCAACATTTCTTTGTATCTTGTCTACGTGATTTTCACCTTCAATTCGTTTGACTCCCGCTGTGAAAATTATTACTTGAGATCCGGTCGACAATGATAAATCTGCGCCACCCGAAATATTTGGTCTGTTTTTTACAAAATGCGAAGTTAGAACTAAATCAAGTACTTCCCCTTCTATCTTGTCGTCATTCCGACTGATAATGACGACATCGTTCGATATTTCTTGCAATAAAATCACGAATGCTGTCGTCGTTCCCACTGTACCAGCACCAAAAATTGTAATTTTATTTCTCGATTCCTTTTTCGTTTGCGTAAGACTATTGAAAAGGTGAGTTTTAATCGTTGACATAATTTTGATGAACTTATTAATTCAAATAAACAAAAATTTAGAAAATGTAAATTAAAAAGTCAATTGTCTTTTTTTTGAAAGGTTGCTGCGCTACAAATGAAACGATTTTAGCATTATTAAGCTAAACTTTTTGTAGACACACGTTTCGAAACTATTGCTGGTCTTCTTTCTTTCCTTTCCTTATGAAAGATCAACTTTATTAAGCTAAAAATCATGACCTCGGTCAATGCATCACATCGGAATAACCAAAAAATTTTTTTTTGAATTCCAAAATATCTTCTGTTGATTAAATTTTGTCAATTTTTTAGCAAAGTAAACATCGCGTCGTTGGAAAGTTTTTTTTCTGTTTTGACTTTTTAATTTACATTTTCTAAATTTTTGTTTATTTGAATTAATAAGTTCATCAAAATTATGTCAACGATTAAAACTCACCTTT